>CM046661.1:33177829-33575329 GCA_025594165.1 Tamias sibiricus
TGCACAGCATTGCAAAAGAGTGTTCTAGTGCATATTGTTAGCTCAGGAAAAGATTTTAGAATTTGATGATGTATGGTTCCTACTTAATGCATATATATGTGTATTTATATATAATTTTTAAAATTATATATATGTATATATATGTAATTTAAAAAATTATATATATATATTTTTTGCATCACTCTAAAGGTGAAAAATCCTAAACTGAATGATTTTAAATTGGGAATCATCTGTACTACAAAAGCAGAGTTTGAGGCAAATTGGCTTGTATCAGTTCTCATATAGATTCTCTCAATAGACAACTGACTAGACTTTATGCTTTTGTTTTTGCCTCTCTAAAATCCATTTTCTACACAGTAGCTGGAGTCTTCTTTAAAACATGTACATCAGATTATCTGACTCCCTTGCATTATTTGGAATACAATGGACATGCTTTATGATGACTGACAAGTCAATACCATTTTGTTACGGTCTGAATTGGGCCCCTTGTCCTCAAATTCATATGTTCCTGTCCTAAACAGCCTCTTAGAATGTAGCTGTATTTGGAGATGGAATCTTTAAAGGGGGAATTAAAATGAGTTCACTAGGGCTTTCAATCAATATGAGTTGTGTCCTTTATAAGAAGAGGAAACTAGGACACAGACACACATGGAAAGAAGACCATGTGGAAGACGAGGAGAAGGCCTCCACTTACACAAACTTACACGAGGGAACTTGACACAAACCCTTCCAATACTTTGATCTTGAACTTTTGGCCTCCAGATGGATAGAAAGATGATAGATAGATATATAAAGAAAATATCTTGTTTTTTAAGACACCTAGCCTGTAGTACTTTGTCATGGAAGCCCTAGTGACTAATGTACACATCTAACTCAACCACTTTCTTGCAATCTTCTCTTCCTTAATCATTGCTCTCCAGTTATATTGTTCTGTTGTTGTTTTCTTTACCCAGCACTGTAAACTTAAACATAGTAAATGCAGGCTAAGGTCATTACACTTGTTCTTTCTGCCTAGATTCATTTGTACAATGATCTTAGACTGGCTGTCTCCCTCCCTCCCTTCTTCCCTCCCTCCCTTCCTTCCTTCCTTCCTTCCTTCCTAGTAAGAACTGAAGGCAGAGTGCTTAACCACTGAGCCATATCCCCAGCCCATTTTTTTTTGTTTTTAATTAGATCATTAGTGTGTGTTTATTTTTTATTCTAAGTTGTTAGAAATGACAGCAGAATGTATTACATTTCATATTATACTCAAAGAGCACATTTTTACATATCTCTGCTTGTACGCAAAGTATATTCACACCATTCGTGGCTTCATACATGCACTTAGGGTAATGATATCCATCTCATTCTATCTTATTTTTTTCTTCACCCCTTTGCCCCCTCCCATACCCTCCCTCCCCATTGGCCATTCTGGTGTTCCTCTAATCCTCCTATGCTCCCCATCCCAACCCCACTGTGAATTGTCCTCCTTATATCAGAAAAAAACATTTGGAATTTGGCTTTTTGGAATTGGCTAGCTTCACTTACCATTATATTCTCCAATTTCATCCATTTACCTGCGAATGTCATGATTTTATTCTCTCTTATTGCTGAGTAATACTCCATTGTGTATATATACCACATTTTCCGTATCCATTCATCTACTGAAGGGCATCTAGTTCCACAGTTTAGCTATTGTGAATTGTGCTGCTATAAACATTGATGTGGCTGTGTCCCTGTAGTATGCTGTTTTTAAGTCCTTTGGGAATAGACCGAGGAGTGGGATAGCTGGGTCATAAGGTGGTTCCATTTCAAGTTTTCCAAGAATCTCCATACTGCTTTCCATATTGGCTGCACCATTTTGCAGTCCCACCAATAATGTATGAGCATGCCTTTTCCTCCACATCCTCACCAACATTTATTTTTGTTTGTGTTCTCAATAGCTGCCATTCTGACTGGTATGAGATGAAATCTTAAAGTGGTTTTGATTTGGATTTCTCTAATTGCCAGAGATGTTGAACATTTTTTCAAGTGTTTGTTTATTGATTGCATATCTTCTTCTGAGAAGTGTCTGTTCAATTCCTTGGCCCAGTTATTGATTGGGTTATTTTATTTTATTTTATTTTATTTATTTATTTTTTTTTGTGTGTGTGTGTTAAGATTTTTAAGTTCTTTATATATTCTAGAGAATAGTGCTCTATCTGACGTGCGTGTGGTAAAGACTTGTTCCCAATTAGTAGGCTCTCTATTCTCCTCACTGATTGTTTTTTATGCTGAGAAGAAGCTTTGTAATTTGAATCTATCCCATTTATTGATTCTTGATATTAATTCTTGTGCTAGAGGATTCTTATGAAGGAACTTGGGGCCTAATCCAACACGTTGGAGATTAGAGCTTACTTTTTCTTCTATTAGGTGTAGTGTCACTGGTCTAATTCCTAGATCCTTGATCCACTTTGAGTTGAATTTTGTGCATGGTGAGAAATAGGGGTTTAATTTCATTTTCTTGCATATGGATTTCCAGTTTTCCCAGCACCATTTGTTGAAGAGGCTATCTTTTCTCCAATGTACATTTTTGGCGCCTTTGTCTAAGATAACTGAAATTATATGTGTTAGTCTCTGTATCCTCTATTTTGTACCATTAGTCTACCAGCCTATTTTGGTGCAAATACCATGCTGTTTTTGTTACTATTGCTCTGTAGTATAATTTAAAGTCCAGTATGGTGATGCCACCCGCTTCACTCCTCTTGCTAAGGATTGCTTTAGCTATTCTGGGTCTCTTATTTTTCCAGATGAATTTCATGACTGCTTTTTCTATTTCTATGAGGAATGTCATTGATATTTTGATTGGCATTGCATTAAATCTGTATAGTGCTTTTGATAGTATGGTCATTTGGACAATATTAGTTCTGCCTATCCAAGAACAGGGTAGATCTTTCCATCTTCTAAGGTCTTCCATAATTTCTTTTTTTAGTGTTCTGTAGTTTTCATTATAGAGGTCTTTCACGCCTTTGGTTAAGTTGATTCCCAAGTATTTTTTTTTTTTTTCGATGCTATTGTAAATGGGGTAGTTTTCCTCATTTCCCTTTCAGAGCATTTGTCACTGATATATAGAAATGCCTTAGTTTTATGGATGTTGATTTTGTATCCTGCTACTTTGTTAAGTTCACTTATGAGTTCTAGAAGTTTTCTGGTGGAATTTTTTGGATCTTCTAGGTATAAAATCATATCGTCAGCAAATAACGATAATTTGAGTTCAACTTTACCTATCTGTATCCCTTTAATTTCTTTCGTCTGTCTTATTGCTCTGGCCAGCATTTCAATTACTATGTTAAATAGAAATGGTGAAAAAGGGCATCCCTGTCTTGTTCCAGTTTTTAGAGGAAATGCTTTCAATTTTTCTCCATTTAGAATAATATTGGTGTGGGGATTACATATATAGCTTTTATGCTGTTGAGATATGTTCCTGTTATCCCTAGTTTTTCTAGTCTTTTGAACATGAAGGGGTGCTGTATTTTGTCAAATGCTTTTTCTGCATCTATTGAGATAATCCTATGGTTCTTATCTTTGAGTCTATTGATGTGATGAATTATTGATTTCCGTATGTTGAATCATCCTTGCATCTGTGGAATGAACCCCACTTGATCTTGGTGTATTATATTTTTGATATGTTTCTGTATCCGTTTTGCCAGAATTTTATTAGGAATTTTTGCATCTATGTTCATTAAAGATATGGGTCTGAAGTTTTCTTTTTTGGATGTGTCTTTGCCTGGTTTGGGGATCAGGGTGATATTGGCCTCATAGAATGAGTTCGAAGTGCTCCCTCTTTTTCTATTTCCTGAAATAAATTGAAGAGTATTGGTATCAATTCTTCTTTAAAGGTCTTGTAGAACTCGGCTGTGTGTCCATCTGGTCCTGGGCTTTTCTTGGTTGGTAGGCTTCTGATGGCATCTTGTATTTTGTCGCTTGAAATTGGTCTGTTCAAATTGTGTATATCATCCTGCTTTAATTTGGGCAGATCATACAACTCTATAAATTTGTTTATGCCTTGGTGTTTTGTATTTTGTTGGAGTATAAGTTTTCAAAATAATTTTGAATTATTCCCTGTATTCCCCTAGTGTTTGTTGTGATATTTCCTTTTTCATCGCATATGTTAGTAATTTCAGTTTTCTCTCTCCTTCTCTTTGTGCCTGGCTAAGGGTCTGTCAATTTTATTTATTTTTTCAAAGAACCAACATTTTGTTCTGTCAATTTTTTCAATTGATTTCTTTTGTTTCAATGTCACTAATTCCAGCTGTGATTTTAATTATTTCCTGTCTTCTACCACTTTTGGTGTTGGATTGCTCTTCTTTTTCTAGAGCTTTGAGATATAATTTTAAGCCATTCATTTGTTGACTTTTTCTTCTTTTGAGGAATGAACTCAATGCAATGAACCTTATTCTTAGAACTGCCTTCATAGTATCCCAGAGATTTCAATATGTTGTGTCTGTGTTCTCATTCACGTCTAAAAATTTTTTAATCTCTTTGATGTCATCTGCAACCCATTGTTAATTCAGTAGCATATTATTTAGTCTCCAGGTGTTGGAGGAGCTTTTATTTCTTATTTTATCATTGATTTCTAATTTTATTCCATTATGATCGGATAGAATGCAGGGTAGTATCCCTACTTTTTTATATTTGCTAAGAGTTGTTTTGTGTGGCATAGTATATCGTCTATTTTAGAGAAGGACTCATGTGCTGCTGAGAAGAAAGTATATTCGCTTGTTGAAGAATGAAATATTCTATATAAGTCAGTTAAGTCTAAGTTGTTTATTGTATTTTTGAGTTCTGTAGTTTCTTTGTTCAGCTTTTGTTTGGAAGATCTATCCAGTGGTGAAAGGGGTGTGTTAAAGTCACCCAGAATTATTGTGTTGTAGTCAATTTGGCTCTTAAACTTGAGAAGAGTTTGTTTGATGAACATGGGTGCTCCATTGTTTGGGGCATATATATTTATAATTGTTAAGTCTTGTTGGTGTATGTTTCCCTTGAGCAGTATATAGTGTCCTTCTTTATCCCTTTTGATTGACTTAAGCTTGATGTCAACTTTATTTGATATGAGGATGGAAACCCCAGCTTGTTTCCTCTGTCTATATGAGTGGTAGGATTTTCCCCAACCCTTTACTCTCAGCCTGTGGATGTCTTTTCCTATGAGATGAGTCTCTTGGAGGCAGCATATTGTTGGGTCTGTTTTTTTGATCCAATCTGCTAGTCTATGTCTTTTGATTGGTGAGTTTAGGCTATTAACATTCAGAGTTATTATTGAGATGTGTTTTGTATTCCCAGCCATTTTTGTTTATTTTTGGTATTTAACTTGACATGGTTTCTTTTCTGATTATTTTTGCCATTAGTGTAATACCTCTCTCTGTTCATTTTCATCATTGTTATTCTTTTTTTCTTCATGGAATATTTTGCTGAGGATGTTCTGTAGTGTTGGCTTTCTACTTGTAAATTCTTTTAACTTTTGTTTATCATGGAAGGTTTTTATTTTGTCCCAAATCTAAAGCTTAGTTTGCCTGTGTATAAGATTCTTGTTTGGCATCCATTTTCTTTCAGAGCTTGGAATATGTTGTTCCATGATCTCCTAGCTTTGAATGTCTGAGTTGAAAAATCTGCTGTGATACGAATTGGTCTCCCCCTGTATGTGATCTGATTCCTCATTTATACGGCTTTTAAAATTCTATCCTTGTTCTCTATGCTAGGCATTTTCATTATAATGTGTCTTGGTGTAGACCTGTTGTAATTTTGTACATTTGGTATCCTATATGCCTCTTGTATTTGGTTTTCCAATTTATTCTTCATGCTTGGGAAATTTTCTGATATTATCTCATTGAAGAGGTTGTACATTCCTTTGGTTTGAAACTCTGCCTTCCTCTATCCCAATTACTCTTAGATTTTTTTTTTTTTTTTTTTTTTTTTTTTTTGGTACTGGGGATTGAACTCAGAGGCACTCAACCACTGAGCCACATCCCCAGCCCTTTTTTTGTATTTTATTAGATACAGGGTCTCACTGAGTTGCTAAGTGCCTCACCATTGCTGAGGCTGGCTTTGAACTCGTGATCCTCCTGCTTCAGTCTCCCAAAGTGCTGGGATTACAGGCGTGAGCCACCGCACCCAGCTTAGCTTAGATTTGGTCTTTTGATGCTGTCCCATACTTCTTGGATGTTCTGTTCATGGTTTCTTACTAACTTCATTGTATGGTCAACTTTATTTTCAAGATTATATACTTTGTTTTCATTGTCTGAAGTTCTTTCTTCCAGTTGATCTAGTCTGTTGGTGATGCCTTCAATTGTGTTTTTTATTTGGTTAATTGTTTCCTTCATTTCAAGGATTTCTGACTGGTTTTTCTTTAGAGTTTCTATCTCTTTTTTGAAGTAATCTTTTGCTACCTGTATTTGTTTTCTTATATCTTTGTTGTAGTGGTCAATTTTTGCCTGTATTTGTTAATTTAGGTCATTCTTTGATTCACAGATCATTTTAATTATGAACCTTCTGAACTCCTTCTCTGACATTTCATCAACTTCACTGAGCATGGGTTCTGTTATTGTAGAATACTGGTTTGTTTGGAGTACTTTCCTTCCTTGTTTATTCATGTTGTCTATTTGCCTTACTTTCTTGCAGTGTAGATCTGAGATATTACAGTTTCTTCCCTATATTCTTATAATATCCTTGCAGGTTGTTTGAACCTCCTCTTAGTGTTGGGCTATCAGAACCTGTCGTTGTCCCTCAAAATATGCTACCTGGGGCTGGCTCCATGGAGGTTGGTGTGGGTGGAACCGGTTGAGTCTGAGCTCCTGTGTTGGTCTGCTGGGCCTGGTGTCACTCCAATGCAGGATCCCAGGACTGCTCTGGGTCCGCCTGGACTCAAGCAGAGTTGGCGGGTCTGTCCTTGCTGGCTCCTGCTCTGGGGTGGAGATCGGCAGGACTGGCCCCCAGCACCATTTTATTTTTTTAATTTTGAGATGGGGTTTTGCTAAGTTGCTTAGAGCCTCACTGAATTGCTGAGGTTTGTTTTGATCCTGCCACAGCCTCCTTGTGAGTTGCTGGGATTGCAGGCATGTGCCACATGCCGAGCCCTGTGTCCTTATTTCTGTGACAGTCTCACCTCAGCACAAATATCACCTCCATTGAGAGGTTTCTCTCTCATCTCCTAACTTAAAGTAGTCTCCCTGTCCACCTTAGTCATGCTCACATGACCCTGTTTTCTCACTGTAGTCTTTGTTATTAGGAATTATGTTTTTTATTAATTTGTTAGTTTATAGTTTGTCTCTTTCTCATCCCATTTCAAACTAGAACATCAGCTCCAAGGAAACAAAGTCTTGCTTTTTACTCTAGCCTTATTCCTTGTTCTAGAATCATGGCCAAAACAGAGATGGGCCTTTATTAATATTTATTGAATAAATACATACATGAATTAATAATGATTAAGGTACAATATTACATCTAGCTATTTCAGGGAAGCAGTCAGGGATGGTGGCAGTTGAACGGCAGGTAGAAGTATTGGTAATACTAAATGGAAGAAATGACTTATGGTTGGAGAATTTGGAATAAATTTAAAGAAAACAAAATTATTTGTTAGATGTATAAAGAAGTAAAATATAAAGTAGAACTATAGAAAAAGGTACATGAAAGACTCTACTTAAGATACAAGGTAGATCACTGAACAATATTGAGCAGCAATGTCACCTAAAGAACAGGGTGTTTTTGAATGCTTAAACGGATTGTAATATAATAGGATGGGTTAGATGGGAGATATTAGTGGTGGAAAACCACTGGGAAGAAAATGACAATTTTTCATGTTAGAAAGGGGAAAATTATCTGTTCTATTAGCCACAGGAATGAACAATGATGGATAGATCTATGAGTGGTTGCAGAAATAAATGATAGGGCTTAGAAACTGACTAAATGAGATTTTGGTAGCAAAGTAGATGAGATGTCCTACATAGCATTTTGGCATAACTTTCTGAATTATTATAGCAATAGGGATGTCAATAGAGAAAGGACAATCAAAAGAAGGACCTCATTAAGGGAATATATTGACTTAAATTCTGCTGGAACATTTGGTTATAGGTATTCAATATTGAATTTGAAAAATGTATCTTGGGCTTAGGAAAAAGGTTATGTCAGTAAAATAGATTTTCAAGCCATGGAGGAGAAATTGTGGATGAGATTTCTGAAGAGATAGTAAAGAGGAAAAGTACAAAATCTTGGGTTGAGCAGACTCCCAGCCTTAGGATAATGAAGGAAGAAGTTCAATAACAGAATGAGAAAATTTAATACCTATGCTGTAAATAGCAACATCTGTGTAATACAGTGGGAAAAAAAGGGATAAGTAAATCTGGAAAATGGGGAGTTGTTGTGGTGATTGCATGGGTATGTTTAATGGTTCTTTTATTCATTTATTTATAACTCATATATGTGGTCTACCATAACTTTGACAGTGGTAGTAATAGCCTATGGAAGGTTGGATTTTCCAACGATGGAAGCAACAATAGCTCTTATATCATGGGTTGTCTTAGAACCTTCCACTCTCCATGAGGAAGGAGTCTAAATTCCCTCCTCTTGAATCTGGGTAGACTAATGACTGGCTTGTGGCACAACTGTCATTGCATGACTTATAAGCCAGGTCATGAATGGTGATGCAGCTTCCATTTTACCTCCTAGAATACTTAACATTTACCTGCCATGTAAACAGTCTGTCTGCCCTGAGGCTGCCATGCTATGAGGAAATCCAAGTCAGTGCACATGGACCAGATGGAGAAGGCTTGAGATTCTGAAGAGAGGTGCTCAGCTAGTCCCCAGCTGTTCCAGTCCCACCTCTACTCAAGCTCTAGGAAGACTCTAGCCACCCAGCCCTGTTATCTCCAAATATCTGATCCATGGAAGCCATAAAGATTTAAAAAATAAAATTCTGTTATCATTTTATGTTTTTACATTAATCTTGCCATGGATTTTATACTGGTTGGTTTCCAGTGGCTCAGGCTCTTTTCTATAGTTCTTAAAAAGATTTTCCCTGGGTGGAGTGAGCTGAATCCACATATCTTTTCTCTTTGTCTTTCTTTTTCTGGTCATTTTCCTTCACACTTTTAGCAGGCTCTCTTGGCTATCAGATTGCTTAATATTCTCAATATGTACACTAATTCTCTTTGCAAGAATCTTGCCCTTAGCTGATTTGTTTACAACAATGCTGATGCTGGGTGATCTTATCATCTTCAGTTTTGGCACTGTAACGTTTGTGGGACATTCCCTTTTGAATAGTGTCACTTTTCCATGTCAATAACATTACATATTTTTTCCTACATTCCCATGTGTGTGACCAAAGGAACAACTCTATGTTTTCTTTTCCTTTTTTTTTTTGTTTTTGTTTTTGTACCAGGGATTGAACTCGGGGGCACTCGACCACTGGGCCACATCCCTAGCCCTTTTTCGTATTTTATTAGAGACAGGGTCTCACTGAGTTGCTAAGTGCCTCGCCATTGCTCAGGCTGGCTTTGAACTCATGATCCTCCTGCCTCAGCCTCCCAAGTGCTGGGATTACAGGCGTGCGCCACCGCACCCGGCCAACTCTATGTTTTCTAAAAGGCTTAGAGAACACATAGTAGGTACGTCTTCTCCTTTTCTTTTTGCTTATTTTTTTTCAAATTGTAGAAAAATGGTGATTCTGAATGAAGCCCTGGGGTAATCTGTTTTTCAGCAAAAGTAACTGGAACAGATCTCAATAAAGAAACTGAAAAATATTCATACATTTGGTCTCATGTCCTGTGTTCAATAAGAAACCCACTACCTTAACTTCTTCCCATGAATTCTGTGGGTCTTTTTGCCAATTATATAACACGTACTACCAAGCAGTCCTATCATTTATCCTATGGTATCTACAATTTTCTTTCTCCCTTATTCTAACTTTATAAAGATCGTTGAGGTTGATAGGTGCCTTGGACAGTTGAGGTAATAGGTGTTACAGAAAGGTGCTTATGTTTACCATGTTATCTCATCCCTATTCTTTGTTCTAGGTGTAGGATATTTGAAGTTGGTCCAACCCAATGGTTTCCATGCTCCAGCAGTGTCCCTCACCCATACTGCACTGTACGTTTAAGAGGCTTCAAAGAAATTCAGCCATATGCTTTCGGTGTTTATAGACACAGGTGCACCTCGACTCACAATGGAGTCACATTCCTCTAAACCCATTGTAAGTTGAAAATATCAAAAGTTTGAAAGTATTTAATCTACCAAATCCCATAGTTTCACAACACATAATGCTATAAAGTGTGGGTTGCTCACCCCTGTGGTCACATGGCTGACTGGGAGCTCTAGCTCACTACCACTGTCCAGCGTTATAAGAAAGTATTGGGAAAAGTCAAAATTCAGAATTCAAAGTAGCTTGTGTCTTGAATGTGTATCACTCTTACACCATTGTAAGGTCAAAATATGGTAGGTTGAGCCATCCTAAATCAGACTGTTATTTTGCATATTAGCATTTACTACTTCTTTGTCATGGTTTCTTCTTTCAAAGGATAGAAGTGAATGCATAGAAATAGGAATAGGAGGACAATTTAAATGATGATTGCACTAACCTCTCACCATAATAACTCTGTATTGAAACAAACTTGCTAAGCTTACTTTCTTTATCTATTCTATTGGGACAATAACAATATTTGCTCCAACACGTAGCTGGGCTATTAAATATGGTAATGTAAATGACATTGCTAATAGAAAGCCTGGCACATTTGGAGACTCAGTAGCTATTAGGTGCTCTTATTGTTGAACATTAAGCTGTGAGATAAATTTTTACAAAAACTTACTTTCTTAAAAGGTGCCATAACCACAGATATCTGACTGTCAACCCGGGTTTCTCTGTATTTCAAACACTGCTGCTACTGTTGCTATTTTTAGCCTCTGCACATTGGTGATTTAAACACTCTTCACTCAGAATCCTTCATCTCAAATCTGTTTATTGCTTCATTTGAAAATAATAAGGGATAGCAAATTGACAAAAAAGGATCCCCTGTATTCCTAAGGGAAGTAATTATAATTCTGCAGAGCAGAAAGTGAAATTATAATTCATAGGTTCATTTATTATGCTGTACACATCTATCACAGTATTAGTAGAAGAACATAAACTTCAAGAAGACTTCCAAAATGCAGCAATGAATGCACTACTATTGGGGAGACAGAGTCATTATAATGCAGGAAATGCTTGTTTTTTGTTAATTCCTAAAGGAAATAGTACTAGGTTAGACTAGTAGGAATCAATGGAACTTGTTTCTTTGTCATACATGAGCAAGTGATGCTGAAGTCTCAGATTTATGTACATCACAAATAGCAGTGTTGGCTTTTGGCTTTTTTTTTTTTTCCTCCTCCTTTCCCTGTTTGGAGTTAGCTTTTCATGTTAGAATTTATGAGATAGAAAAAAAAAAAAAAAACTCAATGAAGGGGAATCAACTGAGGCCAACTGCTGTATGGGGAAAATCAAGAGTTCACATGTTTTGACTTGCCATCCTCACATATTTTAACAAATATTGGCGGGGTGATATTAGCAAGTGTTTACAAGGACAATTCATTTTCACGGTCTTGGCTCATTGACCAAGGCAAAGAAATTAATAGCTTTATTTTATTTTATAGCATAAGCAGCACATTGTGTGTACTATGTAGGCTGTTTAGGTGATTGATGCAATCATTGCATCTTATAGCTTATAATAATAAGTGCATATATCATACAGCAAGAAATAAAACAGATATGTCCTGCACTGCACTCATCTTACTCTATTTTCATTATGATTTTCTATCCACATAAACTGTACAAGATGTACATACTTGACTACTTGCCTGCAATCTTGTATATTTCAAACTCCAAATATTGCTGTTTTAGAAGTCGCTGGGATGGGCTTTCTACTTCACGCTCTTTGAAACTGATCTGATAGGAATAGCATCATATTTCAAACCACCTCCTTGCAACGTAAGCATTAGAAGCATACTAAAATGTCTTTTTATGTTGATGATAGCCTAGGTATACAGACTTACTCAATACTAAAAATAATCGTGGCAAGTTTCAGAACTCTGGTGACCACACATGCTTTTGTAAATGTAAATAGCATTCTCTAGTAAGTTCTTGGCTAAGGTGGATTTCAGAGACCACACTGTGGAATATGGTACTTGTTTTCTCATAACTTCCAAAACTCTTCTATTTTCCTGACAATAAGACTGAAGTAAGTTGTGAAAAATCAGGATCCAAGGACCAGGGGCCTATGCTGTTTCCATAAGAGGGCAGTAAAGGATTGGAAAGAAAACGTAGGAATGTGGAGCTAGTTTCCTATGCTCTAACCTTATAATTAAACCATTTCCTGCATGGGGAGTGGATGGTATTTCAAATCACACTAACAAATCTATGGGTTAATAACATGTGAGTCAGAACAGCATGCACCTTAATCACCACTGTTGATCCATTTGTCTCTCTTTTCACAGTATATTGATCCCCCCACCCCCCACTGAAGAATGTAACAAAGAAAGAACTTTATAAAATTCTCTGGCCTTTAAATTCTGCTTGTTAATATATTCCTCTTGCCACATGTCTATTAATTTCCTGACAGGTAACCATTGCTGTTATAATTTAAAATAGTCTTGAAAAAGTAGTTGCTGTGTTTCTGGTGAAACTTCTCATTACTGGTAATTGTCTGCATAATGAATTGCAAGTACAGGATGGTTCCAGCTGAGATCAAAGTGATCATTCACTCACCTATCTGCAAACTGAGGATTTCCGGGACTTGTGTCTTACAGCAATCTTCTTCCTTTCTCACTTTTTAAAAGGCACAGCTTTCTTCTTTCAGGTTTATAGGTGTCAGCTCTCACACATTTAATACCTTGTCTGTGGGACATTTAGAGCAGATGAAAAACAATCTTTATTAATTTAGAAAAATGGGAGTAAGGGGAATTGTTTGTGTATCTCAATTAGAAAATAAAATAAGTAGGAAATTAAATTGGGTATGGAATATTTTAGAGACTGACAGATGCTCACTAAAGTTGATTTTAGGCTAATTTTATACTCTGACATGGAATCTATGGAATTGCAATTTTTATTTATTTATTTTTTAAATCTCAGACAACTTTCTCCACTCTTGAAAAAGGAAGTAGATTATACTTTAGTAGATTACAATTAGTGTTTCCTCTTTGCTCATCCTGTTTCCTTCTCTTTCTTTACAAAAGTAGGGATAGAGTTAGAAGAGTGACAGGGGCTGGGCCCGGCAAGGCTGAGCCTTCAGGGCTTGGCTTTCTCAGGAGGCTGGGAGTGTAGGGGTGGGGTGGAAAAACAAGGTCACAAGGCCTTGTGCAAAGTGGCTCACAGTGAGAGTGGAAGGTGACAGAGATTTCTCTCCTTGAAGAGATTATAATGAGGCTCTTCTGAACACTCTTCTCAGCTATGCCCTTTTAGGCTTCCACATTTATCTGTGCATTGTCCAGTTTTAAAAAGAATCCTGCTAAGATAGTTTAGCCAGAATCTTTCACCTGCAATATTTAATTGGGTTTTTCATTTTCTACCACCCTTGGGTGATATCTGATCTCCCTGACTTGACTTCAGTAATACTACTACTATATTTGTTTCACTAGTATTCCTCCTTAACCCTGATATTTCTTTCCTCTTAGTGATTTTCTGTTCAAGGATCTAATCCTGCTCCTTTTCTACAAATGACCACTCCTTCTTGCTGCATTTGGAGTGGAGCTCAGTCTCTTTCCCTGACTGCAACACTCCATTGCTGTGGTCCATACATCTGTCATGATAGAATTTCTTCAATAATGTCTTTCCTCCCATTTTGAACAAATGAATGGATAATTTTATTCTTTATCAATTATGGTGCTCCCACTTTGATGGAATCATATTCATCATTGGACCCCAAAACTCTCACTCCAGATTTCCAATGGGCATCTTTGGAGAGTCTACCTTCACTCCTGACTGAATGGTCAGAGGTCAATGCTGACGGACTCCTGAATCGTTGTTCTGGGCAAACATTTAGTGAAACTGATCAGTACAGAGTCTGACTTGATCATTTTGACTATTAAAACTGCATTACCATCAGGATTCTTTTGAAAGACACCTCCTGGATTGGAAGTCTTTCTGTCTTAAGTGGGGATCACTCCCTGACTTATAGACTAAAATGTTTTTCCTGCCCTGTGAGACTTCTGTTTTATCCTGCTTCTCTTGAGATCTTCTTAGCTGACCATACCCCTCTTTTGGAATCCCTTCTGATATGCTAACAAAGAGGAGCTGGGGCAGCATAAGGATAGTTTGGATTTCATTTGTCTTTTTTAGGAAACTCCCAGAACTAACATCTCTAAGGCCTCTTTCTTCTCATCATTCTATTCCTCCCTCTCCTCCTCTTGCCTCCTTTTGTAAGCTGTCGGTCGTGGCCAGCCACAACGCCGCGGGAGGAAAACTCTCGGAGGCAGAGTAAAGATACTACTACTTTTACTTTTATTTTCTTAGAGAGAGCTTAGAGAGAGAAAGAAAGATTTTTCTTCTTTTTAGAAAGAGCTTAGAGAGAGAAAGATTTTTCTTCTTTTTAGAAAGAGCTTAGAGAGAAAGATTAGAGATAGCTTCTTCTTCTTCTTCTTCTTAGAGCTTAGAGAGAAAGATAGAGCTTTTTTTCTTAGAGAGAGAAAGAGAGAGAGCTTGAAAGAGAGAGATTTCTTCTTTAGAGAGAGAGAGAGCTTAGCTTTTAGAGCTTCTTTCTTTTTTCTTCTTTCTTCCTCGGGAGCCTTGGCCTGACTCTGACCAGCAATTACTTCTTCTATCTGGTTTCTCTTCTGTAACCGCTCTGCCTACGTTCTGGCCGCTCTGATTCTTTTCTTCTTCTCCGACCCGAACTCTTCTTCCGACCGAGCGACTGCATGACTGACTGAATGAATTTATTCTTCTTTTGACTTTGACCGCTTTCACCCGGTTATATACCTTTAGCTTTGTGGGTGCCTCACGTGCATTTACAGGTGCGTCACATACATACTTATTATCAGGTGGAACTTATGGCTTCCAGCTGACCGCAATAGCCATCTCCCTAATTGGGGCTCTTTCATCCTTTGATTTGATCTTCCCTTCTATCCTGGGATATGCACCTCCTCAAGTTCCTACCTCCTCCATCACTGCCGCGACATGTGACTAAATCAGTCAGGGTCACTCCAGGTAAATTGGGCTGGCATGAACAAATCATACAGACACAGAAAGTATCTTTTTCTTGGGGTTTAGTGACAGCTCCCTCTGCCCAAGCTCCCACAAGGGAGGCAAGAGAGGCAGGCGAAAGAGAGCATGTCTGAAACCCTATTTATTGAGGGGAAAGACATTTGAGAAAGTTTAGCCCAAATAAAGCAAGGGTTTGGGTTTTAGGGCGTTGCTTGTTGATCTCTTGCTGTCAGCAGATTGACTGACATCTTGGAAAGCCACACCCATCTCAGGTGCTGCATGGGATCAAAGGCAGAGCGAGCAAAAAGAACACATACATTGCACAGCCCAGTCAGAGCAGCAATGTCAGTCCAGTCCCATCATGTGCTCAAATGCTCATAGCTCACACACACAGCCCACAGCTGGCTCACAACACATCCCTCTGTCTACCCCTGCTTGATCATTTTTCCTTCCAAGCTCCTCAGTCACTTCAACTCTAGGTCTTTGCCCTGCCTGGGGGCTTCCAAGGGTCTCAGGGTCTCCTCAAAGCAACCACTGAAGGCTCAAAAGGAAAAGGCTAGTTGAAAATAGACTAAATATATTATCCATTTTGATCAGCATTGGAGACACTCAGAAATTCACAAAAATTTTTTACAGAAAGAAATATTTACAGTATTAAAAACAGGACACCCATTTTCCAATGATTATGATTTTATACAGAGTAGAAAAGATAAAAGGTTTTAAAGTAATTTTTGTCTCAGGGATAATAGAACTAAAATAGTGTAGGGTCTTATAAATAAATAATTTAGGTGATTTTCATTACTGCCTTGAAATTTAGAAAACTGAAATTATCAGTTAAATAATTTATGGAATTGTACAGTAGCATATAGATCAGAAAAAATTCAATAGAATTTAACTATTGCTAGAATCTCTAGAATAATAATTTCCATTTTTTCATGTTTGTCTTTATAGTTCTTCATCTTAGAGGTATCTATTCAATTTTTTCATTTGGAAAACCTCTGCCTTTTTTCCCCCCAAACTAATAAAAATTTGCTTATTATTGGTACAAATAAATTCATTCACATAACCATTCAACTAACATTTATTGATTTCCTGCCATTTGCCTGCTCTGTTTTGATATGTACCAAGGATCATTGAAGAATATTAACTGTTTACTTGGGAATAGTTTTCTTCAGAGATTTTTAAAGAAGTTACTGGTTTTAACTGAAAGGAGGACTCTTAAACCCTAGTAGGGATGGCTAGAGAGACTCCATGAAGAGTTTTAAACATAGAGATCTGAATTATCATTGTGAATATAGTGTCCTTTACTTGTCAGAAGGATTCAATAAAAGTCCTTCCAGTTTTATGAAGTCTTTACAGTTTATATTGAATTCTCTGAACTAGCAATTTCCTTATCTGGATTGATAATTTCCCTATTTTATCTGATGCTTTTCTTAATTCTTAAAAAATTTCCTGTCTGTCTGTGTAATCTCCATTTGTTTGCAAAACCAAACAGCAGACTAAATGTGAATTTTAGGAAGCTTTGGAGCCAGTTTCAAATCCATGGTAACAATTCCATGCTGGTCATGTAGACGTACTTTATTTTATATGTGGTTTTACAGAAATTATTTTGTTTCCTGTGTTTTAGCAGTATTTTTAGAATAGTTTCAGTCTCTTTTAATAGTAAGTCCCTTTTTGCAGGTATTATTTGAATACCAGTCAATAGCCTTGGTTAAAAAAAAAAAAAAAACAGAAAATAATAGCTCATTTTCTCCTTCCATGTGAGGAAAAAGGCTTTCCTCATTTATTGTTGGTTTGCATAAGTTGGCACCAGAATGTATTGAATGAGTGTTCTGCTATCAATTGGAAAATATATTTAAGTAAAATCTAGTGGCGATATTAAACAAAAGAAATTCCCAATTACTAATGACTTTAATTTTGTCAGAATACTTACAAATAATTTTACTTGAAATAGAAACATTTGCAAGATTTAACTTCATAATTTAACACAAACTTTTTTATTTTTAATATTGCTTTCCCTCATTTATATTATAAACACATCATAAGTGTTCTCTGTATTAAGCCTTAACTTAATATGTTTTTCTTAAAATCAACAAAATACTTTTTCTTCCTTTTTAATATTTTTTTATTGGTGCATTATTTCTTTCTCTTCTTGATATTTTGGAAAATATAAATGAGAATTAAAAGTGTATAATTGATTAAAATTATATTCTGTAAAAACTGATTCCTAGAAAACAATATATGGAAACATGGTATATAACATATGCGTATACATCAATCTTAGCATAAACTTTGAACTGGCTTGATTTTGAAATATATAGAAATGTGAAATAATCTATTGCATATAGACCACTGAAACTCATAGGTCATACATTATCCAATCCAAATGATTTCCCTCCAGATATTACTTTCTTTGTTACAAAAGGGCTTACATAAAAGAATTTAAAGACCTGGCAGTTCTCTGATTGAAAATATAAATTAGGGAAGCCACACAATAAATTTTCATTGATTTATAGGTGAGAAACAACTTCTGTAAATTATCTAGACATTTCCCCAACTCTATTGAGGATTGGTCTAAACTGATTTAGACAGATAGCTTTCATATAAATCCATACAGAAGGGAGACTGCAGTCTCATTGAGTGATGGCTCTGTGTGCAGCAGTCGATTCTGGGCTAGTTAACAAGATATGCTGAAATAGCTGAGGCATTCTTTCATCTCCTCATTTGTGTCTGTCTCCTAGAACCTCTGCACCTTGCTGTTCCCTTTCCTGGTATATGAGTGGATGTAGGGAAACAAGAGTGACACAGCCAGGAGTTGGAAGTCCTGGCTAAGTCCTGTACTGAGCCGACTTTGCCATGTCATCTCAACTCTTTGCACCTCCTTGATTTCCATCACCATAATGATGCAATATTGGTTATAATTGCCATCAAAGCAATGCTGGTAACAATACATGGCTTTTAGGATTGAGATAAATGCACATGATGGCATTTTGCCCTTGGACAGACCTCAGGTTCTGTGAACAGGCTAAAATCATAACATATTTCTTAATTTCTTTTCTCCTGTGCTTAAAACTCTATTGAAATCTGATGCAGAGGCCATGGGAAAATATTATCTATGTTTATCATTTTGCTGTTACATATGTAGGAATGATCAGTATTTAACCACAAATGTATATCTATCTCCAGGCTTAATTTCTTGGCCAGATTCACATACTCAAGGTTTTTATTGAAATCTTTACTTGGATGTATGATAATTTCCTAAGTCACCACATCCAGACTGAACTTCTGATCTTCCCTCCCACTTGAAGTGACTTTACAAGCAGTTCTATACTAGCTTATTTGATAGCAACTGTACCCTTCTATTCTTTATGTCCCAAAACCTTATAGTTCTCTTTGACACTTCTTTCTCACCTATCCTACTTCTTATTGCCTGAAACTTTAAAACATATTTGGAATCTGATCCTTTATTATCACCTCTAACATTTAATATCTTGATAAATTTTTCATCATTTCTTGCCTGGATCAGGCAATGAAGATCCCAATAGGATCTCTTGCTTCAATGTTCTTCTTTCTGTAATTCTAACAGGAGTTAGAATTATCTTTTTACAACATTGTTTCACATAAATCAAAGCACTGTAGTGGTTCCCCACTTCACTCATGGTAGAAGTCAATATCCTCATTGTGCACTGTGAGGCCATATATGACCAGGATGTTCACCTTTTTTGTCTGCTCTGATCTCCCCAGGCCTTTTTCCTCCTTCACACTTTCAGGCAAGATACCTGCTTTCTTGTGTTAGGTGTTGTCTGTCCTCAAGGTCTTCACTCTGGCTGGTCCTTCAGTCTGGAACCCCTGCCCACCTTCCTGTATCCCAATACTGCCTTGGTTATCTTCCTCACTTCTTTGTTTGAATCTCACCTCTCAATGGATTTACTTGCTATGGGTTTAGATATGAGATGTCCTCCTCAAGTTCAAGAATTCTCAGAAGTGAAATGAATGGGTTATGAAAGCCTTAACCTAAGCACTAGATCAATCCACAGATATGGCTTAACTGGGTGGTAACTGTGGGCAGATAAGGTGTGGCTGGATGAGTTAGGTCAATGGGTTCATCCCTTTGGGGTACGTATTTTGTCCTGGGTGAGCAGAGCTCTCTCTGTTTCCTCTTTGCCCTGTCCTAAGCTGCTTTCCTCTGTCATACCCTTGCATTAGATGTTCTGCCTTATTTCAGGCCAAGAGCAATGGAGTTGGCCATCTATGAACTGAGACCTCTGTAACCATGAGCCCCAAATGAAATTTTGTTCACATTGTTCTCATCAGGACTTTTGGTCACAGGGTGAAAAGCTGACATAAACAACTACTTTGAGCACAGTATTTAAAATTGTGATCTGTCTCACACCTTACTCCACTACTCCAAATCATCCAAATCCTACTTCGCTTTTTTCCCAAAATATATATTATCATCTCAATTTTTACAGAATTTACTTATGTACACCATAGTTTTCTTATTTCTCTTTACCTGAAAGCTATATGAAGGTAGAATTTTTGTTGATATATCCCAAATGCCTAGTGTAGTATCTAACATGTAATAAATAATAAATATTTGTTGAATGAAGGAATGATATTTTAAGTCTGCTTAAGGTACTTTCTTGAGGTATTTGGGTGTTAAAAAACTCTGGTCATTTATCCATAGGAGTTAGTCTACAAAATTCCCTGTAGTGTGGCAGATTTCTGGGGGATACCTTGAGCCCTTCCTACTACTTAAATTATAAAATTTGCATTTATTAAATTTTAGAATTAAAGTCTGTTTCAGTATAGATATTTTTGGGGACATAAATGTGTATATCATACATATACATGTAAGGCAGTTTTAAAAGAAATTATTGGGGGCATGTGTTTATATAGTAAAAGCTCTCCAAAGACATTATATAGCTTAATGGTTAACATCACATTAAGACTCTGTAAAATCTTGATTATTTCTACTTTCTAGTATAACTTCAGACAAGTTACTGCATCTTTTCTTTGCTGTATAAAAATAGTACTTTCCTGTTTGGGTTATAGTTAGGTTCCCATATTTATATGTGGAAGCTTGTATTTTTGGAATATAAGTTCTTGTGTGAGCTAGCAAATTTTTTAAAACATTTATTTATTTGCTTTAGTTGTACATGATGAGTTTATTTGTATGTGGTGCTGAGGATTGAACCTGGGCCACGCACATGCTAGGTGAGTGCTCTACCACTGAGCCACAACCCCAGCCCCGAGCTAGCAAATTATGTAGTAGTTGAATCTTCAGTGATCTTGATTGAGTATTGTTTAAATAGACAAAACTATAAAACTATAAAATCTATGGTGTACATAATGTTTTGAATTATGCATACATTGTGGGATGACTAAATCAGGCTAAGTAATATATGTATTATCTCACATACTGCTTTTGTAGTGAAAATATTTAAAACGTACTCTTAACCTGTTTTAAGTATACAGTTTTATTAGGCAAAGTTATCATGCTGTAGGATATATCTCTTGAACTTATTCCCCCATCTAACTGAAATTTTGATTCTTCTTAACATCTAATTACCCCAGCCCACAGCTCCTGGTAACCAAAATTCTATTCTCTTCCTTTATGAAGTTTGACTTTTTAGATTCTATGTATATGTGAGATCATGCAGTATTTATCTTTCTGTGCCTGGCTTATTTCACTCAGTATAATGTCCTTCAGGTACATCCATGTTAGTGCAAATGGCAGGATTGTCTTCTCTAAGACTGAATAGTAGTTCACAGTGTGAACTTTCCTTATTCATTCATCTGTTGATAAACACTTACGTTGATTCCATATCTTGGTTACTATGAATAAGGCTGCAAAGACTGTGGGAGTGCAGATATATTTTCTATATGCTATTTTCATTTCGTTTGGGTATGTACCCAGTAGTGGGATTGTTACATCATCTGGTAGTGATCATGTTTTAGACCTGATGGTGGTAGTAAATGTATAGTTGTGAGAAATAAAATAGTCCTTGTAAAGTGCTCAGGCCAGTAATGGTACATAGTCAGTGCTCCATATTTGTTGACCAAAATAAAGCAAGATTTTAGACATTAAGTCCATTTATCAGGCATAGCACTTTATTAAGAAATAAGCCAATTATTTTGTTGTATTAATCTATATTGCAACATATGTTTCATTTTAAGGTTTAAATCCACAGTATCTACTCTTCAAAGAAAGAACAAAATATAACTGTTGTTTCCTCCACTGACATATATGTATAGTCATTATTTTCTTTATAACAAAGACAACATTTGTTGTTGAGAAGTTAGAGAAATGCATGATGAAGAAAGAAGGAAAATATCACAAAATCAAGCTATATCCTTTTCAGAGGGAAGTAGTTCTTGTGAACTTCAACACCCCAGCACTGCAGGATATCCAATTAACCTGTTCAAGGAAAAGTTCCCATTGTTAAAGGACACAGAGTGTATTTCATAGTTAAAAGTGTATTTGTCTTCTTTTCTTCAACTTCACACCTCCTTTTATGTCACTTTGGTTTTTCAACATCTCTGCATATTCTCCCTGAAAGAACAAAAGTAAACACACACACAAAAAAAAAAAAAATGAAGAAAAGAAACCCTGATACAATATTTGAGGTTAAAAAATAAATTGCACACAGGAATTAAATAATTAAAACAGGATCATAAATCACTTCCTCAAAGCACTGAAATTTATATTTGAAAGTGACCTACACATTAAAGTATCCCAGAATATTATTATAGTGAAGGACCATTGGGAAGTGGGTGAAGAGAAAGAAAGAAAAGAATACTATATTTTAAATCTTTTTAGTTTACTTTATTGTACTAGGTGCTAGTGGCTGGGACTGGGAAGGATCTCATGGAGGGCTTCTGAGTTGCTGGTCAGACGCCATTTATTGATAAATATATATATATATATTTTGCTTACTTTGGGATCATTCAGTATAATTCATCCTGTTCTGCATAAGTGTTTATACTTTTATTTATATATGAATACTTCAATTAAAAGTTTTTATAAAAATTATAAAATGAGTACCAAATATATTTGAACAAAAGATTACATTGTATCCTGTGTTTTCCTGCATTTGGGTACAGCAGCTAGCTCATGGTAGTTGCAGAGAAAAGAAACATAATACTTCTTTTTACCTGGCAATACAAAATACCCAAATTTGTGTATGGAGGTTTATCTTTTTGAAATACATATTCTTGTGTGAATTAAGGAATTGTATAGTAGGCAAATTCAAATTTACATTTCCATGATTAGATACTTTATAAATTTAAGGGCATATCATTATCTTAGCTCATTTGACATTATGCTTCAGGGGATAAAAAGGTATTAAAGTGTACACATATGTTTGTTGATTTAAAAATATAAGTTGTGGCTTCCCTCAAACCCAGGCAATAAGTAGTAAACCCATTCACTTTGTTTTTAAAGTGTCAGTTATCTTTGTGAGATTAATGTTCTCTTTTTTGGTCAAAGTTATACCTATAGTCTTAATTTCCTAACATGTAACAAAAATGTGGTTGCTGTAATCTAAACCATGTGGTTAAAGTGTAGCCATTTGGGGCTCCCCAACATATCTTCCTTTGTTCTGTCCTTCCAATTATAAAAGCCTATACAGTGTAGTAGGTGATGCTGTGTCGCTGCCTGAAGCAATTGCCACTTGGAGCAATGACAACGTGGGAATAAGTTCAGAGGCAGACTGGAAACGAACAGGCTCTTTATTCTGCTAGCTTCTCTCTCCAGCTCCAACCACAACTCCAACACCATCCACACTCCTACAACCACCACCACACCACAAAAATGGCACTGACCCGATCCGCAATGTCCCGGGCCAAGTCTCACGAGACCATGGAAGGTGGCAATGCTTGAACATCTCTGTGGCTCACAGCCAACCGCAATCTTAGCCATCTCCTTAATTAGGGCTCCTACAATGCAGTCATAACTATAGCCCTTCCTCTTGCCCTTCCCAATTTATTTAAAAATTTTTAAAATTTAATTTGTGGAGGTGATTCCATAGATTGCAACCCCAAACTCCTTCTATCAGAGCAAGGGGTAGTGTTTTGTTAGGGATAAAAACCTGGGCAGACTTTCTGCCCAGTGGGCTTGTGTACCAGATTTTTTGTGGTAGCACATCCTTCTGCAGAAGTAAAATTTGCCTTGATGAATAACTCTTGAGTATGTGTCTGATTTTTTGTGACACCCCAATATTTCTACCATCTTGGAAGTTATTTGCCAATATATGGACACTGGGGTTGATTTCTCTGATTAATGTCAAAATCCTCTGCTGTAGTGATGAGGGGCTGGTGTACTTTAGAATTACCAATAGACATTAAGTTTTTGACTTTGCAAATATAAGAATTGCACACAAGGGGATTTCACTTAAACTGCAACTGAAGACCCTTCTACAGGGAGACAGAAGACAAAAGAGCTTTGCCCAGCCTGCAGCATTCTTCTTCTGGGTCTTCATCTTCAGGAAGCCGTCTAGGCTGCCTGGTTAGTTCTGAGAATCCAGCACTACATTTCTAAGGTTCAAACATTCGGCAGAGAGGTTTATAAATAAAAAGATTGCAAACTTGGATTTCTTGTCCTCTGTGCATAGCCAATAGGTGTTTGTTGAGTTTCAGAACTGTCAGTTGGGACCAAACTCTCAGAAGGTGAACTGTTTTACCTGCTTGATAATAATCAAAAGCTGTCTAGACATGCTCCAAGCCTACTAATTACATACTAATTACTTTAAATATTTATGAGAACTAGGGGAGAAAAGAAAAAAAAAAAAAGAAGAATGGAGGGGAAAGAAGAAAATGAAAAGAAAAAAGAGTAATTTAAGTTCAGCAGATTTGACAAGTTTCTGCAAGCAGCCCTCAGGTTATGGTATAACATCCTGTGTGCTTGACACAAGAGAATAAGTAATTTACTGTTGACCAATTGGCTAATTTCACTCTGACAATTAAGAATTATTTTTCCATTTGCATTGAGAATTAATAGCAAAAAATTACAACAGAGAGAAGGCAAATAAGTACATTCTAAAGTATGAATCACATTTGTCCTGAGTTACCCATTTCTAAGGTTCAATCCCTGAATTGAACTAGATATCATTATATTATTTTTTATTCTAAAAATCCCCCTTAGAATTTATAAGTCAGGATTTAAAAAAACTTTTGATTTAATTGACATTTGTATAAGAAAATTTTTAGTTCTTGGAATTATATGGAAAACAAATTTCAATTAAACAAACCAAGCAAACAAGAAACCAAACAATCATAGATGAAATCCAGGAAGAGTTTGAGGAAGACAGTGTCAAAAACAGAGAGTGACAAAGTCCAAGGTTGTGTAGAAAACTGGTCAAGAGAAAGGACCATATGATAGATGACTTCTTATAATGGCACTACCGAAGTCAGTGTAGACCAGCTTCATTTCAGTGTTGGTAACTCTCAAAGCTGAGTGATGGGCAGTCTCAGGCCCTGGGTCTCCTTCAGGAAGGTGCAGTCAGGACTGGATATGTCCAAGCAAGTCTTGGTGAGCATCTCACGGGGGATAGATGGGGTACAACTTTGCTAAGTCATCCCATGAGCTTTTTCCAAATTTTAGATTTTATAAAATATACTTCAAAGACATGGCAAAATACCTCCCTGTTTCTTCTTTTATTTAGACCTAATAGCTAAATAGCAATCTAGGAATGAGTAGCAACTTCATTTGGACACATTTCCCAGGTAGTTGATGTCTTTAATGCTTCTAATAGAATAAATATGTGGTTAAAATGCCTAAATCCAGGGCTGGGGTTATGGCTCAGTGGTAAAGTGCTCCCCTAGCATGCATGAAGCCCTGGGTTATAATAATAAAATAAAGACATTTTGTCCACCTAAAACTAAAAAAGAAAGAAAGAAAGAAAAAAGCCTAAATCCAATTGAGAAAGCAAAATACCCAGTTTTAGTTTTCATAAAAATTAAACGACTATGTTTAGTATCTTGCTAACTCTGTGCCTTTTTATTGGCTATAATAGGTTATACAGTAATAAGTCTTGATAAATCAAAAAATGTATTTAAGAATATTTGTTTTAAAAGGAAGGATGAGCTTAAATGCTACAAGACCTTTAGTTTTGTAAAATATATTAACTTGCATTATTTTCTCTTTTGTATCTTTATGAGGGAATCAGATATATACCTTTTTAAGAAGAGAAAAATATAAAAACTGGTCTAACTCACTATGTCCAGACAGGAAGAAGATGGGTCCTAGGGTGTTGACCTGTGCCTACTTGGACATTTAAAATACATTTTCAACTAATCGAGGACCATTAAGGGATCAGGAGTAGAGGGGTGTGTTCATATTATATAAATACTATTACTATATTATTTTCCTACAGTTTAGAGGGAGAAAAGTGAACATCAAATTACAGTATAGGAAGATAAGTGCCATAATAAAAGCATGTGACATCTCTGGCCCTCCTCTGGAGAGACAGAGAGGAGGTGCATTTATTCAGAGAGGAAGGTCTGGGAAAGCTGTATGAAAAATGTGAGACTTTCTCCAGTTTTGGAAGAGTGAATTCATGTTGGTTAGAGGAAGAGGAATGGAATCATTCCAACAGTAACATGATGCAAAGATACGAAACAGCCTGGTATCTCCTGGGAACTGCAGGCCCAAGAAAGTACAGGGTGGTAGAAAATGGATAGAAGACTGGTGAGAGGAGAGCTGAGAGTGTGACACTGTGAATTGCCTAGTGGAAGGGGAGGGTGTAACATGAGAGTTGAAATGGGGTTGTGAGAGGTAGTCTTTGTAGATGAGTTGGTCCAAGGCAGGACTAAGAATGAATCTTCTGAATTTTACCTTCTTATATCCTTTTCCTTATTGCATGGCTAGGTGATTTTATGGATTTTTTTTTTTTTTTTTTTAAATAAGGGATTGAACCCAAGGAGATTTAGGGACTTGCTTAATTGCTGAGGCTGGCCTCTAACTTGCAATTTTCCTGCCTAAGCCTCTGGAGTCACTGGGATTACAGGTGTGCCCCACCATGCCTGGTCTAAATTATTATTATTATTATTATTATTATTATTATTATTATTATTATTATTATTATTATTTGTGGTGTTGGGGGTTGAACCCACAGCCTCATATATGCTAAGTGCACACTGCCACTGAGCTCAATCCCCAGCACTCCCTGAGCTTTGATTTGCTCTACTGTGGGTGTATCTAAATGTGAGAGGCAACCAAGATAGCATTAATGTCCCTGTCAACTCAACTACAGTTTAAAGACAGTTTTCTTACTGACCTTAGGGCCCTTATCCCTCCTTTCTTTGAGTGTTTACTTCAGAAAACCTGGAATTGCAAACTTCCTCTTTTCCTTAGACACATAAATCTTTTAAAAAGCCTCTTGCTAGTTTTACAATCCAGAAATGTCTTTCTCAAGAACTTGGGAAACATCCCTTTGAAATATAATCCTCAAGAAAGATTGAGCCCCATCTCTTAGGCCGTGTGCGAGAGCAAGAGCCCACCTTCTAAGAACAGCAATTAGCAAACAGACTCTTAACTTATTGACCAACTCCCCTCTAATGTTCTCCTGTGCTTTTCACTAATTTAACCCTGTCCTTAAAATCTCATCCACTTTTTATTTCTGCAGAATTGAGTTCAGTCTCTTTCCCTTTTTGCAATTTATCAAGCCCTAATGCATTAGTCTTGAAAAAGTCTTCCATACTCGTTTGACTTGTTGTTTTACAATTGTGCTTTGACATACAGTGGGCCTGGCAATGGAAGTTGGTCACATAGAACTCCAGCCAGCAGAGGGTCCAATATAAAGTGAAATAGGCCACAGTGCCATGTTTTCATCCTTGGTGATTGGAAATTTTGAAAATATCTGCAATGAGCACATTCTCTCCCCTTGAATTCTACATGCACAGAGAATCTTCAGGAGACATCCCACTGGGCTCTAGTCTCAACCAAAAAAATCTTTTAAAAGGTACAAAGATGAGAACTATTTGGGGCAGAATGACTAGCTGTGCAGACTGAAAGTGGAATATGGAATACTGAGATGGGACTGGAGGAAGGAGAATATCATCCCTCTGTACATTCAAGGTGACAAGGTATTTTTTCCAGAAGTATGATGGAAAATAACTTGTATATACAGGAAATATCTTTTTTATGATGTTGAGTTTTCCAGCTAATGAAGATAATTGGATAGGCTATATCAATGATTCTTATAGGGCACCTTTGCTTGCAAAATCAAAGTGGGTCAAAAAGTGCAAATATAGCATTCCGGTTTAATGCAAAGATGGAAAATAACATAAGGAATTATCTGACAAATGGCAGCTGTTTAAACTGCAGGATACTAAACTGGTATCTTAGCAGGGGTGTGATTATCTATAGGCCATTAAAAGTTTGTTTCTTTATTATTTCATTTTTATTGGTTTAGATTTTTAAAAAGGGAAAGATAAACTCCCCCTCTGAAGGCTTTATTTCTTTTACAACATAAGTGTTGCTCTGTTTCTAAAGAGATGCCTTGTTACATGATTAAAGTTCTCAGAAGATTAATTTTAACTTTTTAATTATTTGTATTGAGAGATAAGAAAATCATCTAAGTATGTGTATGTGCTTGTGTTAACAAAACTTTTTTATTTTGACATTATTCCTATTAAGATAATTTTTATTTCATACAAATTGGAGTGTTATGGAAAATTTTAATTTTTTTAGTAAATTTTGGATGTATTTAGCATCTAAGGACAGAGCATCCTTCATGTATGGGATTTCATCTGTCTGTATGAAGTGGTAGGTAGGTGGGGCTTAATTGTAGTGCAACCACAAAGTAGGTGAGATGACTTATCATTTCTCCTATTTACTTTTTATTTTCACTCCAAGTACCACTTCTCTATTTTATTTCAGGTATTCAGTATTCTGCTAATTGTAATCTGATCTCCCCTGGAGAGAAAATGGTAATTACTTGCAGGTTCATGAATACCAATTGATTCAATTACCTCATTATTTTCTTTGACATGACATCTACACTAACAGATTAGAACAAAATATGTACACTTAGCATCTTGATTTTATCAAGACACTTTGCAGGTTATTTCTGATAAACTTTCGGTTTAGCTATAGAAATAAAAACCAGATTTTAGTATCCCTAGACAGAGTAATAATCAAAAGCCTATGTCTATAGAATCCCTATTAATGAATTATTGTCAATAGAATTTTAAAAATAGTTGTACTTGTGTATGACAAAGCTGTGTCCTTATTCCTTTACTATGTTTTTAAATTAATGTGGATGGAGAAACATGCTAACTTTTCTTTAATGTGATATGCAGCCTGGAAGGAAAGTGAGCTTATTGTGCACAGACACAGGACCCAGAGAAAATATTGTCTGGAAAGTTGGGGACTGTCTAATAATATTATTTTAGTGAGGATGAAAGAGCCTACTTTGTTGTCTCAAGTCCCACGAGGATAGAGACAGACACAAAATAGAGCCTGCAAAAAGAAACTGACATTTTAGTAGAAAATACATTTAAAATGAATCACTGAGCTGATGGGGTTTTAGAGGCTAATACAACTTTGGCTAAATTAATAGGAATGTAGTTGAGAGAATGAGAGAGGCATGTGTCAGGCAACATTTGCCGATTGCTTTTAGTCCTAAGTGCCCCAGGTTAAGAGGAACAGAAACAAGTTGAGGAGATGGAAAGGAAGAGTCTGGGAAGAAGATACCATGCCTTAGAACTTTAGGAGGCACTAAGTTTGATGGAGTGTGTGTGTGTGTGTGTGTGTGTGTGTCTCACATACACACACACACTCACATTGTGATTCAAGGGGTGAATGTGAAATGGGTGCATAGAAAGAGCTGCATATCAAAGAAGGGTTATCTTTCATTTATACCCCAAATGTAGAGTTATAATCACAGCATATGGCAAATGGGGACATTCTTTTGTGTAAAACAACTTGAAAAAGAGTCTGAAGAGGTGCTTTAGGGTAGAATGCAGATCCCAAGCTGGAGGTATCCAAACATTTCCATCTGATAGTGTTTTACATTTCCAGGTAGGGTTGATGATCATCCAATAAAAGTTCTATGTTATTTTCCATGTTGAACCTCTTTTCTCAGATGTTTCTCCGTGCCTCTATAAGACAGCTGAAGGCAACATATTGTTTTTTTATAAGACAATTCTATTGTAAAGGTGTCGAATGTATGTCTTATGTTAAAGTTGCTTAAATTCTCTTAGGATTTTTATTATTAGTTATTCAATTATAACTTCCATTTTTCTTTTGTTTAATTACCCTCCTTTAACCTCTGACTATAGTTATTGATATCATATGACTAGTAAGATAATTTCAAATACATTATGTGGACAGAAAGTAAAAAGCCACTAGAAGATCTGTATGTTTAGTTCATACTTTTTTCCTGACATGTTTTATCAGAGGCTGTTCACTTTCATGATTTTGTTTGGGATAAGGATAATCTTTCACCTGGATGATGGTCATTGATCAATATGGCTTGGAGGAGTCAGATTCCCAATCTCAACTGTGGTACACATTTCCTCTCAGAATTTTGTTACAAAAAAAAAAAAAAAAGGATTTTTAAGTAAAATAATAAAGAATTGATATCTCACATATGTGGAATAATGCAGTATCAGTGAGGAAAACATCAAATTCTGTCTGTCATCTCTTGTTCTCATTTATCTCATGATGCATCTATGTAGACTTGTGTAAAACAAACTCGTTCTGAAATTGTCTTGCTTTTAAGTCCCATCTTTTCATAACCCAAAGCCAGCAGCTACTTTCCACTTGCAGCCATGAATGGCTCACTCACTCTTTAAGGCTATCAGCTCACAGGAATGGGGTCTTGAGGGTTTTAGTATTCCTCCTTAGAAGGTTTCTGCTATATTCCTGAAAATTCCTTTTTTCTCCTTTCTTTTTCTGCAGTAGAAAGGGGAAGAAACAGTTGTACAGATTGTTCTGTGTGACTTCTCTTATGATTTTTATCACCACAATCACCAGCTTCCTGCAGTTTCATTTCAATGCTCTTTTACCTTAGTTAGTGCATTATTGCTAATTTAAAAATAAAGAGATGACTTACTCATTAAACACTGCTCTGCTGGTTCCCTAAAAGGTTTCCAGATCATTTACAAACCTGCATCTGACTTGATCTGCTTTTAGTTACAGTCCAAGCTTATTATTGCATAAATTTGTAAAGCATATTTAAACATAACATCATTTGTAGTTTAAAAACAGAGATGGGAAATGCTTTTGGAAATTGGGACCAGCCATTTTGCAGTCAGGTAGATTCACCACCCGAGTGGTTTATTGATGATTCTACATTTTAAATATTAAATTTTTACTGGATGTTTTGGTCTGGTTTGTGAGGTGTGACAGTGGGTGTTAGTGTCTTTAAGAAGTGAATCCTCATGAAGTTTATAATCCAGTAAGAAAGGCAGGTAATCATTACATTGATGTTAAAATATTCTTCAAATATAACTGATATTCTTTGATTTTTTCTTTATTCCATAAGATTGACTCACTGAAGGGGCTGAGGATGTGGCTCAGTGGTAAAGTGCTTGCCTGGCATGTATGAGGCCCTGGGTTCCAATTCCCAAGCATCTAAAAAAAAAAAAAAAAAAAAAAAAAAAAGACTCACTGAAATCTGAGCTCTTCATACCCTAGGGAACATATTGTAATTTATGGCCAGTACATACGAAATGCTCACAGTTAGTAGGTTATTCAAGTCTCGATGTTTATTTCTATAGCACATGAGTCATCTTCTTGCCAGGAATGAGTGTTGGTTCCCAAACCCATTTATGACAGTAATTAAATATTATAGAAACTAATGACATTAAATGTGAATAAAAAAGTGCATCTTAACTCTTCTGAGGACTAAGTTGAAGACTGGACAAGTGAAAAAGGCAATAAAAAATCATCCTGTTGAATCATGTACAAGAAAGACACCTACAAAAGACTGGGGACATTTTAAAATTACCATCAGGTTTCACATTCAAATTGATTAGTGGCAAAATCTTTAGATTTTCACTGTATTTCAATAAGATGCATAGTGGGATTCATAGATAATGGCAATAATGATATATTTGGACTTCAACCAACAGATGCATACTTAAAGGAAAAGCCTTTGTTTTGTATAAATATATTGGCAAATGTATACTTTTTAGATAAAATAGAGAAATTAAAACAGGTATGCTTATGATTTTTCCTTTTAACTTTTTTTTTAAATTAGTAAGTGTTAGCTTTGCTCATGTACATTGAGAACTTTTACAATGATATGTTTATTGCTTGGAATCAGAAGCAACTTAGTGTCTATCAATAGGTGAAAAGATAAAGACAATGTATACATACACAATGGAACACTATACAGTCTTTAAAAAGGAGAAATTTGGGCATTTGAACAACATGGATGACTCTGGAGATCATTATTCTAATTGAAGCATAAAAAGACAAATACTATATGATCTCACTTACATGTGGAATCTAAAATAGAAGACCACATAGAGGTAGAGAGTAGGATGGTGGTTACCAGAGGCTGGGAGCTGGCAGTGGGGATGAGGAGATGTTCAGAGTACAAAGTTTTTGTTACATGGGAAGAATAAGTTTTAGAGGCCTCCTGCACAGCATGCCTATGATAATGTATTGCATATTTCACACTTGTTAAAAAGGTAGATTTTAAATGTTTTCTCTGCAAAAGAAAGACCAACAATAAATACATGAAGTGATAGCTATGTTAATTATCTTGATCTTATCATTCCACAATGTAAACATATCAAAACATCACATTGTTCCCCATAAATTTGTACAATTATTATTTGTCAATTAAAAAAATCAACTTTCGTAGGAGGGAAAATGAGTTTTGGGCTGGTAATGAGTTACTTATAGGCTTTGCTTTGTACTTTTTCAAAGTCTTTTCATAATAATTACCTCATGTGAAATACAAAGGAAATTCAATAGTTTATAGGAAAGCAATTGTCTGTTCCTAGGAATGTAGATCCTTTTAAGTTTCAAGAGGGGTCATATTGGTGGCGTATGATTCATCCTGACTGCAGATCTGAGCCTTGTTTCTAGATCATTAACTCCTTCATGGCAGACCTGTTGGTGTTTCTTTCTGCAATGGCAGAAGTGCTAAATTGGAGTGTATTAGCTTCCTTCTCAATGTCACAACTGTTAGTTGGATAAAGTGGGTAATAGTTTCTCTTATCTGAGAGTCTTCTTTTGGGATTAAGTGAGACAATGCCATGGAAATAACTGCACAAGGAGGAAAGCCTATGTGCAAATGATGTGGGTACAGCAGATATTCAATGACATTTGCCCACATGCTTTCAGAAAGGGTGTTTTCTTGTTGCATCCTCTCAACAGACATTAGATGAATTGCAGAGCACCCTAAAGATGTTAATATTAATTTATCAATAACCCACATTTCCATTCCAGCTGAATTGGGCAGAGTGTTGCTCTGTATGCAAAACCAAAGGGAAAGAAAACAACTCCAAGCTGTTATTACTGCACAAGGAAATCTGCTGCCTTTACTTTTATTTTGCCTTCTGTCATGTTGAGGTCTATGAAGATTTTGTCAAATATATCTCAAAGAGTATCAATAATCAGAATTGATTCTAAGACTTACTATAGATGTTGTTATAATTGGATGAATGATAGTTACATTAAATGTAACAGAAAACATTTTGTTTGGTGTGATAGATACTCTTATATTTAAAGATAAGCATTGAAATCTTCTTTTAAAGTTCTTTTATTTTTTTCCCCTTTTGCTTTATCTTTGTTAAATAGTGTAATTCTGGTATACATAATAGTGCATATAATAATGTGCTTTTCTTTTCTTTTGGCATATCCTGCCTTTTTCCTTGCGATCCAAATTTATTATCACCCAAAAGGTCAATTAGGATGAGAATGTTAATTTACTTAAGAGGCTGTTTCTCACTATTAACCTCACAAAAGGTAATACTAGTGTTTAGTACCATCAAAAAGTAGATTAATAACAGTATAGTAAATTTGGAATGTTTAGATTCTACTTAAAGACAAAACCTATCATCTGTTGAGAGCTTATAGCATGCTAGCCCATAGAACTTAAATAGATGATTTCACTTAACTCATACATCAGCCCTAAGAGGTAGGATTTTTTTTTTTTAAAACAGGTTAGGAAAGAAGCTTAGGTGAAGTAGCTTGTGTGAAGCCAGAGAAAATTTAGAAGGATGAGTATGACTTTGAATCCAATACTGTTTGAATCCTAATAATGAGTTCTTAACCCAGTGTTTTCAATCCTGGATGTACAGGATACCTTAGGAAATATAGACATATCACACATTGTGGTACTATGTCTTGACATTCTGAATTTGTTTGGGTGAGATATGGGATTCCGATGTGCAGCAAAAGTTACAACTGCAGATTAACTAATACTTCTGTTTTCATCAAATTAATGATAGAGCATCTAGGAAAGGTGGTCTACTTTCTCCTCTCCTCTGTGTCCTCATTTCAGTAATTATGTAAAGGGTTGCAGGGGATGCTTCTGCCTGGATTTTGTAGGCTAAGGCTTTGGAAGAGCTTGTCGGCAAATTACACAGATAAAACATTAGCAAAGAAGTCCACTGAACCTAAGATAGGAACAATTGTGTTGAATGATATGACTTGGATTTTAAATGCCCACTAAAGGCCCATATCCTAATGGTTTGGTGCCAGCCTATAGTGCATTTGGGAGGTGGTGGAAGGAAATCAGGTCATTAGGGCATGCCCTTGAAGGAGATATTGGGGTCTCAGCCCCTTCGTGTTTCTTTTGCTTCTTGGCTTCCATGAGGTAAGGCCTCAGATGCTCCTGCCACCATGATATACTGTGCTGACCCAGGCCCAAAGTGACAGTGCCAAGTGACTATGCATTGAAACCTCTGAAACCATGAGCCAAAAATAACCCTTTTCTTCTAAGTTGATTTTCTCTGGTATTTTGACAATGATGAAAGCTAACACATTAAAAAAAAAAAAAAAAAAACTTATTAGCACTGGTTAATTCGTTAAACATAAATTCCAGTCAGAGAGTAGTTGTGAGATTCTATGATTTACCTAAGCAAGCATTAATTTAACAATATGGATGAGGTCAGTTGTTCATTGCTTTGATTTGGGCTGAATATTCTTTAAAATATTTGCTGGAGAAGTGACAGGTATCTGTGGCTATTCAAGATGGGCTGAAGTAAATAAAGGTCCAAATCTTGGTAAGAATATTAAGGAGCTTTATGCCATCAGTCTTATAGCTCAGTAGATCCATTTAATTCATAAAATCACCTATATAGAGAACTTTTGAATTTGCCTTTCTGTCTCCAATATTATATTATCTCAAGTTGTTTCCCTGATGTATAAAAATATGCTGTTTTAATCTAAACTAATAAATACATGAGTTTTTAGGATGTAAAGCTTTGTCCTTACGTTTTTATGGAATGAATGCTTCCTCTAAACACAGGAGAAATTCAGATGGACAGAATTTTCTTGCTTTGGCAGCTGTAGCCTCATCAACTATAGTCAGGTGGAACTGTCTGGTGTTTTAGTCAGCTTTTGCATTGTTGTAACCAAGATACCTGTCAAGAAAAATTAGAAGATGAAAATTTATTGGGGGCTCATGGTTTCAGAGGTCTTTTTCCATAGTTGGCTGACTCCATTGCTCTGGGTCTAAGGTGAGGCAGCACATCACTGGGAAAGGCCTGGTGGAGGAAAACTGCTCAGTTCATGAGGGGTCAGGAAGCAGAGAAATGGAGGGGAGAAAGGGGCCACAGGAAAGATATAGGGCATGCCCCTGGTGACCCATCTCCTCTAGTCATGCCCCACCTGCCTGCAGTTACTACTATGGCAGTTTATTCAAACCTATGGTGGATTGAGAAGTTACAGCTCTCATAATCTAATCAGTTTTACCTCTGGATATTCCTGCATTTAGAGAAATTTTGTGGGACATCAATATCTAAACCATAACATTCTGCCTCTACCCACCCCCCCAAAAAAAAAACAAAATCATATTGTTATAGGCCAGTCTATGTGGGCAATAACCAAACAGACTCCATTTTGCCCTGAGACTCCATATCAAGTAAGAAATGCTTCTCCCTGGGAAAGCCCCACCTCTGTACCCATCAGCAGTTGCTTAGCATAGCATGTTTGGCAACACAAAATGGCAATTCTTACACAATGTAATAGTATTATCTCTTTGGTTCTTGTTTTTCTTGGACAATGTACTCTGTCAGAGATTGATTGTCTAGATGTTAGTAACCATTCTTTAACTTGTATACAACTAGGAATGTTTTGACCCACTTCCCTTCTGCTTGCTTGCTGCTATGCCAACCTGGAAAGTCCTGTGGGAAATACCAATGTACCCATTGCATTGTCTCATTAACTGCCCAATTCAGCTTCTCTACCTGCTTGCTTGCCTCAACGTCACCCCAAATGTAGTTTTTGCCTTTAAATATCCTAAAATGTTCAGGCTCAGGGCTGTTCCTTGCAGAGACAGTTATGGGACCTGCAGGGAGTAGTTGCCATAGCTGGCTGGCTAAATAAAGACTCTTCAATTTGGACAAAACTGGGACTTGATGTGTTTTCTGAGAGACCTGTCCCACAACAATATCCATATTATAATGCAAAATGTATTTAGAACATCTCTTAGAGTTTCATAATCTGAACAGTTTTATCACTGTCCAAAAGTCCAAAAGTAAAGTCTCTACTGAGACTCAGGGCAGACTCTTGCTTTGTGCCCCAGTAAAAATCAAAAGCAAGTTGCATATATCCAGTATACAACAGGGAAGATCAGAGGCATAGAAAATAGGGATGGGATCAAAACAAGACTGAAACCCAGCAAGTCAACAGGTTCTCTAACTCTGTCTTCATCATCTAGGATACATGGCTGTGAGATGTCATTTCCAAAGGGCTTGGGCAATGCTTTTGCCTTACCAGTTGTGGTGCATATAGGCTTTCTTTTACCTTGGTTCTCTCTTCAGTTAAAGCTTTTCCTGGCAGACAGTCCATGTTACTGGCATCTCTTAATTCCTGGGGTGTTGATTCTAGCTTTGGATTCATCTTCAAGATATATGTATTTCAGGGACAGTCCACAGAGACTGACCTTACTGCACTTTGCCTGGCCTCCCAGGCATTCTTTTGAAATCTTGGTGGAAGCCTCCATGACCCCTTAACTTCAGTATCCTGTATTCCTAAAGAAGCAGCACAACATGGGTAATGGCAAAGTTGGCTTCTCGGTTTCACAATACTAGAGCCCTGGGATCTTGGCTGCAGGGGTCCCTCAGTGCCTGCACAGTTCAGCATAGTGAATCAACTTCCTAGCCTGCCCTGTGCAAGCAGGGCACCTCATGATCTCTTCTCAAAGGGATTTTCCCATTTATATCCTTGAGCTTGTGATGGGTGTGGTTTTGCAAATTCCTTCGATGCTCTTGAGGCATCTTTCCTAGTCTCTCTGTGCAAAGTACTTAGCATCTCTTTATGGGCTGTAATCTCTTTAACCAGCATAGCTTTGTTGGTTTCAGATTTATGTGAACTTTTCTGGCCAAACTGCAAGTTTTAAAAATCCTTTAGTTCTGATTTCTGCTCCTGATTATTATAGTAAATATGGTTAAAAACTTCCATCAGGATTCATGCCACTGACTGTTACACTTCCTTGAAATTTCCTCCACCAGATTAATAAGTCTATCACTTTTAAATTCAGTCTCACACAGAGTCTGCCTTAGAGCATATGTTCTTTGTGTTCTCAATACCTTTTATCAGGTTTCCAGATATGTCACCTTGGGTTAGATACCAGTTCTCTAATGGCAGAAACCCATGCCTTGATTCATGCTTTTGTATTCCCATTAATCCGGAGCCCTGACAGTCCAGCCTATTGGTCTTACCATCATTTTTTTTCACCCTGTTTGGGCTATTATTATAGACTTTGGATATTTGTAAGAATCCCTCACCCCTGCCATCCCATTCCCAATATTCTACTACTCTAATTAACTTCCATCATTCATGTCTCACTCTGGATTTTTTAACATCCCATCCAAATTCTTCATACCTGTAAGAAATTCCTTCTCCCCCCCCAGCATCACCCACTTATCAACAGATTACTATCTTTGTGTCTTTTTGCTACCCTAACCTGACCTAGTTGAAAGATAAATTTTCTGGTAACTGTCAACTCTAGTATTTTTGTTGGTCCAATTTTCAAAGCTGAGAAAATGATACATATTTGGATTGTCATGTTCATTGGCCTCTAACTTCATAATATAAAGGAAACATTCAGATTCCTAACAGCAGCAAGCTATGAATTTTTTATTAAAAATCCTTGATTATTTGGTGGTTACTTTCTAGCCTAGTGCAATTTATTTTTTCATTATATTTCTCAGTGGAATAAAGCACAAAAGAAAAAAAGAATATTAAAAGTGAAATAACATGACAAAAGATAAAGTATAATCAAAACAGTTTTAATTAAAAAACTTGGTTTTAGTATTTTCACTTATATTCAACAGAACCACACTGTAGCCACTGTTTTTAGTGGTAAAATAATAGGTGAGGTTCTTTTAAAATAATTCATCCTCAACTGTATAAATATCTAACATAGAGCTTAAACTTTTCTCTGTGATTTTCAATTTCTTAAAAAATAAACTTATCACAAATGTCTGTAAATTATAAATTAAAGCTAATTTCCAAAAGCAATAGTTTGATGAAACCCTAAGTATCAGTGCAAAATGGCACCAAGATGCTAATTAGGCAAGGAAGACTTTATTCAAGGACTTTACTGTAGGGGAGTACAGTAAGGTCCTTGAATATTACCAAGGACCTTACTGTACTAGGTTATTCTCTGTTCCTAATAGAAAAACTAGTTTTTTTTTTTTTTTTTTTTTTGGTGGAAAATATTATAAAAAGCCAAGTGATATGAATTGAAAGTTTTGGGCACCCAAGTTTTCTTTAGTAATAGAATTTGGTTTCTATATTCTGCTTTTCAGCATATTTTGTGTTTACAGCTTTGGGGGATTTGAAGGGCCTTGGAAATAAGAAATACATAGTTTTTATTGTTTCTTTTTTTTTCCTTTGTGGGAAATTTCTACAACTTCATGAAACTGTTTATCATTATTATTTTGGCCAAGAAGTGACTATTGTACTTTTATTTTTTCAGTTCTTGTTTTAGGGATGAAATATTTAAAAGAAGTTTTCTGCAAATATTTATTTAAAATTTTAAAATAATTGACTTTCTTAGTCTTCTCGTTTCTCTGTTTTTTGTTTTGGGGTCCAATTAATTTCTTTTCTTAGTTTGCTTGTGGTCAAGAGGACTTGAAAGTTCTCAGCCCGACTAAAGTTTAGACAGTTTTCCTCTAGGCCTCTGACTACTTTTTGTTTATAGATTTTATTTTAGAAAATTGATAACTATGTTTTTTTTCCTTTTTTTTTTTTTTTTGTCTCTGTCCCTGTAAGATGTAAATCTTTTAGGAAACCTCTGGACAGTTTTAGACCATGGGTATGTCTTTCTCAAGGATTGGGCATCATTCCTTGGATATGAAATCATCAAGAATAATGATGCCTTTATCCACCAGGCTTTGTGGTTGAGTAGGAGTCTAACTCTTAATGCTCACCTTGTTCCAAGATATAAAACCACTTCTAATACTGAAGATAGGACAGAAAGTTTACTTGTCCTCTGGGTTAGGCCAATCAGCATATGCAGATGGCCTGTGATCCCCTGTCCCCATTCTTAAAATTCCTTCTGCCTTTGCTCAGTAGAGGTCAGCTCACATTGAGCTGCAGCATCTCTCCCCTAGTCTTTCTTGCCTGTTTAGCATCTTGGTGCCATTTTGCACTGATACTTAGGGTTTCATCAAACTATTGCTTTTGGAAAATAGCTTTAATTTATAATTTACATACCATAACATTTACTCACCTTCAGGGTAAAATTCAATGATATTTAATAATTGTACAGCTTTGTGCAACCATCACCACAATTCAGTTTTAGAACATTTCTATCATCCCAAACAGACCCCCTGGCTCATTTGCAGTCAATATATCACGGTCTATTCTTTTTATCCTTTCATTGTCTTCATGTCTGGTGATTCTTGTTTGTTGTTTACTCATACATGTGCATGAGATACTATTCCAGGTAGTTTGTGGACTTCCTTTGTTAGGCTTCCCCTGGAGAACTCTCCTAAGTGGGGGTCTCACTGTCTGTTTTCTGTGAGGGGAAAGGACTTCTTGACTGGCAGGTGTTTTCTAGTGGAGCAGATGTGAAGCCAGCTATGAAGGTGCAGGCTCCAGATGCTCTCCTTTGACCACCACCAGTCTCCTCTATTGACACCCAGTTTTTCCCAAGAAAATGTTCGTGCTTTAAAACCAATTCTTGGCCAGACCTGGTGATGCAGGCCTATAATCCCAGCAGTTTAGGAGGCTGAGGCAGGAGGATGGTAAGTTCAAAGCCAGCCTCTGCTAATTAGGGAGTCTCTAAGCAATTTAGTGAGACACTTTCTCTAAATAAATAGATAGATAGATAAATAAATCAGGCTGGGGATGTGACTCAGTGGTTAAGCACCCCTGGGTTCAATCTCTGTTACAGAAAAGAAAAGGAAAAAGAAAAAATCCTGCTAAAACCAACTTGTTTTGCCTGAGATGGAGGAGAAAGTATACTCACGCAGTGTGTGTGTGTGTGTGTGTGTATGTGTGTGTGTGTAAAGAGAGAAATAGAGGGGGTGGGGGGAGGAAGAAGAGGGGAGAAGGCTTAGATAAGAATGAACACAATTGTTCTGAAGACATAATTTCAATTATTTTGTTTGTTTTTCAACCTAACTTCAAGTTCACAATCAGTTGTTCCACATGAAAAATTAACTTCTGCCTCCACAAAATGCCCTTTCATAAGTCTTTGGATTTGAGGTCTGCAGATTTTTTTTTGGTTTATTTTATTTTAATTCATTAATTTTCATTGAAATATGAAAATAGTGTGTATTTATTGTGTGTAAATACTACTTCAAAATGTGTATACATGTGGAATGGCTAAATTGGGCTAATTAGCATATACATTGCCTCATATACTTATCAATTTTTTGAGATGAGAACACTTAAAATCTACTCTTAGTGATGTTCAAGATGTTCATTTTCTTAAGTCAGTAACTACTCTTCCTTTTACGTCTTATCTTCCAGAAATGTTTTAACATCTGTAGTCAGTTGATGATCCTGTTCTATTTACTGTTGTGATTTATTTTCTTATTTTTCCCTTTACTGTAATTTTCTCTTTCTCAGAATGTTGAGAGGCAATTGCATATGTTCCCTGCCATCTTGAATTGTAGCTCAGCTTTCTTCTAAGAAATGATACTAAAGTCAGATTGTAATTATTTCAGTAGAGTTGTCTTAGTCCAGTAATATAGTGGCTATGTAGTTTGCTGAAATACTCTGTGTACTAAGGTAATTTGCTGAGAGGTTGGATAAAATACAATATAGTTTCTTAAGAGCATGGAAGAGATAAGATACGAAATTTGGGATCAGTCTAATCGAAGATACAAACCCAAGAAAATAAGTGTGGTACTGGAGTTGACTTTGCCATGAGGACACTTGACAAAATTTATTTTTTTCTGATCTAGCAGGATATGGGGTCAAAATACCAAAATTCTTTCCAGAAGACGAAGACCAGAGTTCTCTTAAATCGGGGAGTCTGATATGAGAACCCCAGAAAGCTGCAATTTAAATGGTGTATGTCTTCATTTAGAGGGGAATAGAAAGAAAATCTTTCCATCTCCCTTCTCTAACTTCAGGAGAATTTAACTTTGATGCCTTTGAGAAGGGAGAGTAGGAAAGGAAATTAAAAATTCAAAAGAGAAGTTATAGTATTGAGCCAGCATGGATTTGAAGTCCAAAGATAAATATTCTGGGTTGTCTTATAAAATCCCACTCTATAAATTTATTGTATTTTCATTGATTTTATAATACACTTAACTATTTTGTTTTTGCATTTTAATATCAAAATATATTTCTACAGTCAACAACATCTTAAATTCACTGAAATACTAGAATTTAAATTTTCCTGGTTGAAACTAAAGCAAACCTTCTATGGAGTAATACAACTTCATCCTCGTTTCAGAGAACTTGCACAAGTGATCTTCAGGAAAATGAGTAGGTCCCTGTAAACAACACTGACCCTACAAGAGACAAGGCACATTATGTGTGACAGCCAGCAGGAACATAGTCTTTAAGTTCATTTGATTACTAGAAACCAGATGATTAGAATAAGAATTTTTCAAATAAACAAGTAACAGACAAGTTTGGAAACATCTTCAGGGAATAGGAAATTATGCATATACATAAAAACCTAACAGACTTGAAAATGAGTCTAATATATAACCCATAAATGATCTGAGTTTCTTAACTTACATAGAGAAGTATTTTTCATTTTCCCCTTAATCCTGACAAAGTGAGGTGGTTATGTCTTACTCTGAAGTCCTTAGAAGGTTGGAAGATACTGCTTTTTGAAGACTCCTTGTCTGTGCATTTCCCTATATTAGAGTGACACAATCCCTGTTGGTTCAAGACTATGTTGTTTCTTATTCTTGTGTGGAAAAAGCATTTTGTACATTTTAGGGGCAAACCTTCACTATGGACAGTTTTGCTCATTTTCCTATATTGTTTTCCATCTCATAACTCTGAAAAAAATGGCCTTGTGATGTGCGGCCCACAAATCCCAGTTAACACGATTTCAGTTCTAAGTGATCCATTGTAGGCTAAATGTAGCATCAACTCTTCTCTACCCATGTCATGCCTTGAGCCAAGTCACTAACCCAGAAATGTCTGTCTTCTCTTTGAGAAGGTGAATTTACAATAGTGTTTTGAGGATGGTGCTGGTGGCACCATTGGTTAGAACATAAAACTTAGGAGGCTGTGAAAGTGGCTTCTTCATGGGTGTCAATTTTATTTATTTGAAACTCCAGCCCTAGAGAACGCATGTCTTTGTACAAGAATGTGAGTTAGTGACACATGAACTGATAGGTGGACTCAGTACAGAAAAATGATGTAGCTTACCCATCAGACTGCTGGGGTTTTCTTGGCAGCAGTTTGTGTGTGAACTATGGCATTTCAAAGACGTTTTCATTTATGTACTTCCATTTCTGATCCTTTCATACTTGAAAATAGTTCAAAATATGAGAAATTTCTAAGAAAAAAATATTTTTGTCATCAAGGACACTTGTACATGTTATATTCTACAAAAAGAAAAAGATTTTATTTTTTACACAAGTTTGGTTTCTGTAGAAGCAAAATTCTTTTCTAACCTTTTCTGAGTTGATGGACATGATTTGTTTTTATACCTTTCCTGTCAGTAATTGTTCCAGAATCACAGTGTGGAGCTAAATGCATTCCTTGTAACTTTTTTTTTTTTTTTTTTCTTTAGGCATTGATGGGTGAAAGGGACAATTGTACATCTTTGATGGCTGCTAAATCTCTCTTTTTTTATGACAAAGGATAAATTGAAATTGTTTTTCTCTTAATTTTACAGCATCTCCTTGTCAAAGGAGTCCTTATGTACTTCAATAAGCATGTGACGAGTACAGTAGAATTTAAGGTTTTTTGAGGAGGTTCCAGTGGTTTTAGACCTCCAAGTCATGTCTCCCATCATAGCCACATAAATCATACAAAGGGGCTGGGGTAATGAGGATTAGATAGGTCATACTTCCTTGGTGCTATGCCTGGTATCCAATCTAGCGAAGCCACAAGCCAAAGATAGACAGGGCCACAGCTGTGTGTATCTGTGGAGATGAAATATTCTAAGTTGGGTTTCTTAATGGTGGCCTGTTGACGTTTTAGACTGAATCACTTTGTTTCAGTCCTTTCTTGTACTTTGCTGACTAGAATTACCCCTCACCTCTCTATCTAGTAGACTGTTCCCCCAGTTGTAATAATGGAAAGGTTTCTGGACATTACCAAATGTCCAGAGGAAGAGGGGGAAGAGCAGTTGCTCCTGATTGAGAACACTGCTTTATTTCACTCTTGTAAATCCTGGTCTGATGCAAGGCTGGGAAGAGAGACATAGAACTTGAGTAATCATTGTCTGCATGACTTCATGGGCCAGGCTGAGTGACAGCTGTGTCTTGGGATAACTTTTGTGGTTACACATGTCCCCAGTTTCCTCTTGGATCTCTCATTTTTCTGGGAAAGGGAGCAAGTTTTTGTTTCAGAACAGAAAGCAAAGGAATAAAGGCTATCTTGTTTTGAGCTGCTCCTCATTTAACATTCAGTTACAGAGAGAGCAACATGTTCAGGTTGCGTGTTGAGGGAATGGGCTCTGCCTAGGTTGCAAGCCCAGTTTTCTACGGTCAGCTGGTGATATTGGCAAAACACTGACCTTTCTCATTCCTTAATTTTCTACCAGTAACAGGGACAATGATCAATTTAAGAAATTATTAGGAAGTTAAGTGAGATAATATGTACAAAGGGCTTAGAACCATACTTAGTACATAGGAATGTTGGATCAATGGTAAGGGAGGTGAAAAGAAGGTTAAAATAGATATGTAAAGAGATTAAAAATTGCATAGTCTGTGGCTTCATTAATGTAATTAAGCCATGTTTGTTTAACAAGCTCTTTGACAATAACTGATGTAATATTAGTAGAACAAAGATATATCACACATGAAGCTGGATATATTTTAAGTGACTCTTTAAAATATAAAAAAAGTTATTATTTACTTGAGACACTATTAGAGAGGAATTTGAAACTCTTCACTCACCACGATCATCCTCCCTATACTTCATCTTAGTCCTATCCCACATAGGACAAATATTGGTCAAACACTTTCATTCAGTTCATTAAAAGTATCTGGTGTGGACACCCAAACCCAAGGGATGCAAGCATGCATTATCTGAGAGCTAAAGGAGGGCCATTCTGGGACCAGTGTTTCAGGGTGAGGACCAAAGCAAGAACAAACACAAAGACGGTGAACAGTGCCTCAAATCATCTGAGTCTGAAGAGATTCTTTTTATTCAGGTGTAAAAACACATAGAGATATTTAACCATAACCTGAAGCACCGTCTAAGTGCAGCAATATAATATCTTTACAGTTTAGATTTTAAAAAGAAGGTAGGCCCCACATTTTTATTATTTTTACTATTGTGGCTACAGGTACTTGGGATTCATAGAAATGACAAGTAGGCCTGGATTTCTGTTACAAGCATGAGTTCATACTGAGTTCCATTCTCTGTTGCCTTAAAGAAGGTAGTTATTAAAAAATCCAACGAGTCAGATCTGCAGTAAACACTACGTGCATATTATTACTTTTTTACAGCAAGAGTAACTTTCACTTTAAGATCCTAGTGGTAGTATATGATTTTATAGCATAATGAAAATATAAATAGTCTAAAATATTTCAGGTCTTGGGGGTTTGAATTGCAATAATTTGTATGTGGTGCGTACTGGGCCAATTTCAGGTGTAAAACAAAGGCACCAAGGTCTATGCTTTGGATCAGTCCTCTGGGACATGAATCTCACACAGGCTGGGATCACGAGGGCCTCTTTCTTAAGGATGCACTTCTTGTATGCTCCAGGGGTATTACTGGGTTGCCTTTTTGGTTCAGTTACTCCTCTACAACCATTTCAAGGTGTTTCTTTTTAAAATTTATGTAGACAACAAAGTAGGAGAGGATCAGGAGAGTTCAATTTCCAATACCAGGAAAGTTACCAGGCAGTTTACTAAACATGTAGCTACATACCCATTTGTTATGAATTGTACTTCACAAAATGATCCCAAAACATGCATATATATTTTGTTCTCTCTAAAAAAAAATAGAAGAAGCTTTCCCTTCTTGCAATCTTTTTTTTAAATTATTTTTTGTAATCTTCAAGTTAGTAGAAAATATGATATGAATCAGTTTTGGTGCACACTTCTCTCACACCAGTTGTGTGAATCTAGATATACCACTGAGGGCTTATGGTTCCCTGGGATAGGTAGGGAATGTCCCTTCTTGTCTGCCCATAATGTTGCTCTCATAGATTCTTGAGGGGGTCAAACTGCACTGCAGCTTCTCTGGACAGCCATCTTCCTGAAACTGGGGTAGGTTCTAGCCTAGAATCTGCTACGGCTTACTCTTCTGTGTTCTACATTTTTCTATTAGGACATTTATCCTAACTGAGAGTGTTTATATTCTCTCTGTACTGCAATACCCTGCTGTTAATTATTATAAAAATCTTTATCAACTACACTTTATAGTTTTAATTACCCAGGTTTATAATTTGTTACCAAAATTTATTCTCCTTCAGTGCAGGCTCTGAAAATGTCACCCCCACTACCAGTTACTGGATATGCCTCTGCTTTCTTTTCAGAATCTCTCTTGGCTTTGGGTCCCTTCTTTTTTTTTCCCTGGCAGTATATAGTAAGTGGTTGCTACAGATAGCCCTGCTTTTTTTTGGCAGGAAAAGAACAACTTCCAGGCTAAGTGATACTTGAAAAAAATCTACCCCACTGTATAAAAGTCATTTTTTCCTGATGCCTCTAGTGCCAGGTCATCTAGAATCTTTGTGGCTATAGCAGGGCAGGGATAAATGCTTCATGTGCTCTCTGGGTGGTATAAAGGTGAACAGGATAAAGCTAAATGAATAAAATCCAGAATTTGATCTATTTAGCAAGGAGACTTGAATATTAATTCACCATTTCCTGATTTGTCTTTCTGCAGTATTTTATTCTTCCCTCTGCACATTTTTTTTCCCCCCGCATTTAAATCCCTCATGTGTTTTCCCAGTAGGACAACTTAGTTTGTTTCCTTCACATAAAAGAATATGAAGAAGTTGTGTGTATTTGATCTCTTATGTGATGATATTGCAATGAACATAGAAACAGACTGCTGCTTATATCTTAATTCATACCTCTTGTAGAGGAACAGGAGAGCTCACTAAGTTAGTTTAAACTTACAAGGAGATACAATTGAATTAAAAAGCATCACACCAGCACAAGACACAGCAAAAATAGGCCATCTAGCTGGCAATATTCTCATCTTCATATTAGAACAACTCTGTTTGAATTCAAATCATTTTACTTATAACTATCAGTAACTAAAGAGGTCACTTTTACTTCCTATCATATTATCATGCCTATTATTATATGTAATACCAGAAATGAATTGATATCATAAGTTTTATCAATACACATATGCATGGAATTTCTGTTTTAAAATAGAAGATGAAATAGCTTTTTTAGTGGTCATGGTCTTCAGAAGTGTATACTTAGAAGACAATGTATAGAATCTGAAAACATCTTTTTATGAAGGATTCATAATATATAGCCTAAAACCCCAAATTTTATTTATGCTCTTTGAATTGATACCTTAAGAATCTAAGAAAACCCAATTTAATTGGTATATCTTCTTCATTTTCTATTTATCTTGGGTTTTCCCCACATTGAAAGGCAATGAAATACCATTGTCTGAGTATCTTTAACAAATGAAACTAAACTATCATTTCAAAATATTTCGTAGTTTTTCACTTGAACTACTGAATAAGAATCAGAATATTTTTGAAAGGCAACAATATGAATGTTCTAAAAAATTCAGAGACTCAGTTGTTTGAGTTTTCATAGATTTAATTAATTAGGGATTATATTTACCACAATCTTCTTTTAAAGGAAAATTATGAATCTTCTTATTGAAGACGATCTGATCATCTGGATCCATTTTCTGGCTGACTAAAAAATCATCTTCAAAATGATGATTGAATTTTATTAAAAAGAGAATTAGACAACTTTAGATTGTAAACCCATACTTGAGAATATTTGTAAACCATTGCACATGACTTCCTTTCAAATGCTGCTTTAAGGATGGGACAATGAAAAGTGTGATAATGATTAAGTTAATACCTTGATCTTGGAGTTTTGGCACATTGTGAAGCACCCTGGTATGTCTTGACAGCCTGGAGACACTGAAAATATGTCATGTAAGACTCTACTACTTTAATATGACAGCATTTGATATATTTGTTGAATTTTTGAAGGTGCTTTTGTTGTATAATTTGATATTTAATATATGTATAGAGTTGTACAACCATTACCTGACTCAATTTGAGAACATCTTTATCAACCTAAAAGAAACCTCAGAACCGTTAGCCATCGTCCTCACTAACACCCACCCTTACCTATTCCCCAGTCCTGGACAACTGCTAATCCATTTTCTGTGTCTTCAGATTTGATTCTGTATATTTCATATAAATTCTAACATACAATAGACAGTCTTTGTGACTTGCTTCTTTCACTTAGCACAGTGTAGTTTTAAGGTTAATCCACATTGCATCATCTATTAATGCTTCAATCCTCTTTATGGCTAGATAATATTCCATTATCAATTTTTGTTTATGCACCAGTCATTTCTACTTTTTGCTGCTATGAATTATATTACCATGAACAGTTGCGTAACAGTTTTTATATGGACTTGTTCCATTTCTCTTGAATATACACTTAGGAATAGAATTTTGGGGTCTTATAATAACTTAAATTAACATTTTGAGTAGTTGCCAAACTTTCCCATTTTATTTTATTTTACATCTACTTCCAAAAAGGATTCTTGTCCATTTGATTTAGATACTTGGGTGTGCCATTGTGTCTCCTGAGTCTTTAAGATAATCATATTTCTTCAGCTTACTCTTGGGTATTCTGTAAATGCATGATTAGACTAATAAGTGTTTTGTCTCATTTTAGGATTATAATCTAGATTTTGCCTTTACATGACTTAATACAAGGTGGTGCTTTAGGTATTTGGGATTTGGTAGGGATGCTTTCTCTTTTGTGTCCAACCACCCTCAAGTTGTGAGCATTAGCTTTATATAAGCAAGGGTTTCAGACTGTGAAGGTGGCATTCACTGATGGAAGGCCATACACATCTTGAAGAAGATTCCTTGACATAGTGTAGGTTATCTAGGGATATTCTTATGGCTTGATTTGTCTGTGTGCTATTGTGCCTTATGAGAAGATAAAGAAAGTAAGTTTGAGGATTATTGGCAACTCTGTCAAATATCTGGAACTAGACATAGTCAAAGCTCATGTGCTCTGACTGCCACACTATGAGCAAACAGTAAAGTGCACACAGAAGAACTTTCCCTGGCTGAATAAAATCTGCAGGGATGAAGGGAGATAGAGGGTCAGTGATATGTGATACACTCTGAGATGTTACAGAGAGTAGCTGCCTTGAACTATCCAGACAGCTTTGAAACATTTGAAATCCTTATTCTTAACGTGCTGCAGTGGTCCCTGCAGGGCCCAGCAGAGGTCTTTAGGTCCAGCAGAGGTGTTTAGTGAAGGTATGAGAAAATCCTTACTCACCAGTAATAGAGGAGCAGTTCTCTGAAAATCAAGAGGTCCTGGAGACCCAGTGACAGCTGGTAAGAGCCACCTGGGGCTACAGCCAATATGAGGAGCAGCTTATGAGAACAACTAGTGCCCAGGGAGAACATCTCTGGGAACTGACTTCACAGCACTTGCCCTCAGCATCCTCTCCTGGGACAAACATCTAAGCATCATTTTGGAAATAACTCATTTTTTTAATGGTATCTTCCAGCTTCTGTCAATTGAAGTTGATTCATTTCAAAGAAAAAGTGATCAGCTATTCCTCATAATTGCCAATGTAATACTTGTCTTTTATTTTTTGTCAATCCTTTATGTGTTTGTGTGTGTGTGTATGTGTGTGTGTGTGTGTGTGTGTGCACTAAGAATAAAGAGTTAATTATTTCTTTCCAAGAAATACACATGGATAGTGATCCCATTTAAGGGACCAGGTTTTATTAACCAACTCTGAGATTTAGTAATAAATTTAGTCTAGAAGGAAAATATATTAAAATAAAGTTTCTATATTAAAGCTCTTGAAGTTGTTTAAACCATTTTGGAGATTGTAAGGTAAAAATTCAGCAAACAAAGAGTAGAGAGAAATTTGTAGAGATAAATCACACTTATATTTTTGTTCTATGTTGATTAATATGTCTGTTATTTGACAGTTTCTTCTAACATTTTGTCTAGCTATGTCACTTTCAAAAATGAGGGTGAGTAGCTTGAGTAGAGCATTACTTCCACAATTTATAATTTCCAGGAAGAGCATGGGATTTAGAGTTATTCAGAGATGTGTTAGAATTTCATTTCAGCATATATTATTTGTAGACCTCAAGCAAGATCCTTAAACCACACTTTCCTCAGCTTAAGTGAATAATATCTATTCTCATATCTATTCTAGAAACATTTTATCTAAAAGCAGTTGACCATGTTATTCTGATGCCTATGAGTGTTTGGTTGTTTTCATCCAGAATGACCAGCTAGATTGACTATTTTTAAATCAATATTTGTTTAGAGCAGTGGTACTCAATTTGGCTTTACCACCCAGGGGACCACAAAGACAGTTTTGGTCACCCAATTTGGTGTCGGAGATACAGTGCTCTTGGTAACTAGTGTATAGAGGCCAGGTGTGATGGTGAATCTGGATTATCAAATTGATTGCATGAAGATATGCCTAGGATTAAGACACTTCTGCCTGGTTTGATGAGGATGTTTCTGGAGATGATTGGCATGTGGGACAGCAAACTGAGGGGGAAGATATGTCCTGAATATGGATGTGGGGGCCTAGATGGAACAACAGGTGGAAGAAGAAGTAAGCTGAAGCAGATGCAAGCTAGATTCTTCTTGAGCAGTTCCATCAACTGATGAATATAACCTGAGAACATTGGACTCCAGCTCCTTCATTCTTCCAAAGTGGACTCAGACCACTTTGATTCTTCAGGGACCTTCCAGGCCTTCAGTCTTGGATTGGGGTTGCATCACTGGTTCCTCTTGTTCTGAGGATACAGCTTCTTGGACTGAATAGCTACTGGTTCCTCCTGTCCTTTGGGGGACTCTTCAGCTTTTGAGAGAATAATCAAATCTAATCTCTTTTTATGTTATATGCATATACACTGGTTCTGTTTCTCTAGAGAACCCAAACTAAAACACTAGGGATATTTCTAAATATCCCAAGATGCACAAGAGAGCTCCCTCCCTCCCCACAACAAAGTATTGTTTCACTCTGAATTAGCTTTTTGTTGTGACCAAAATATCTGACAAGAACAACTTAGAGGAAGAAAAATTTATTTTGGTTCATAGTTTCAGAGGATCAGTCCATGGCCAACCAACTCCATCACAGAAAGATGTGACAGAGGAGAGCTCCTCAGCTCATGGTAGCCAGGAGGCAGAGAGAGTGAGAAAGAGAAGGGGAAGAGGAGGGTCAGAAGCAAAATATCATCCTGAAGGGCACACCCCCAGTTACCTACTTTCTCCAATCATGCCTACCTGCCTACAGTTTTTACCTAGTAATCTATTTAAGTCATTAATCCATCAAATGTTTTAAGGCCCCAATTACATCATAGCTCTCATAATCTAATCATTTCACCTCTGAACATTGATACATGATCTAACATCAGCTTTTCTGGGGGGACAACTCGTATCCAAACCATATCATTCCACCTTTGGGCCCCCAAGTTCATGTCCATCTCACAATGCAAAATCCATTTGCTCCATCTCCAAGAGTCCCCATAGTCTTAAGTACTCCAGCATTGTTCAGAAGTCCAAATCCAAAATCTCATCTGAGACTCAAGGTAAACCCTTGGTTGTGAGTTTCTTTAAAAAAAAAAAAATTCAAAGTTACATGCTTCCTATAGATAGTGTTAGAAATAAGAAATCCCAATCCAAAGGGGAAAAATAGAGGCATAGAGAGAAAGTATGGGATAAAAACAAATGAAAGCCTTATCAAAATAAATTAGGCCAAGAAAACTCTACTTTCAAGACAAAGGGTGTTTCCTTGCTCATTATCTGGGCCTGAAATATGTTATTTTCACTCTTGTTTTTTTAATTCTTACCTTCCTATATTTCCAATTTGCTAATTATTTTTTTCAAAACACGTTTCTCATTCATTGCTACAATTTAAGTTCTACACCTTATGGTAAACTCTTGCAACCTGCACCCAAGTCTCTTTATTCCAGTGCACTGGCTACACCAGTATCTTACACCCATTTTGAATGTATGGAGACATTATTCTGTTTTCATGAAGTGAATCTACATGCTTTGGTTCAGATGGTGGTATCATGCTCATCCATGCCGCCACTCCCTTCTTTGGAGACCTTCCTGACCTCCCCAGGCAGATTTGAGTGCTGTATCCTATATCCTACCACTAGGCTGGAGCCTTGCTGATGTCATGGTAGAGTTTATATACATATTTTGTATTAAGTGTATATGACTACTACAGTTTTTACACAAATTGAGATGGGGTTTCTTACATATTATTTAAAAAATCTATTTCCACCAGTGAGCCATGAGCTTCTTGGAGCATGCAGGGCATGGATTTTCAATGTAGTATTCCAATAACATGGCACAGCACACTGTATAGATACATGGTAAAAGGCTAAATGAACTAAAGTAAGAATAGCAGTATGTTCTTTATTCAGAATAATGATGTTCCACTTTTTGCATGTTATAAATCCTTGATATTCAGGGTACACAGTTTATTCTAATACTGCTTTGCTGGGTAGGCAAATTTCTTTTGGATGGGAGAAGACTTGTGTTTTTTTCTATTTGACTTCTGATATTTCTGATATTTCATTGGGATATTAATTGGTGACACTCTTAGGCTCTGCTCTTACCCTTTCCTGACTAGAGGTGAAGAAATGAATTCTGAATGCATAGTTCTGGAAAAAGGACCTGAGCACATGTTGTTCCATTTCTCTCTCCTTCTGTATTCTCTGCTCATTGGAAATGTGTTTGGTTTGCTCTTCCATATCATATAATGAGGCATGTGATTCTTTGGTTTGCTTGTGACTGACTGAGTAAATCCACCTAACTCTGGAATGCAGAACTTGGTTGCAATCATGCCATCTATATAAGGCATACTGTGGTCTAGACTTTAGCTTCAAGCAAAGCGAAAATTGGCTCTTGATCTTTTCTTTTTATTGTTCTGAACTTAGGAACAGAAAAGTACAGTAATTTACAGACCCTTGTCTACAAATCTTTCCACCAAAACTACACTTAGAAGTTTCATCCTTCTTCCAAAATTCTGTAATATAAAAACAGTTCCACAGAGGGGTTTGTGTTATGTTCTTTGTGAGTCCTTTCTCCCTGATAAGATTACCAGGGCCAGGGATGTGGAAATAGATTCCCTCATACTTCTGTGCATTCTTCACAGATTCTGGAAGGTTGAAAGGCATTTTAACGTTCATATATGTTTACATATTTTCTGACTTAAATATTTAATTTTCCTAAGGGTATTGATACTCTTTTCTATTTATGTCTGCATAATTAAGTATTAAATGTTAGGTAATTTGTGAAAAATTCTAATTATTTTATATATGAATAAGAAGATTCTTCAAAATAGTTACATTTACATGGTAGCCTTATTAAGATTTTACTAAAATAATTTTAATTTGCTATGATTTATTATAATAATTTCTCTTGTGTTATAAAATAGCCTAATGTGCCATAAAATATGACTAAGTGACATAAAATGTGAAAAGCCCTTTGTAAGCTGTCAGATGCAGTTAATTTACACCATTTTGCTATTCCAATTATATATTTATAGAAGTAATTAACTCTGGAGATTATTTGGCTTTAACAATATTTTCTAAATTATAGGGGAAACAGAAATTTTGCATTTTGTCTCTTTCTCCTCCCTATTTTATTTTCTTCCCCATGTGCTAGTGGGAATCTGTTTGGTCTCTATTCTTCTTGTTTCTCATAAATGACATATTCTTACTAGTTAATCATCCATAGTCAGCTATGGGAGTTTGCTGCATTACGGTTAAATGAATCAGTATGGTGGTTATGACATTTTGGTGATGGATGGATGTTTATGATTCATCTATGGATAAAAACAAGGGCTGTCACAGTCCTTTGCTTCATGGATGGTAGTTCCTTACCATCCATGAACCAAACCAAATGGACAAAAGTCTAAAATTGTACAACCATTCACACCTCCAGTGTAAAGGAACCCAGTATGGATAGCCCCAGGCAGTTTGAATCAACCAGCACACCACCATGGCACAAATGGCTTTGGACTACATTGGTTCCAGAAACAAAAATCAACAGGATATTTAGAGATTTGTGTTGTAGACATTTTCATCATTAGGAGGCACCTGGTTACTTCCTGTCTGAGTTACATTTTCTAGGCAAGTCTTTGAAAAAGAGCTGCTAAAGGGATAAAGAGAAGAAATATAAACAGCCTTGTATACTCAAATTTTCATATTAGTTAATCATTAGATCAGCATTATGATGAAGGTATGGGTGATGACCAGGCAGCTTGCAGACATCAAAAAGAAAAAAAAAATGGAGCCAAACTTAGTTTGTACAACTGTCAAGTGAGCTGACAATGATGCATAAACAAGTTAAGAATGGGAAAAAAACAAACAAAAAACCAAACAAAGCAATCCTTGGCCTGTGATGTGTATACTATACTTGAGGTAGTTAATGATGAAAATGATTGGAGATATCAACTTGTTCATTATCTCAGTGCTGTTGTCTAGAGAAAAATAAAATGACTGCTCATCATTGAATTAAATGTAAAGGAGCACATAGTGATTTATATGAAATGAAAACATCCTGAATGGCTAAATTGAAGAAAATCATCTTTTAAGGGAATTAAATATGCTGAAGGGCCAGACTTATGTCAGTTGTACTAAAGATAAACAAGGAATTGTATTAGGTAGCATTTTGTGGCTGTGACCAAAATACCTGACAAAAACAACTTAGAGGAGGGTTAGTTTGGGTTCACAGTTTCAGGTGTCCCAGTCCATGGTTACTGACTTTCTTGCTCTGGGCCCCAGGTAAGGCAGGACATCATGGTAGAAAGATATTGTGGAGGAAGCTGCTCATCTCATGACAGCCAGGAGGTAAAGTGAGAAAGAGGGAGAGAGAGGGAGATGGAGATGGAGAGATAGAGTGAGAGAGAGCAAGAGAGTGTGAGAGAAATAGGAATGAGGAGTCAGGGCCAAGATACAATCCCCAAGTGCTTGCCTGCAGTGACCCACCTCCTTCATCCATGCCTCACCTGCCTGTAGTTACTACCCAGCAGTCCCTTCCAATTATTAATACATCAGATGGACTAATCCACTAATGAGGTTTCAGCTCTCATCATTGCCTAATAGCCTCACCTCTGACCCTTGCTGTGTAGGGGGCCATGCTTCTAAAACGAGCATTTCTGGTGACATTTCCACATCCAAACCATAACAGAAATATGCAGATTAAAACAGCCAGTGGTGATTATTATAGAACTTTACTCTTTTAAAACAGTAGTACATCATATTGGAATTAGCCATCAGTGTGACAGCCTTATTATTATACTAAATTTCTAAAATAATATGACGTTATAGCAATTTGAAATCATATTATATAAGAGATGGCTCTCCTGTGGCTGGGCAGTATTCTTAATGGGTTTAACATGGAAGAAAGTCCTTTGTAAATTGTAATATGTAATTCAACAGCAACATTAAATAAATACAATTTGAATGGTTTGATATCTGTTTAGGTTCCAGATACTATGATCACTATCTGGCATTAAAAAAGTTCTTAAAAGCCACATCTGCCCCTCCAAAAAAAAAGTAAGGTGGGCTAACTCAATTCTATAAAATATATACTCTTAGGTGTTTATATTCATTCAAAAATTTTAATGATTAAAAGATTATGAAATTATTTTCAAAATGATACCATTATTTCCAAGTTTCAAATTTATATAGTTGCATATTTTCACAATTAACCCATTGTTCATCTTTCCATCTAATTTTGCTATTTTCTCTCCTTGTGTTTGGAGATTATACCTATAAATACTGCTCTAGAGATTTTGATCTTGTCTATAATGTATGATAATTTCATGTCAACTCTGAGGAAATTATGAACATCTCTGACTTAACTGCCAGTGTGTTGTAACAGGACAGTGAGGTGTTTGGCAGAGATTTGCCAACACAGTTCGGGGAGTTCTTTTGATGACCTAGAGTACTGAAACCTACCCAGGCATTTAGATATGTACGTCATGTGGCATGCCTCCATGCAGAGGGAAGGGGTTCCCTGGCCTCCATATTACTGCAGGATATGACCATCTGTGATCACACCTGCACACATTAAAGATTCCCCTAGATGCAAGAAGATTGGACTTTGGATTTTCTGAAGTTCTTATCATGTTCCTAGTTTCTCAGGAAAGTACAGCCATAATCAACAATGTGGCAGCAGTTCCAAAGCTGGGAATGTGCCCACCCAGTGTTTGAGACCTATGTTGTAGTTTTCTAGGGCTGCCATTACTAAGTATCACAGATTGAAAGGCTCAAACTTCAGAAATTCATTGCCTCACAGTTCTGGAACCCAGGAGGCCTAGAACAAGTTTTTGACAGGATTGCTCACTTTTGAGGCTGCATGGCAGGATCTGTGCCAAGCCTCTCTCCTAGCTTCTGGTGGTCACCTAGCAATCTTGTTGATCCTTGTCTGGTGTACGTATCACTTTGATCTCTGCCTTTATGTTCATGCGTCATTTTCCCTCTTTGTCCAAATTTCTCCTTTTTACAAGGACAATAATCATGTTGAATTAGGGACCCAACCTACTCCCAGTATGATCTCATATTAAGTAATTACATTTGCAATGGCACTGCTTTTTAACTATGGCCACATTCTGAGATAGAGGAATTTAGGATTTCTATATGAATTCTGGTGATGGTAAGGGGCATAATTCAGTCCATAAGAGAATAGCTAAGAGGCCAACGGTTCTGGGACACCATGAGTGGTGGAGTTCGGAGAGTGGTAGGGGATGAAGTTACAGAAATAATAGTTACTTCAGTAGGCCATCTTTTATCCATGTGGGACATGTTCTGAGATCACTTTTGGGGACCTGGAACTGGATATACTGATCCCTATCTATACTATGTTTTTCCTGGTCACACATACCTATGATAAGTTCTAATTAAAAAAATAAGCTCAGGGCTGGGGTTGAGGCTCAGCGGTAGAGCGCTCGCCTGGCACGTGCGTGGCCCGGGTTCGATCCTCAGCACCACGTACAAATAAACCCATTGTGTATAGCTAAAGCAAATAAATAAATATTTAAAAAAAATAAGCTCAATGAGAGATTAATAAGAAAATATATTGTAACAAAATTTCCAGTACCACTGCTCTTACACTCTGGGGCCATTATTAAGTAAAATAAAGGTTACTTAATGGAAGCAGCATGATACTATGACAATCTGAAAATCAACATGGTTACTAAGTGACTAACAGGCGGGTTGGGCATACATTGTGGATATGCTGGACAAAGGAATGATTTATGTCGTAGGTGTGAGGAAGTGGGACTGTGCAAGATTACCTCACATGGCTCAGACTTGGTGTATAATTTAAAAATTACAAATTATTTCTGGAATTTTCCATTTAATATCATTGGATTGCAGTTGACTGTGAGTAACTGAACTGTGCAAAATAAGACTGCAGATTAGTGGGGACTACTGTAGATCGTTGAGGGCCTTCTGAGTAGTCATAACATAGGTTTTTAGTCTGAGTGATGCAGAATTGTGAATGGCAGAATGACATGAGCTAATTTTAAAAAAGATAATACTGACTGATGGATTGACAATAGACTGTAGGTTGATAAGGTTAGAAGCAGAGAGACAGCATAATATCATGAATATCCATTAAGCTATAATAATGGGTAGATGCCAGGAATAGCATCGATGCTGCAAAGTGGTCAGTCTCAGAACTCAGAATTTTTATGGTAGACGGGGTGGAATTTACTGATGAATTCCATATGCAATATGGAAGAGAGATGTTGTAGTTTAGATGTGGTGTCCCCCAAAAGCTCACATGTGAGACAGTGTGAAAAGGTTTGAAGGAAAATTGATTGGGTTACAGCCTTAACCTATTCAGTGTATTAATCCCTGACAGAATTAACTGAGTGGTACCTGGAGGCAGGTGGGGTATGTCTGGAGGAAGTGGTTCATTGGGGGTGTGGCTGTGGGGTATATATTCTGTGTCTGGAGAGTGGAGTCTCTGTCTCTGATTCCTGATTATCCTGTGAGCTGCTTTCCTCTGTCATGCTCTTCTGCCATGATGTTTTCCCCCTCACCTTGATCCCAGAATGGAGCCAGCCTTCTATGGACTAGACCATGAGCCTCCAAGTAAACCTTTCCTCTTCTATAGTTGTTCTGGTTGGGTCTTTTCATCATAGCAATGAAAAATTGACTAAAACAAGAGACAACCTAAACCAGATTCTATTATTTAGGAATGAGTAAAGAGGAAGGGGTTGTCATTAACTGAGATGGGAAATGTGTAGGGGTAGCAAATTTAGGGTGTGATTTCCAAAGTCATCTGTTTTCAGGTCTCCTGGATCTCAGGGTTTCTATTTCTTTGTGTTTTCAAGATATTTTTTACTTTATCTTTCAGAACACAAGTGCTAATTATTACTATTTATTAGTATTTTTTGTTGTTATTTTTTGGTTTTGTTTGTGTTTTGAGAGAGGATCTTGCTTTATTGCCCAGGCTGGGCTCAAACTCATGATCCTCCTCAGACTCCTGAATAGTAGCAGGAATTATAGGCATGTCCCATCACACCTGGATAATCGATACATACCAATAGTACAAAGTCATGGGTTTTATTGTGATATTTTCATAGTGCATCTAATGTGGTTTGTTTGTATCCACCTTCCCTATTACCCCCTCTTACCTCCCCCCACCTTCTGGCCTGGTCCTCTTCTCCTTTCTGAATAATTCCTCTTCTACTTAAATGTTTTGTCTCCTCCAAGCCTAGATTCTACATGTGAGAGGAAACATGCAATACTTGTCTTTCTAAGTTTGGTTTATTTTGCTTAATTGATGATTTCCAGTTCCATCCATTTCCCCAAAATTGTCATAATATCATTTTTATGGCCGAAAATATTCCATTGTATATGTCTACCACATTTTCTTTATCCATTATTCTTCCATAGATGGGCACTGCACTGATTCCATAGCTTTCTCAATTGTACGACAACTTTGATTCCTTTGGGTATATACCCAGGAGTGGTATAGCTGGATCATATGGTAGGTCCACTTTTATTGTTTTCAGGAACCTCCATACTGTTTTCCATAGTGGCCATACTAATTTACATTCTTACCAACAGTGTATAAAGTTCCTTTTTCCCTACCTCCTCACTAGTATTTATTAATTTTTTTTCTTGGTAATAGCCTTCCCGACTGGATTAAAATAGAATCTCAATGAAGTTTTGATTTATATTTTCCATATGACTAAAGATATTGAGCCATTTTTCATATATTTACTGACCACTTGTACGTCTTTTGAGAAGTGTCTGTTTCACTCATTTGCTTATTTATAGGTTAGATTACTTTTGGTGTAACATGTTTTTTGATATCTTTATATGGTCTGGATATTAATCCTCTGTCAGAGGAATGGCTGGAAAGATTTTCTCCCAGTTTCTAGGTTTCTCTTTTAGGAAATTGTTGCCTATACAAATATCTTGAAGTGTCTCCCATGTTTTCCTCTGGTTTCAAAATTTCAGGTCTTACATTCAGGTCTTTAATTCATTTTGAGTTGGTTTTTGTACAGAATGAGAGGTAGGAATCAAGTTTCAGTCTTGTATAGGCACATGTTCAGTTATCCCAGCATCATCTGTTGAAAAGACCATCTTTTTCTCCAGTGAATGTTTTTGGCTCCTTTGTTGACAATCAGGTGACTGTGGATATGTGGATTTATTCCTGGGTCCTCTGTCCTATCCTTTTGAACTATATTTCTATTAGGTATGTGTGGTGTGTGTGTGTCTGTGTGTGTGTAAGTGTCTGTGGTACCAGAAATTTAACCCAGGAGTGCTCTACCACTGAATTATATCCCTAGCCCTTTTTATTTTCATTTCGAGAAATGTTCTCACTAATTTGCCCAGGCTAGCCTTGAACTTGTAATCCTCCTGTCCTAGCCTCCTGAGTTGGTGTGATCATAAGTGTGGGTAGTAGGCCTGGCTCTCTTTCTTTCTATTTATTATTCTCACACTGTTTTGCATTTGTTGTAATTGAACTATTATTTATTTTGAAATTGTATATTGTGACACTTTCAGCAAGCGTTGCTCCTTCTCTCTCTCTCTCTCTCTCTCTCTCTCTCTCTCTCGTTCTTTTTGCTCGGAATTTCTTTGGTTATTCTGGGTATTTTGTGCTTCCATGTGAATTTTAGGATTGTTTTTCTAGTTCTGTGAATAAAGTCATTGGTATTTTGATGGAGATGGCATTGAATCTGTTGAATGCTTCTGGTAGTATGACAATTTTAACAATATTAATTCTCCAAATTTATGAACATGGGATGTCTTTTCATTTTCTAGTCTTTTTTTCAATTTCTCTCTTCACTCCTAATTCTTATTATAGGGGTCTTTAACCTCCTTGCATAGATTCATCCTAGGTATTTGATATTTTTGAGGCAACTATGAATGGGATTGTTTTCCTGATTTCTTTCTCAGTGAGTTTGTTGTTATTATATAGGACAACTACTGATTTTACATGCTGATTTATCTATCTTGCTACTTTGCTGAATTTATTAGTTCTAAGAGACTTTTCCGTACTCTAGGTCTTTAATCATATCGTCTGTACACCAGGATAATTTGGTTTCCTGCATTCCTATTTGTATGCCTTGCATTTCTTTCTGTTGCCTGATTCTGGCCCAAATTTCCAGTACTATGTTGAATGAGATTAGTGAGAGTGGACACTTCTGTCTTGTTCCAGATTTTAGTGGAAATGCTTTCATTTTATTCCTATTCAGTATGATATTGGCTAAGGGTTTGTCATATAGCACCTTTATAATGTTGAGGACTCCTTCAATAACTAATTTATGGCTTTTATCATAAAGGAGTACTGAATTCTATCAAATCCCAGTCTTGACATGGGTCACTCTTGTCTTCCGCTCATCTCTGCATTGTACTTTTCTTCCATTATAAGGTTCCAATTATGTTTGTCACTACTTAGCAGGAAAGCAATGACTACATACTATGTTTCAGAGAAAAATGCCCATTTGATCTTCCCAGTTCTTTACTCTCTGCCTTTTTATTCTTTCCTGTCATGGTCCAGCAAACAAAGGAAAAAAATACAGTGCAGTATGATACACTGACCTACTTAAAACACAGACACAAAAGACTTCCATAGCTGTCTTATTAGTATGCTTGAAATTTCCCTCTTCCATTTATTTAAATAACCTCCTTTACAAACAGCACACACAAGATTATTTTGCAGTAGATAAAGATAGCTTTCTTTTAAAGTGACTATACCTCTTTGGAGAAAGTAGTATTTAGAAACATTCAAACTGATAAGATTTTTTAATGAGAATACTGACATTGCTCATTGTTGATTTAGATGCTTGAAGCAGGAATTATTTATTGAATACCTAGCTTATCTGGCATTAATTAATTCATTAGTTTATTAGGCATTCAGCTGAAATTCATTATTTAGTTTCATATGTCAGGGATTGTGGAGAATAAAGCACAGAACTTATTTTGATTTGTTTATTTCCCTTGAGAAGCTTTTAAAATGCCTTAGAGATATCACTTTTAAGATAGAACATATTCGTGTATAATCTGATGAGGCTCATGTGGGATATCTAGGTTTTTCAGGGCTACTTTTCCTGGTACTGTATCATCACAGGCTACTTTATCAATGGTGTTAAGCAGCTTCTGTAGTCTCTGCTTTTATTATAAGACATTTGTTTTCTGTGGTTCAGTGCTGATATTGATATCTAGGACGCCATGTAGTCTTCCCAGGTAGGCAGCAATGGCAGTATCCAGGGAGGAGAGTCTGGGTGACAGATCAAGTGTGGGAGAAGGAGAGGCACAGCATAACAGCTAGTGTATTTCAGAGATGCATTTCCAGAACAGAAGGTCATGGTCAGTGAGTAATATATAATTACTTAATCCTAATTTGAGAGTTAAAGTGAGCCTAATTAGAGAAGGAAAGAAAGAAAAAAATAATGAGTAGCAGATTTAACAGCAGAAGAAATGAGTTAAGAGGAATCAGGGTTTTTTTCAGAGATCCCATCACTTCAAAAGTTTATCCCATTGGTGCGCCCCCCTCACGCAGGTATTTTTAAGAAGCTACAGTGCTTTCAATTAGGTAACAAAAGATTTCTGAGCAGATGAGCACATGTATATTTAGTAACTACAACATGCCTTCGTAGGTCCATGTAAATCATTGCATGATATGTGTTTAGACTTGATCTGACCAGGAATTCCTGAGCAAACCAAGGGAAAGGACAAGTTGCTTTAATTTTCATGATTGCAGCCTCCCTTGGCAGAAGAAATCTCTGCTGTTTGTCCAGAGCCTTCCTTAGATGTGCTTTAGCTTCTAACTTACTCCAGTTGATGAACTTCCCTTCTGCCTTGTTTGTTGGTCTTACACTGACTTTATGAGGCCACCTGTCTCAATCCTGACCTAGATCACCCTGCTCTTAAGCCCTCTGTGAGCCACATGTCCTCTGGATCACTTTCTATTTGACTTTGCCTTCTTCTTAAGACAAATGAGCCCAATCCACTTTATCTACTTAAAACATGTTTCTTTGCAATAGACAGAAGGGAATTTAGCTCTACTATAAACTGATGTGCATGGGTTAATTTTGGAGTCAATTTTTTCTTTACTGTTCAGAGCACAACTTCATTTCCTTCCAGTGTCATAGTTCAAAGTCTGACTAGGATAATAATTTTACCTTATTCTGTTGATGGTAGGATCAATAGAGCATGCATCAAACAATTACTGCTATTTCTACTCTGTCTTCCATACTGTTTTCTACATTGTTGTTACATGATCACAAAGAAATGATCTTAAAGCTTTCACATTGCAATTTTCCTACTCTAATGTGGCTAAGGGAAGAAAAATGACACATTCAGAATGTGTTTCTTTGTATTTGTACCTGTCTTCAGTTTTCCAAATGCTAATTAGAGCTCATGTCTCAGATAACATTGAGGTCTACTCTTTATACAGATTATTAGATTATTAGTATGTACCTGGAAGTAAAAGTTGAATTCTAAGAGAAACAATAAAAGAAAGAAATAAAATTTTGAAACTTGGCTAGGTACAGTGGCGTGTACCTGTGATTCCAGCTATTCAGGAGACTGAGGCAGGAGGGTCATCAGTTGAAGACTAGCCTGGGCAATTTAGTGATACCCTGTATCAAAACAAAGTAAAAACGGTCTTCTGTATTACACAAACAAAATTTAAAACTTGTTAATATAAGAAAAAGTGAATCAGATTATAAGGATCCAAGTATTCTTCAAAAACAATGAGGTATGACTTGTGGAGAAGGAGTTATCAGTATCTTATGAGGTCAATGTGAGAAAATTTAATAAAAAATGCAAAGTCTTCACAGAGTTTTAAACAAAGGCAGAGGGACTGTTGGATGGTGAGGCATATGAAAAGGACACATGATATTTTGACTTTTTCTGTAGTTCAAATACTGTCCAGAGTCATGTATTCTTTAATTGCTCTGCAGAGGTCTTATCAGAAAGTATTGTTTTGGCATGTATTACTATTTTAAAAAATGTCCTGATATTTACAAAATAAAAGGCTTTGCTAGACCATGTGTTAATGTATGTGTTAATGTGAGTAAACAGTCAATAGCCTATAATATTTCAAAAATGAACTTAAATATACATTTCTTGGGGGGGTGGGCGCGGGAATGGGCCTTGCATTAGTTTTGAAGGTGAATCAGGACTCAGGCAGAGCTGAGCACCAGATGTCACTCACTCTATGAATTTTGCTGTACTCTGATGTGATTACAGTAGCCTTGCCAGTTTTCTTGAGTGGTTTGCACGCAGCTTAGCTAGAACAAGGGATGGAGGTATTTTTTTTAATAGATTTTACCTTTGTCAGGCTGGTATTTTTCTTTTGAAAGCTCATGAAAATAACACCTATTCTAGCAAGAAAGTGTTCCCAAAGTGAACATCATACCCCTAAAGACTGCTGTCGTGAGGTCATGGTGGCTTAAAAGGTATCAAGGAAGATTTGATAGAGCTTATTGAAGGATTTAAGGAATTTAGAAATGTTCCAAAATGGTGTAAAACTTGTATCACAGGTATTGATACTTGGGGATGACTACGTTGTCAATAGACGGAGGTTATGTCAAAGGATAAAACTGTGGTCAGCAGAATTTAGATTGATCCTCTCAGTACTAGAGATTTTTCCACATGGAAAGGTACAGGGAGCTTACATTTAGCTACATCATTGTCATGTTGATTTTTTTTTTTATTGGGTATGCCTGGAATTGTGCTTATTCTCTTTGTCTTTCATAGGGACTCAACTTTCTTGCTTTCTTCTTCCCTTTTATTTTCCTTTCTCTTCCCATTCCTGGGCTGTTGAGGTCCTATGTTCACTTTTCTTCTCATGGAGATGGAAAGTGCCACGTCACAGTGTTCCTAAACTGACAGTATACATCACTAGCAAATTAGGAGCTGAGTTAATAGGTCTTCAATTGAGGAGCAAGGAGGTGATTTTAATAATGCATTGCCCAAAGACCACTTGAGCGTCCACCATGACCACACAGCCTCGCTCCTGTGACACAGAAAAATCTGCGTGTATTTGCCAATGTAAAGGAAGAATGTGGGTTTCCCTGTTGAGAACAATCATATTGTCCTCAGGTTGCTGTGCAGAAGTGCCAGGTTTCCTCTCCTGCCTCCCTTCCAGTAAATGGTTTAGGGGGGGTAGGTTTGGTATGGGAATGGTGAAGAGAACATTAAAGTGACCAACGTGACCTTTGGAATAACCTAGCCAAACAGAGCTGGGCCTTTTAAGAGACTGTAGTGTGGAGTGGGCCAAAATGTCCTGCCTCCTGCTAGAGCCCTCTGGAAGCTTTTTCTCTATTCTAAACGAAATGCCATTATCTTTTCCTCCCAACTATGTTTTGGGTCTCTGTGGGTTGTACAAAACCAAGTAATGACAGTAGAGGAATCCCTAGAGGGGGCAAGATTCTTTTCTTTCTTTTTTAAATCAAGCACATCCATTCAAGTCTTTATGTTTCCAAGCTTTATAGCCATAAACATGATGTCATTTTCATATAAAGAAATCTTTGGAGCAGTTTTTATTTAAAGTTTTATATTTATTTCTGTAAAAAGTCTATTTCAGTGCCTGCAGGCTCTGCTTTTGGCACAAAAGTTTTGCTGTGCTGTTCAATCGAAATCAAGCAATATTTCTCCACCTGCTGTCTGCGGCTGTGGAGCCTGAGAAGCTGCTGGTGTGGTTTGCCTTCTTGCTGGTGTAAGTGCCTGTCCCTCAGGAAAGGCCCCAGAGGGGAGCCCAAGTACTCGGCAAGCAGTAGGTATTCTCTCAGAAAGACAAAAAAATATAAATTCCAGTGATCTTTTGAACTCATGAAAGTAAAAGTGCTGAATATCCTAAGTTTACAGGGCCTAGGAAAGAAATAAGGGAAATAAGTGGAATAGAGAGAGTGAAAGACTTTGTATCAAATTCCGAGGAAGGCACCGTGTATCTCACAGGTGAAATTTTCCTTTTATTTCCAGTTTATAATAGGTGGGAAAGAGGACTACGGTGTTTATTGTTCCAGGAAAAATGAATTTTGTTCCCAATGTAATAAAAGAGAATACATGGGTTCATTTTATTTGGTAGATGAACTTAATTTTTTGATTAGATTTTCTGGTGAGAGTTTCTATATCAAAAGAGATAAAACTCACTCAGCAGGCATATCTTAAAAACACTTAAGATAGCTCCTTCTGTCCTGCCTGTAGAGAAAGGAAAAGCAGAGGCCTCCCTGGGTGCCCACAGACTCTGGCTCAGAGCTGCTTTCTCTCTGCACTCCACATATGCCGGGATTAAGGTTTCTGGAATGGGAAAAAGTTTAGAGAGTGCTTGGGAAATGCCTGCGGGAAGTGCCAGGAAGCAGAGCATGTGGCTGTTAGGGAGCTTTTACTCAAGTGGCGAGTTCTACAGTCCACATTGTCATTCCTGTCTGACATTTACACTGTTTTGGGCAACACTGGTCTGCAGAAAGGCCACATTTCAGGCTGTCACTCACAGTGAGTCACAAGAAATCACCCAGAATTAGTACAGAAGTAGCAAACTCATAAAAATCAGTAATTGCTAGTTGGGTCTCCTGAACAAGATTGGAGCATGATATTGAAAGCCCACATCTTGACTAAGCTACTGACTACCTTGTTCAACTCATGAGATATTAACCTAGTACAGAGGATGTTCAAGCAAATGTCCATCTAGTTCAAATTAATTATATGGTCACTTACCTCAGTGAATTTGGTGGGCGGTGTATCAGCCTTGCTCAGTCATTTTGCTTATTTCAACCAAAAAGGATTGAATTCTCTCCTCTTTGACCCTGGTGTGTCAGACCCATATCCTGCTCTTTGATCTTTGAGGCTTATTACTCTAATTCAGAGGTGAGAGGTGGCATGGAGAAGAAATATAAATGAGATTATTGATTACAGTCTGTCCATTTACATTTCACTTATTTATTTCATTAAATAAATGCAGAGTGCTGTGTACCATAGTTTTGTGGCTTTATGATTCATTTCTACCTTCAACCCACATAATAGAGGTGAATGGTGTAACGGGTAGTTTGGGACATGGGCCTCTGGCACAAGACTGTGTAGGTTCCTTAGCTGTGTGACCTTAGGTGAGTCACTTATCTTCCTTTGTCTCCATTTTCTTGTCTATCAAGTAGTGATAACAGTAGTGCTTAGTACCAGGTCCTTCAGAGGATTATTTGGAGTTAATAGATGTAAAACAACTGGAATGGGGCCTGGCATGGGGAAAGCCCTCTTTATGAATATTAAATAAGATCCCATCTTTTTAAGACGTAAAATTCTTATGTATGGGTTGAGTTCCACTAAGAGCTAGTCAGTATATAAGTTGTTCCAATAAGGAATTATTTTTTCTTCTAAATGGTAGAAAATTAATGGTTTTACAAACATGAGAAAAATTCTAATTTAAATTTCTACCTTAATCTGTGATAAAAAAAGAGCACATGAAATCTGAGAAAATACTTTGTAAATTGAAAAGAGCTATAGAACCAATGGCAATAATTATATTGCAACTATTTTTAGCTATTAAAGGCAAGATGACATTATGAAGTATTAACAAAGTGGTCCCTAACTTTCTTTTGTTTGCCTTATTGCTTCTCCTGCTCTACACCTGCACGCACGGGCGCGCATACACACACACACACACACACACACACACACACACACACTACCAGAACTTGACTTCCACTACTGCTGGAGCCACAGATAACACAGAAGTATTGCAAGAAGAAGCAAAGGACTTTTTTTCTTTCAAAGGTCAAGGTCCTGGCCTAAATAGTATGCTTGGAAAAATACCGTTGAGATGGGAAGAAAGTTGGAGACGATGCCAATGTGTGCATTGTCAACATGAGTCTGTAAAGAGAGCTCTACATCTGGGTATCTGGATCTGGGTCCCTGGGGAGCCTTAAATATGCTGGTGTGTGTGTGCAGGGAAGGACAGTGTTTATTTGCAGTTTTTCTTGGATGGGGATCTGCTTCCACTGAGTCACCAGTGAACTCAAGGTGGCTAAACGGGGACAGCAGGGGAAGACTGACCTTGAGATCTCTTCATCAGAATCCCTGCAACTTAATAAAGTGAGTGAGAGAGCAAAGAAAGGAGAGAGAGAGAGAGAGAGAGAGAGAGAGAGAGAGAGAGAGAGAGAGCGCACACGGGCGCATGTGCAAGAAATACACCTTGAGACCTTGAGGGGATCTGGATACTGGAATGCGTAGGAACAGCAGCCCATGAGGAATGGACAAGGTGATGAGATTCTCTGAGAGGGAGGCTGTGACAGTGAATGCCAGTAGGGTGCAGGCTGACCAAGAGCCTGAAGCCTCCCCTGATGTCAGGATGCTAGTACATAACTAAAAAGAGAAAGAGCCCTCGGAGAAAGAGGTAAGGGAATAAACCATGTACAGATTCATGTAGAATCGACTAAAACAATTGTAAATCGACTGAAATTCTCTTTGACTAGCAAGATAAAGCTTTCTTCAACTGACTGTAAGGGCAGCTTGAGATAGAAACTGCATTTACTTACTAAACAAACACATTATAGATTTACACATCTGAGCTTTGTGGATTGAGAAAACACACACACACACACACACACACACACACACACACACACACACACACACACTACATGGCAGACAAAACCCAGGGATGTGATCATCTACCAGGTAGGTTGTCACCCTGAATGGAGAGGGCATATTGCTTTGAGAAGCATATAAGAGCAGCAGGCATGAAAGCCTGGGTAGATGATTGAACTGTCATGGATAAAACTCTATGGAAGGATTCTCATTTTCATCTTAGACAAGGGGTATGGGAAGGTTCCTAACTTAAGGGTTGGTGAAATAAAGCACAGCTGTTATTTACATTTCCTGCCAACTTTTCTAGAGCACAGTGCTACTGACATTTTGGGTCTAAACAATTCTTTGTTGTTGGGGTCTATTCTGCACATTGTAGGATATTTGTTAGCATCCCTGGCCTCTACCTGTGAAATACCAGTAGTAGCATCCCTAACTCCAGTTGTGACAACTAAAATTATGTCTAGACATTAATAAATGTCCCTTGAGGGGCACAATTGCCTTGAATTAAACCACTGTTCTAGAGTACACATTCCTACTACATAAGAGTCTCCTTGACTGTAATGCCTACTGAGGAAGGTAGGAGACAAGAGATGCACTGAAAGATGTGAGAAAAATTGAAAATGGCAAGCAAATGAATTTTGGAGAATTGGCTTTGCCACATCCCTAGCACTATTTTTTATTTTATTTAGAGACAGGGTCTCACTGATTTGCTTAGCACCTCACTTTTGCTGAGGCTGGCTTTGAACTTGTGATCCTCCTGCCTCAGCCTCCCGAGACACTGGGATTACAGGTGTGTGCCACAGCAGCTGGCTTAGAATTTTTATTTACATTTTCTTTTAGAATCAAATTTAAGTAAATGTCATTGAAATTCAAGACTTTGTTCTGGGAAACTGCTACTGAATTTGTTCTGAATGGAGCTCTCTATTTTATCTAAGCTATTGCCTTTTATCCTTCTGTATGCATCTTAATTCCAAAGCACTTAATCACATTTGTTGCTCACCTTTGGACTGTCTCCAAAGTTTGAATGTCCCAGTAAAGTCAGGGGATACTGATAAAGTAAAGAAAAGGTTGAAAAAGATTGAGGAGATCAGAGGAATTCCAAAGTACAGTCAGATATCAGAAAATTTTATGAATAACTGTGACAGAGAAGTAAGAGCTTTGTAAAGAAAGTGAAGAAAATCTTGATTATATTTCATCTTGAATTTAATCAAGATGTAGTAGTATAATATAGGAAATAACCTACAAAATACTATAAAAATTCATATGAACAAGTAGATGGTAAGCTAAACAGAAAAGATCACTCTGCTGTTACACTTATTTGCTATCCTGATTTTACTTTTAAGCAGAGTTTTATTTACACCTTGCAGTAAAAATATCACATAAATCTTTCATTCTCAGGGAAACTGAGACTGGCAATAGATGTACTTCTTCTATCCCCTGAAACTTGATTCAGCTGTTCCAATTCTTATTTGCAGTTTACTGTGGCCTTATTTTATGTGGTCACAGCTACAAACCTCCCATTGTTCTGATAATTTGGATGATTTATAGGTTTGGATATGAAAAGCTTGGTGGCATCATCATGTTATCTGATTCCCAAACTTATCCTTTCCCTCTGAGTTAGGATTTGTGCCTATGATTAATTCAACAACTTGAACTGCAAAATGTTTGCTCTATAATGAGTTCCCCAGTGATATACAAACCCCATCTTTCAGGTAAAATGAAAATTGGTATGTTTACCTTCACCAGGGAGCTAATGTAATAACAGGATTCAATCCATGGTTACATCAGGGTAACTGATCAAGTCCCCAAAGTGCATGCTAAAATCAGAATGTACTTATGCAACTACTCCTTCCGTTGAAAAATGGGAAAGTGATTTTGGTCTTTTTATTATCCACCCTGTGCTGTCACCTGTCTCACCTTGGAGCAATTTTCTGGGTTGGGTACTTCACTTGTTTAGCATTTTATATATCATCACTTATTTAAGCATTCAGTACCTAAAATCTGCTACACTGGTCAAACACGTATGGGGCAGAAGTACTTCAGCGCTTCTTAACTGTTTAAGTATTCTACAGCTGTAGTACCAAGCTTTTTATTTATTTTCTTTTCTTCTATGTTCTCCTTTTTTACTTTTGGAAAAAAAAAAAAAAAAAAAACTTTAGCTTGGGTTAGCTGAGGTCATTTACCTGCCAGATGTGTCTCCAACAGTTTATTAGAAGGCATTTTTATTATTTCTCCTTGACGTTATTATTGATGTTAGCTGTGGAGGCATGTTTTTAGAAGTGATGCTGGGAAAGCATCTGGTTAAGCTAGCTAGTGTGGTTCAAGAGGTGATTCTAAGGCTCATTAACTCAGCACTCCCATCATCCAATAATGGATACCCTAGAGTAACCGTTCAGGAGTGAACATTGTATTTTCTTCTTCTCGCCTTTCTGGAGAATAGTTTTAAAATCCACCCATGAGATGCTTCTTAAATAGTATCATTGTTTACCTGCTATTTGCATAATCCAGGATTTTTATAAATGCTTTGGGTACTGAGAAAATAAAATTGTTATGTATCTTATATACATTGCCAACCAAAACATTTTAAGGAAAAGCTTCACTGTAAAACAGAATGACTCATTTCACTGAGGAATAGGCTGACATTTTAGAGACTTGTCATAAATAGTGTACTGGGACTAAGTAAACTGAGTTTAATGATGAGTTTTACAAGGTAGTTTGTTTCTTCTTCTTCTTGGGCTCAATGACCTTTTCCTGAGAGAGGTATTTATGGGAAATCTACATCTCTCTTTTATATTCTTCCAAATCTTTAGCTTACTGATGAGGACCAGAGGAGATAAGGGGCATGAAGAAAAAAATGAAAGAGAGAGAAAGGGAGAGGGATAAAGAGAATAAGAGAGAAAAATAGTGTGCTTTTTGCCAATTGGAAAAAAAAAAATCCAACAACAATATCCAAAAGGCAACTTTGTCTCCTTGGAGGGGAAAAATTAGAATTTTTCTCCTGAGGGGATAATTAACCACACACTGGTATAATGGGGAATCTTGAGTCTCCCTGCATACCCTATTGCTCCTCAGTAAATGATACCACTATCCACTCTGTTGCTCAGCCCAAACCCTCATGGTTTCCTTGGTTACTCTCTTCACTTCACCTGTCCCTTCCTACCCTATCACCTCTCATTCTCCCACTGGTCATTGTCCCTCCATCCCATTTCAAAGTCATATCCCTATTTTAGAGCAGTACTCTCGTCCTAGCTACCATGGTCTTTTTCTTTGGCTGCCAAAAATGTGCTTCCTAACTGGTAGAGACCTGCTTTCTCCCTGCTTTTATTCTTGCTGCTTATAGCACACCCTCCATGGTGCAGCTGGAGCATCATTGTAAAACCAATTCTTATCATGTTATTACCCAGCATTGAACAGGGTAGTGACTTCTCAAGCATTGAGAATAAAGACCTCAAGTGACTTTTGAAATAAAAAATCATTATATTACATTATATGGGTATGTACTATATGTATTGTACATGTGTGTATACACACAAACAGCATGTGCGTTTTAGATGGCAGGTCTCATAGTGCCCTATTAGTGGAACATTCAATTACCTAGATTTTTTCAGCTTTTCAGACATTTTCAGGGAAAATGGGATTTACTTAATATATCATGTCGTGCTAATGAATAGAAATCTTAAGATGTTCCCTTTAGTACAGGTTCACCTTTTCCTAATCTTAGTTATAGGTATTGATTTATCTAACCACTTGAATTTTCACTGGAATTTGGTGAGAACTGGCTGTGTGTCAAGTGTGGAGCTAGAAGTTGAGACAAAAGAGGTAAACCTGAACTACTGGGAGCCCGATTCCAAGTGTGGGTATAGCTACAAATAGCAAGTCATTCATAGCTATGATGATGATAAAAATAACTGTAGTCATAACAGAATTAGCTAACAGTTAATCTTTTTATTACTGGAATTATATTAAGATCTTTATATGCATTATCTCATGGCATATTCATAGTCACCTATGTGGTAGGTACTATTCTTCTTTCCATTTTTCTTTTTGGTACTGGGATTTAATTCAGGGTTCTTTACCACTGAGCTACATCCTCAGCTCTCTTTTATTTTTTTATTTTGAAACAGTGTTTCACCAAGTTGATTAGGGCCTTGCTAAGTTGCTGAGGCTGTCCTTAAACTTATGATCCTCCTGCTTTAGCTTCCCAAACTGCTGGGATTAGAGGCGTGTACCACCTCACCCAGTTTTTTTTTTTTTTTTTTTTTTTCATTTAAAATTGAGTTTAAGAAGTGTCTTGGCCCAGGTACCACATCTAGAAGGTGCCTGACAATGATTTCTAGTTTGTTTCTATAAACTCTAAAGCCTGGCTCTGAACTGTCATGTCATTGCAAGTGGGAAATGGAAGCCACGAGAAGAAATTACAATGGTTTGCATCTATGCTCCTCACAAAACTGCTGCAAAATTGTCTGTGTCACAAAATTGCCATTCAAAATAAAATAAGCCATTTCTTTAAAGGAAAGGACACACACCAGAAAAGACTAAAATTGTTTTCTCAAGGAAATTTTCCTTTAGAAAGATGGATTTTTTTGTTGTTGTTGTTAATATGCATGGGATACTTCACACTGATCATCATGACGCTGAGAAGAAGGCATTCTTTAGTTTGCTGGTAAGGTAGGAATGAAACTGCCATGCTCTGTATCTGTGTCCCTTCTGGAATTCCTGTTGAAACTTCACCTCAATGCGATGGTACAGAGCAATGGAACCTTTGGGAATCAGGGGCTTTTTGGTGCCTCATGAAGGAGGCTGAGGTCAAGTTCACCCCTTCCACCCTTTTGTCATTCAGATCTTCTGCCATGCCAGGACACAGGGTCCACAGCAAAAGTTGCAACCTTCAAGCACATGCTCCATAAACGGAATCTTCTGGTCCCTTGATCTTAGACTTCCCGGCCTCCAGAACTGTGAGAAATGAATTTTTGTTGTTCACTATTTGACCCAGCTATGCAGATTCATAGTGGGGTGGGGGTAGGGAAGAATGAAGGAACTTTGGATTGTGCAGAGGGGAATGAAGGGAGGGGTGGGGCTGTGGGGATGGGAAGGACTAGAGAATGAGACAGACATTATTATCCTATATACATGTGTGATTACACTACTGGTGTGACTCAGCACCATGTACAGCCAAAGGAATGAGAAGTCGTGCTCCATTTGTATATAATGTGTCAAAATACATTCTACTGTCATGTATAACTAAGTAGAATGAATAAAGAAAATTTGTTGTTCATAAATTAATCTGTGGTCTTTTGTTATAGCAGCAGGAGTAGTCTGAGAAAGAAGCCTTTCGAGTTTTCACAAAATATAATTCTGTAGATTTTTCTTCAGCAAGCAGTAAAGAAAGTAGCAAAACAGGAAGCTTTGTTTTAAGTCTTTCATAAAGGGAGCTTTTATTGAATGAGGTTAAAGTATCTTTAATGTAAATCATTTTTTACTCCAAAGTAGAAAATGACAAATACTCATTCTGGGCATCTTGTTTATGTGAGCAATTATAGACAAGTAACCTCCTGTGGGATGAAAAAGCCCATTATGCTCCTGGATTTTGTGGAATACTGGCTGCTAGTCTATGGAAAGAATTCACTAGGACCCTTGAGAATTTACACTGGGGTTTTCTTTTCTTTCTTTCTTTTGTGCCAGGGATTGAACTCAGGGGTGCCTACATCACTGAGCAACATCCCCATCCCTTTTTAATTTTTATGTTGAGACAGGATCTTGCTAAGTGCTTTGGGCTTTGCTAAATTGCAGAGGCTGGCCTTGAATTTGTGATCCTCCTGCCTTAGCCTCCAGAGTCACTGGGATTACAGGTGTGTACCATCATACCAAGCTTACACTGGGGTTTCTAAAGGTCAGCATTATTGACATTTGAGATTTCCTTCATCCTCAGAGCTGTCCTGTGCATTGTAGGATGTTCATTAGCATCCTATTCTGTACAAACTATATGTACCTTCCTGTGTAACTGCCCCCAACAGGTATGAAAATTGCAAATATCTCTAGACTGTGAGATTTGCTATGTACTCTGATTTGTGGACTTGTTTCAGAGATATTTGTGGTTTCTCATTCTGAAAATCATATTGGGTACCCTTAACTAAGTGTTTAAAAAGTAATGGAATTGCAAAAGTAAGAAAACTGCGTTATTTGTATGTGATTTTTTCTCACGATGAAACAAAAGACACACATCATAAACTCTCAATGTCACACAGAATAAGTTATAATTCTTTGCCATAAATATACCCTAAATGCCTATAATTTAATCAGGAATATTTTTGGTTACAAAGATTTTCCTATGAAGGTCATAATACTGGCGCATATCTTAAATTAATTTACATGTCAGCAAAGCCTTGTTAATATGACATCATGTATTCGAGACAACATATGTTAAAGCAATCATTGTTTCTCAAGTGACCAGATGCCAAATAGTACCTTAGAAAAAATGCTGAAAAATATAAATTGAAAATCTATTTTCTTTTGCCTTTAATAAGTTTATGTGTCAATTTTGTAAGCTTTAGCATTATTTGTTAGAATTTCATATTAGTCTACTTTGGGCTTTTAATGTGATAGCCACTTCAGAACCCACTGAGTTTTAGCATCTGATGTGTTTTTGAAATGTCTTATTCATTAATCACCTCCTGAGAAGCCCTTTTATTTTCAGATGATTTGGGAGATGATTGGAGGGCAGTGGGCGGTGGTAAGGGAGTTAATTGCTCCATGAAATCTTTGAGCATCCAGCAACACCAGAAAGCCTTTCCACAATAACACTGTGGAAAAGTAACATTGGTCTCTTGTAACATAATTCTTTAGGTCTAACAAGAATTCCTGTGAGGGGAAAAACATTCATTTTTTTCTCTTTTATTTAAAGTAGCAAAGGAAGCAGTTTTAAAAGCTTTAATCACTTGACTTCATTTTCTATCTTTTTATACATTTTTTCATCAAAATATTAAATAGGACTAATATTTTCATTTCTTTTATGGCTTGAATGTCCTTTCCAAAATACTTGTTGGAATTTAATTGCCATTGTGACGGTGTTAAGAAATGGGACCTATAAGATGATGGTCCTCATGAAGATATCGATAGTACTATTGTGGAATGGGTTAGTTAGAGAGGAAATGTATTTCTTGTTAAATGGATGAGTTCAGTCTTCCTCTTCCATATGTTATAGCACAGTGCAGAGGCCAGCTCCAGGTTCCAGTACCATGCCCTTGGACTTCACAGACTCCAGAACTGTGAATCAAATATTTTTATTATTTACAAGTTGCTTAGTCTGTGACATTCTGTTATAGCAACAACAATAGTAATTCCCACCATGTAAAATTTTTTACTGGCCATAAACACACTATGCTATCTATTTTAAATACAAATTGACCACCCATCTCAGATTCCAGATACTGCTTGCTTTATTTTTTTGAAAAATTAGCAAATGTCACTGTATGATCTCTTAAATATTTCATGTTAGTAAATTTGCTAAATGTATACTATATGGTGGGGCTGAGGGAATTTCAAAAGAAATTTTGTATGGTTTGCTCAAGGGTCTTGGTATCAATCAGCTTTCTGACACTATGACAAAATACCTGATATAACCAACTTCAGAAAGGTTTATTTTGACTCATGTTTTTAGTCCATGGTCACTTAGCTCTATTACTTTGTTGTGGCATTGTACTGTGGTGACTTAGTACATTATGGCAGGAGTGTGTATGGGGTGGAGGAGATATGCTCACAACATGGTGACCAGGAAGCAAAGGGAGAAATAGGAAGGTTCCCCATTCCCAATATCACTTTCAAGGAGGTGATCTAACTTCCTTCCACTAGGTTCCATCTCCTAAAGTTTACACCACCTCCCAAGAGCCCATGCCTTTAATGTACAGGACTTTGGAAGAAATTTCTGAGGGAAACCATAACAGTCTTTTTGTATAGTTGTGTAAGCAAGGAAATAGAGAATTAAGTGCTTAATTGTTTCAATCTGTGAATTTTGTAGTAGTTGAAAATGTATCTGGTATGTATACATGTATACATACTTTAAAAAATATAATTTTTATTTCCTGAAAAGATAGGTACTTTCTTCAGTATGTCTGAAGATGTGTGTTGGTATTATCCTCCTGATGTTAATGAAAACTTGGGCAAACTCCAAGGCATGAACCTGTGGAGTGGGAAACAGGGTATTTTTTTCTTGCCAAATAGCATAGACAATATAGAAATCCTTACTTCTCACATAAAGGTCTCAAGGGATGGCCAGTAAAGGCAAATGCCTACAGAAAGCTCTCAGGTAAGGCAAATGAGTGATCTGGGAAGGTTGTAGAGAATGGGTCTGAGGTAAGAGGTGTTACCTCTAACTGAGGCAGTTGCTATTGTTATAGCCATCGTTGCCATAGGGATTTCGAGTTCACTCTTCCTTGATTGAACTTTTTAAGGGGAGATGGAGGTTTGAATTATCCATTTTTTTTCCTTTTTCTTTTCTGGAATCTGACAGGCCAAATTCTACTCCCTTCTAGACTGAATGTTTCTTGTAGGCTGCTAGTTTGCAACCTCAACCCTTGGAGAGATTTTTCTTTTTGAAGATGTGGTAATCACAGAATTCTCTCATCTGATGCAATCAGAGTTAGTAGCGGGTCAGGTAGTTTGAAAATCAGTTAAAATGACAAATTATTAGAAATGATTGGCATTATGAAATTCTTAGAATACTGCATGGTAATGCAAATGCCAAATATATTATATTAACTTATAACCAAGTTCTTTCACCAATCTTTTTGTGTTGTGGTAAGGACTTTTCTCTGAGTTCACTAATTGCATTCCTGAATTATTTTTTTGATGTACTCATTGTCCTCCATTCCCAGTTTTTATTTACTTAAAATGGAGGGAAAACATTTCCCTGATAGGTATAGTGTAGAATCCTACATTTTTATGACTTTCTTTCAACTTTTACATTGCCTTGTCCCCAAATAAGATCATGCTATTTTTAGTGACTTTTAACCAAATAATTTAACTAAAGCATTTAAATGAGTTTTCTTGGTATCAATTCTCTTTTCATACTCCTATTTCATCAGTTCACATAATATTTAATTAATGTAGATAAATAAACTATGAAATAAAACTAGCAAAGAAAGTTTGGGAATAAATAAAACTGACTCCTGGCATTCATTCAATTTGACAGCTGGCAGCAGAAGTACACAGGTATATAGAGATTAGCTTTCTAGAGACAAAATTCAACACATGTGGACAGTAATCAGTGAGTTTCAAGGGAAGACTAAAGGGCATGGATTAATCCAGTTACTTAAGCGGTTTTCAGGTTCACTAGAGAATGACATGGTGTAGCAGCATGTTTTACAGTACTGGTCTTTGGTATTGGCTTAATTCTATGAAACTTTTATGAGAGTATATAGCATCAGTTACATTCAGTGACTTCCAAAGTTAACTCCAGAGTCGGATGACAGAAGGCATTTTATACTTTTGCTGAATTTCCGGATGGAGGGAGGGCATTGATTTTAATCTTGTAGGCAATTTATTGTATATGGATGAGGCTGTATTGAGAAGAACAAATTTTTGTACTAGGGGGACTAAAATATTTTAATACAAATTTTGCTTTTTGCAAGTATATAGAACTGGGCCTTGGAAAGAGATACTACATGAATGTATTATAAGAGCAAGAGAAGATAATGTTCCAAAGATCAAGTTGCTTCTCCAGGAAAAAGCTTGCTGCCTTAAGCATAAGTTCCATTTCATTTTTTTTTTTTAGTTCTTCAATGGAACAATTATTTATGCCCACAAAAATGTTTCGCACTTAAATTAGAGATCAGGTTTTATATAGCAGCTTATAAAGCAGCTCATGTTCTTTGAAGGAATCTAAAAATATTCTATGTACTTCTTTCCTCCATGTTCATGATTTTTAATCTATTGCTGGTGATTGTTATTCTACCCACATTGAGCTGACTGTTAATTATTGGAGGCATTGTTTAGGCTCACAGATACTATCTACATTTACTTTTAAAATAGCAAATATATTTAAATTTCAAAATGACAAAAAATTGACCTTTAGCTATGCAACCCATTGTTTTTAAAAATACTTGCCGCAAACTGACTTTTAAAAACTGATTTAGCAATTGCCAATAGCAATAATAAGTAGCTAAAGTAGATATTTTAATGCTCATTTATCAGCAAACATTTATAAAATATTCATTATGTTAGGTATCTGTCCTAAGGGAATCTCCAATATTTCAGAGAATGGTCTAGAAATCTTGAAGTTCAGCTTGCAGTTTCTTGGACTCTTCCTCATATCTGTGTAGTTCATCTTTTACTGGGGAGTCTGGGGTCTGCATGTTTATCAAGAGCTGATGGATTTTTTTTTTTTTTTAGATAGAGTGGTATTGAGAACCAATAAATACTCTTTTGTAATTTGTGTTCCACAGAGATAGTATATCCTCCCAACCAAAAGCCCTATGTTGGGTTAAAAATTTGTCCGAAGGCAAGTAACCTTTTTCTAAGATTAGAGTTCTCACTGAAGATTTTGCTGCCTCAAGCATCTGCCCTGTTGGACTCTGGAAATTTGTTCTAGTCAGACTGAAAAATAACTAATGATTAAATAGAATAGATGCAGAGGACCCATAAGCGTGTGACGTGCAATTTCATAAAGGAAATTCAGTGCAGGATGTCACAACAGTTGAGCAAAGGAGACAGGATTCCTTGGTACAGGAATGCAATAAGGCAGAATCCACAGATACCTCTTTCTGATATACCTCTTGTGGAACATGGAGGATCCTAAACCAACAGACATTGCTTATAGCCAGTAAGAGGTCAGAAACCTGCAAATAAATCCTATTTCTGAATATCAGTGTAGGGGCAGTATTACCATATGGCCTGCCTTGACTCTTAAGACCTGATCAATTCTTTCACAGTTTGTAGTTCTTCATCCATACCCATACAAGGGGCATCTAGAAACTGAGCTTTATTGATAGTTCATTGTAAAGAATTTGTGGGCTGTGTAAAAGCTATTAAAGAAACAGCAGCATGAACGGATCTTCTTGTTCTATTTATTGTATTTTGCTTCAAAAAGAGACTCATTATCTTTTACACAGATAAGTGCCATTCTGGAGTTGGTTAAAGTCAATTAAAACATTTCAGGTATCTGATCTTTAAAGAGAATGGCAATTCTTCATTTCCTTGTTTGATGAATACATAATGGAGACTTGTGACTCAAAATTTTACTTGCTCTTGGAGTAATGAAGCATTAGAAGATACAATATTGTAATTCATAAACTGTGTTCACTTTGAAGGACACATATAGTTCTTTTTTTATCAAATTACATTTTTCTCCTATTCACCTCTTGAAACTGTCATGGGAAACCTTTTAAAATTAAAGATCACACGACTAATAGGTAGCCTTACAGGGAAATATTTGTAATATGTACTAGCTATTGAGAGAGGTTATACAGAGTCATGCTAGGGAGACCTTAAAAACATGGAAGGGTAGATGCTGTTTTTCTGAAATGCTGTCAAAGTAATTCTCTTTGAAAGAAGAACAAAGAACACTAGTTTCTTAACGCTGTTCAAGTGTGCATTGATTCCCATTTGGATAACTGTTTTCACTGGACAGCTCTTAGAGACACTGAGCTAGTCCCATTGACCTCAGCTTTGTCCTGGGACTCCTTCCCATTGTCTTTATATTTTCCGCTCTTCTCCACTTAAGTGTGCAAATAATAATGGAAATTATACATTTCCTAGTTTTGAGAACTGGCATTTAATTTTTTTCAAAAGTAAACAAAATTCACATTTTACGTAGTTCAAAGATTTATCAATCACCAGGAATTTATTAACCCTTTAAGGCCCTGACATTTGTGGTTTAGGTTAAACCTGATTGGTGATCATTATTGTACTATATACCCATTATGTGTATGTGATTATTGTGATCTGTGATCATTATTGTGTTATATACCCATTATGTGTATATATCAGGAGGGGACATTTTGTGTTTACTCAACAGGTGAAGTATAAAAATATTTTGCAAATGTACCATAATTCTTTTGAATTTGAATGTTAGCCCTTAATCCAGATTATGCTACTCTTATCTACTCATTTTAATTTTTTCCCCATGCTTCAATTAAAAGATGTGTTTATTTCTATTAAATAGATTTGAATGGCAAGTATGTTCCTACTGATAAAATTAAGTTCCTTCTGGTTGATTACATATTTAGAGCCAGACTTGTTCGAGCAGGCAGCTAATATTTGTGTTTCTTGAATGTTTGTGACAGTATAGAAAATCAGGAGGGTTAATTTATCTAAAATGAAATTTCTTAAAAGCAAATACTAATTTCTTTAATAGAATCTATTCTCATGTTTTACATGACCAATATATTTCTGGATTCTAAAATATTTTACTCATATTTTCAATAATGATAGTCCAAGATTTTACCTCAATCTGTAGCAAAGTAATAATCTGAACAAAGAAAGGGTGGTTTTTAGATGGTTATTTTGGTTGTAAGATTTAAATGACTTGTTTAAAATATTAAAAAAAATGTAAGTAAAGTTAGTTATTTTAGCAATAAAATAAATAATGATGTTTATTTTTTCATACTGGAAATTTGTTCAGGAAAAAAAATTACATTAGTTTTTGACAGCACTTTGCTTTCTATACAACCAATTACCATATATATTTCATATTAAAATTAAATATATATTTCATATTTTATTTAAAAGTTTGACATTATATAAACTTCCTCAATATAATGAAGTATACCTACAGAACTCTTCCAATATAAGGGTAAGAAATTGGACTCTTTCCCTCTACTATCAGGAAAATGCAAACCTTTCCCCTTTTACCAATCCAATTCAACATTGAACTAGAAGTATTAGCAATGCAATAGGACAGGATAAGGAAATAAAAGGTATATAGATTTGGGGGCTGGAGCTATAGCTTAGCGGCAGAGGGCTTGCCTAGCATGCACGAGGCACTGGGTTCAATCCTCAGTTTCACACAAAAATAAACAAATAAAATAAAAACATCTGTCCACCTACAACTACAAACAAAATAAAAAAATAAAATGTTACAGATTTGAAAGGAGAAATAAAACTGTCTTTGCAGATGGCAGATTATGTAGCAAATACCAAAGAATCAATAAAAGATTTGATTGAACTAACAAGTAATTATAGTTCCTTATACTAATATAATAGAAAACTAATTAGTTAAATAAATAATCAGTGATTACATTAACAGGATGCAAGGTTAATATGCAAAATCAATTGCTTTCTAAAACAATATCAATGAGCAATTGGAATGTGAAATGACAATGTACTATTTATAATACCCCCACCCCCAGATACTTAATTCTAAAATCTAACAAAAAATGTACAGAATTTGTATGTGGAAAACTATAAAATATATGTGAAAGAAATAAAGACTATCTAAAAAATTGAAGGATAGTCTATGTTCATGGATTGGAAGACTCAATACTGACAAGTTTATATAGAGACATAAGAGGCCCCAAATAATAAACACAAAGTGATGGAAGAAGAAGAAAAATATAGAAATAGACTTATACAGATATAGCCAATATTCCATTATCCTTGGCAGAGGAGCAAAGGAATTCAATGGGCAAAGGATGGTATTTTGATAAATGATGTTGGAACAATTGGAATTCTGTCTGCAAAAGTCAAATATGAGTCCCAACATTAAGTACAATTATAATGAACCAAAAATACAAAAAAATTAAATACAGAATCCCAACATTCTATACAATTATAATGAAACAAAAATAAAAAAAAATAAATACAGACACTATGTATTTTACCAAATAAACCTAAAAAGGATTATAGACCTAAGTGTAAAATGCAAAACAATAGTGGTCTGAAAGAAAGCATAAGAGAAAATCTAAGTAAGCTTAATAACATAAGAGAAAATATAACTAACCATGGAGATAAGTATTTAGATATAATATGAAAAACACAATCAATCCATGAGAGAAAAAAAATAGTATTTTTATAAAATTAAAATTTATTGAGAATGATACTCTTAAGACAATAAAAAGAGAAGTCACAGACTTTGAGAAAATATTTTCGGAACAGGTCTGATAAGGGGAAAAAAAGGCTAAGAAACAATATCTAAAACAACAAGAAGTAAAAATTCAAACCAGGCAGTATCAGAAGCCATCAAGGTTGCTGAACTACAGGACCTCTCATTATATGCTGGGGGGAATGCAAAATGAAATAGCCATTTAGCAGATAACATTTTAGTTTCTTTTCTTTTTTTTAATGTAATCGACACAAAATTGTACATAAGGTAAAGTGTCTTAATTTGATATAGGTATACAATGTATAATGACTAATCAGGGTAATTACATTTTTTTACCTCCTTAAACATTTATCATTCCTTATTGTTGAGAGCCTTTATACTCGGTTTTTCTAGTTCTTTATGTAATAAAATTTTGTGGACTATAGTCCTTCTTCTGTGATGTAGGATACTAGAACTTATTCTTCCTATATAGCTGTACTTTGATACACACTATTCGACCTCTTTCTTGGCACCTCACCCTATCCTTCCTACCCTCTAGTGACCACTATTCTACTCACTGCTTTTTTGAGATCAACCTTTTAGCTTCCACTCATGAGTATGAAAATGAGGAATCTGTCTTTTTGCACTTGGCTTATTTCATTTAACATATGTGCTCTAGTTCCTTATAAATTGTGACAAATGACAGATAGGATTCCATTGTTTTTATAGCTGACTAATATTCCATTGCATCGATGTACCACATTTTCTTCATCCATGTATCCATTGATAGACATTTCTTGGCCACTGTGAGTTCTCTTGCAAGAAACATGAGCATACAGGTAACTCTTTGATAAACTAATTTCCTTTGGATTTATACCTAGTAATGGATAGCTGGGTCATATGGCAGCTTTACCTTCAGTTTTTTGAGAAGCTTCCATACTTCTTTTTCATAATGGTTGTACTAATTTACATTCCCACTAACAGTATGTAGGACTTCCTTTTTTCCCCGTTCTCAAAAGCAATTGTTATATTTTTGTCTTTTTAATAATAGCCATTCTGAGGTGAGATTATATGTCATTGTGATTTTGATTTATATTTTCCTAGTGATTAATGATGGGCATTTTTTATATGCTCATTCATTATTTTTATATCGTCTTTTGAGTAATGTTGATTCAGATCATCTATTTTTGAATTGAATCTATTTTTCTTGTTGAATTTTTGAGTTCCTTATAATTTCTGAATATTAACACTTTGTTAAATCAATGGTTTACAAATATTTTCTTCCATTCTGCAGGTTGTATCTTCATTCTGTTGATTGTTTTCTTTGCAAAAGCTTCTTGGTTTGAAATAATTCCATTGGTCTGTTTTTGCTTTTGGGGTATTATCCCAAACACAATTGCCTATACAAATTTTTTGAAATGTTTTGCTCTTGTAGTTTTATAATGCCTGGTCCTACATTTAGGTCTTTGACTCATTTTGAACTGATTTTCTGTATGATGAGGATAGGAGTCTAGTTTTATTTTTCTGCATATGGATATCCAGTATTTCTAGCAACCATTTGTTATTCAGTACAGTACTGAAAGTCTTAGCCAAACCAAAATGATTAGGCAAGAGAAAGAAATAGAAGATATCTATCTATCTATCTGTCTGTCTTCTCAGAGATTTTGTGGAAGATCAGTTGGCTATAGATGCCTGAATTTATTTCTAGATTTTTTATTCTGTCCATTGGTCTATGTACTGAATTTTATGACAATAGTTTGATGTTCTGTTTACTGTAGCTTTGCAATAGGTTTTAAAGTCAGGCAGTGTGATGTCTCCACCTTTGTTCTTTTTGCTCAAGATTATTTTGGCTATTTGGAGTCTTTTGTGATTACATGAGAATTTTAGGAATTTTTTTCTGTTTCTGTGAATAATGTCATTGATATTTTGGTAGGGATTGCATAGAATTTGTAATTGTTTTGGGAAGTATGGACAATTTTAGGAGTGTTATTTCTTATAATACATGAACACAATATATCTTTCTAATTATTTGTGTCCTCTTCAATTTGTTTAATCAGTATTTTGTAATTTTTATTATAGAGATTATTCTTTCATTGTCTAATTTGATTGTTAAGCATTTTATTTATAGCCATTGTGAATGGGGTTGCTTTCATGATTTATTTTTCATTAAGTCCTTTATTTATGCATAAAAAAGTGACTGGTTTTGTATGTTGTTTTTTGTATTCTGCAACTTTATTGAATTCAGTTATGAATTCTTTAAAAATAATTTGTGTGTGTGTGTGTGTGGGGGGGGAGCTTTAGGGGTTTCTACATTAAAAAGCCATTTCATTGGCATAGTTATACACAGGGATAATTTGATTTCCTAATTTGTCATTTTGATGCCATTTATTTCATTCTCTTGCTTAATTGCTTTCACTTGGCTAAGACTTTCAGTACAATGTAGAATAAAAGTGGTGAAACTGGACATTCATGTCTCATGTCACATCTCATAGAAAACGTTTTCAGCTCTTTTCCATTCAATGTGATGCTGTTGTGGGTTTGTCACATACATCTTTTATTGTTTTCAGGTGTGTTCCATCTATATGTAATTTGTTCAGTTTTTATCACAAGGGACATATAATTTTATTAAATACTTTTATTGCATTTATTGTCCTTCATTCTGTTGATGTGATGTTTTATATTTATTGATTTGCATATGTTGAATCATTGCATCTCTGGGATAAATACCATTTAATCCTGGTACATAATATTTTTGATATACTTTTGAATTTGGTTTACTAGTGCTTTTTGAGAATTCTGCATTTGTATGCATCAGGGATATTGTTCTGGAAAATGCAAAATTATAGAGACAGCAAACAAAACAAAAACAACACAAAACAAACAAAAAACAAAGCAGTAGTTGCCAGAGGAAAGAGGAATGAAAAGGGTATTTTTAAGGTGTCAAAGGTATTCTTTATGATTTTGTAAAGGCGGATACATGACATTATGCATTTGTCAAAACTGCACAAAGCAAGGAGTGAGTCTTATATACACAGGGATAATTTGATTTCCTTGGTCTTTAGGTAATAATGATGTATCAATATTGCCCTTCAATTGTAACCACTATCCCACACAAATGCATGAGGTTAATAAGAAGAGAAATTGTGAGGAGGGGAGAGGCTGGCTACAGGGAGCATATCGGGCCAGTGTACTTTCTGCACACATTTTCTATAATCTTAAAATTACTCTAAAAGTGAAATCAATTAGAAAAAAAAAAAAAAAAAACCATTATATACCACTCATCCAGCATCAACGTTTTTCAACATTGGAGGAAGTTAGGGTATATCAATGGGGTATGTCTAGCACATTGTTTTTCCTGAGTTTGCAACTGTTTTGCTCTGTGATTAGGCCATCTGTGTTTGCTAATTGGTGCTCATGCTAGTGGGGCTCCTACTCTCCCAAGGAGACTGGGAGACAGGGGTGCTATTTTTCTTGATGATTTGGTTTTCAAAAGGATGGCCCTCTTCAGTCTTTTAGAAAGATGCTCGCAAGAGGCTTTTAATAAGATTTATATCAAAAAGATAGAGAAAAAATTAGCCACTCCACATTTTCTAAAGTAAATGGTGTGAAAAAGGAGAGGTCAGAGCCTAAAGTCAGGATGACTGTCCAGAGATTAGTCATGCTGAGGAGAATGTGAATGTTGTTTTGATTACGTTCATCTCTTACTCTTCTTGTGGCTTATATAGGGAAGTGAAGTCCAATTTGTGAATCCCATTTTTCTATTTGCTAAGGTTCTGACCCTAATTTATAATTGTTCTTTTTCATTAGAGAGTCTCTCAACTTCAAGAAAAGGAATGTGGAAGGGTAAAAAGAGTAGGAATGGATTAAGTTCTATAGAATTCTTAATGAACCCCGAGAATTTTATGCTGCCACAGATCCCTAATGTATAATTCAAAACAAAAAATCTATAAAAATCATAAGAAGTTCCAGCCATATGATTTATCTGATTTTTCATATAATTTGTGATTCAGTGCTGTTTCCTTTTATTTGTATATTGAGTTCATTTTTTTGAAATGTATTTTTATGGTGTATATATGACCTTTTGATATACATAGTGAAATAACTGTAGTTTATATATTATTTTCCATAGTACCTTTTTATGGTACATCTATTTTCTAAGCAAATATTCAGAACACAATACATCATTAACTGCAGTCATCATGCTATATACTAGACTTTTTTACCCTAGCTACATTCAAATTTGTACCACTTGACCTACTTATCCCCATTTTCATCACTTCTGGTAACAATCACTCTACTCTATTTCTACATGTTCAACTTTAAACAATTTTTAGATTCCACATGTAACTGTTTTTCTTTTTGTGATTGGCTTATTGAATTTAGCATAATGTCTTCTAGGTTCATCCATGTTTTTACAAATGGCAGTATCCTTATTAAAGGCTGATTATACACACACACACACATATATAAAAACATATATATATATATATATATACACACATATCACAATTTCTTTACTCACTCATCTGTCAATGAATACTTCAATTGTTTTCATGTCTTGGCAGTTGTGAATAATGCTGTAATGACATGGAGTACAGACATCCCTGTGAAGTGCTGATTTCATTTACTCCCAGCAAAGGGAGGTATGGATCATATGAGAGTTATATTTTAAATTTTTTGAGGATCCCCATACTGTCTTCCGTAATGTTTGTACCAATTTACATTCCCACCAATTGAGTACAAGGGTTTCCTTTCCCTCCGTACCCTCAATAACACTTGTATCTCTTATCTTGTTGTTAAGAGCCATTCCAGCAGATATGAGGTGTAGCTCACTGTGGTTTTGATGTGCATTTCCCTATTTCTAAAATATTAACTTTCAAATTACTCCAAAAATATGATGTTGTTTCCTCTCTGTATTTTCAAGCTTTACTGCTTATTTGGGTAATCTGCACTCAAAAGCATTACTTATTTTCTTAAAAAAATCATTTATTTATCCATTTATTTATTTTTAGGTAATGTGAGACCATCATATTAAATTCTATTTTTTGTCTCTTACTCTTTGTACCACAATTACTGATAACCATGTTGCCTGATTTTTTTTTTCCCTGACAGAAGATTTAGCATTTGAAGAATGGATCTAGTTCTACCCTACTTTTCTTATCTCTTCTTGGATTACACACAAAAAGCATTATCATTCAAATGTTCTTTTAATCACCCAGTTCATAACATTACCAGCAATCAGAACATATTTGTAATTTGTGAGCCATGTGTAAGGAAAAGATATCTTGCTTCACTGAGAAAATAGATAATTTTGTGAAATATTGGCTATTTATCTGTCAAAGTGGGCCATTATACATTGAACCACAGTAAGAAGCCATCACACACCTCTGATTCTTTTCATTTGTGTTTAATGGAGGTTTCTTTCTTTCTTTCTTTCTTTTTTTTTTTGAGTCTTGTGTAAGGCTAATCCAAATTCTATATTTGAATTCACTTTGGATGAAACTAGGAATATGAAAATATTAATCAGGAGAATACAATTAAAAGAATAAAAGAGGAGATCCAAGATGGCGGATTAGAGGAACCCGCACTTCAGGACAGTTCCGTAGAAAGAATCCAACAAAGCAGATAAATTGCCTTTCATTATATATATATGGACTGAAAATACCGATATCCTGGATGGTTTGATTACCACTACCAGAGAGAGAAAGAGACAAGCTGTCTGCAGCGGCTGGAGCCGCGAGGCTCCTGCAAAACCGCCTGGGCGGTGCACAGGCCGTGCGAAACAAGGTCAGGGTGAGGAGACCGCGCTACTGCTGCAACCCCAGCCAAACTCACTGCACACCAGCGTGAAACCGGCGATAAAAACCAGCGATAACAGCCGGCGGGATTGGTGCTGGGGAGCCACTGGAGACCGCGGGTCCACACACCAGTTCGAATCCACACTCCGCCTGACGTGACCCTCGGTGTGGCTTCCCGGTGCGATCGGCAAGGATACGGGAGTCTGGGAGTCTGCGGAGCTACTGTTGACTGGAAGGAGAGCGCCGCCATCTTTGAAAGCTGCAGGGGCTGGTCCTGACAAAGGGGAGGAGACGGAGAGCTACGGCTGCATCCACCCAGGGACTCTACAGCTCTCTGAAGACAACACACAATTGGGTGAGACTTGGTTGGTCAGCAGGGGAAGGCGTTTCTGAGGCTGGCACAGCAGCCACAGGGAACTGCAACTGTGGGTGGGCTTGGGGAGGTGGTGCCTTCTGGAAGATCCCCCTTCCCGGCGCCATTCATCTGCTGACACACACGGTCCCCCTGGGCCACTCCTTCACTGAACCGTGCAGCCGCTGGCCTAGGATGCAGCCTTGATTTCACTGACAGGATCACAGACTGTGATCCAATAGCAATTGGTTTGAACTGGAAAGGAAAAAAAGAGGGGGGCTTCCCAGGGCCCGTTTTGTCTGAGACTTGGGGTTTGACTTTTTTTTGTTTTGTTTTGTTTCCCTTTCTTTTTATTGGTCTGCTTGATTTTCTGGATTGCAGGGAGGGTTTTTTTTTTTTGTTGTTGTTGTTGTTGTTTGTATGTTTGTTTGTTTATTTTTCTTTTTCTTTTTTTGGCTTTGTTTTGTTCTGCTTTTTTTTTTTTTCCTTCCGCATTGATTGTTAGTGTGTTTATCTGCTTCCGCTCCCTTTTTTCTTTCATTCTTTTACTCCTTCTCACCCTTGTATCTTTTCTTCCTCCTTCATCTTTCATGTTTACATGCTGCCAGTGCATACTAAACAGAGCCAAAAACAAGTTATACGCAAAACTTGGGATTTCTAGAACCGGCGCAATTGAATTGGGTAGCAAAGTGGTGTTATATACAGTTTACTCTCTATTTCCCTGATTCTCTCTCTCCTCTCTCTTACACCAATTCCTACTCTTTATCATTTTTTTTTCTTTTCCAACTTACTATATATATAAATTGATCTTTTTACCTAATTGTCAACCCCATTCTCTTTCTTCCATCGTCTACTGATACTAAACCACTTCCACTAAACCATTTCAATAGATATCTCTTTTCATACTTTCCAAGAAAGAACAATTCAAGACACTTCCTTCTTCCCAAACATAACACCTCTGTATCCAATACTTGAAGCTATAAAACCCTATCAGAAACATACAGAGTAAATTGGAAATAATATCTGGGATAACAAAATCTGTACATTGTGACCAAACTTGGATTTTCTGAATAGAAAGTGTTAGGTTTTAAAAGTATAAAGGAATTATAAGGTGATCTGATAGCATTGTACTACAGGAACAACATAAGGCTTTAAGGTAAAATCGAAACAGTCAAGGTCCCACAGTGCAGGAAGAATAGACACACAAGCAACATGAAAAAACAAGGAAAGAAAATGACACAAACAAATCAAGATACCTCATCGGCAGATGTCATGGCAAGCACAGTTGGTCAAATGCCAGAGATGGAATTTAGAAATTACATATGCCAAATGTTTATGGAACTTAAGAATGAACTCAAAAATGAGATGAGGGAGCAGGTACAGGAGGCAAAAGATCATTTTGACAAAGAACTCCAAAAACAAATACAGGAAGTAAAAGATTACTTCAATAGGGAAATAGAGGCTCTAAAGAGAATCCAAACAGAAATTCCAGAAATGAAAGAAGCAATAAACCAAAATAAAAGCTCAATTGAAAACATCTCCAACAGAATAGACCATCTGGAAGATAGAACCTCAGACAATGAAGACAAAATATATGTCTTAGAGAAGAATTTAAACCATACAGCAAAACTTGTTAATAATCATGAACATAACATCCAGGAATTATGGGACAGCATAAAAAGACCAAACTTAAGAGTGATTGGCGTAGAGGAAGGGGCAGAGTTTCAAGCCAAAGGAATGAGTAATCTATTTAATGAAATAATTACAGAAAATTTTCCAAGCTTGAGGAATGAAATGGAAAACCAAGTTCAAGAGGCATACCGAACACCAAACAAACAAAATCTCAACAGAGCCACACCTAGACACATTATAATGAAAATGCCTAATACACTGAGCAAGGAGAGAATACTAAAAGCCACAAGAGAAAGGAAGCAAATTACATATAGGGGGAAACCAATCAGATTATGTTCAGATTTTTCAACCCAGACCTTAAAAGCAAGAAGATCCTGGAATAGCATATTTCAAGCTCTGAAAGAAAAGGGATGTCAACCAAGAATCTTATATCCAGCAAAACTGAGCTTTAGATTCGAAGATGAAATAAAAACCTTCCACGACAAGCAAAAGTTAAAAGATTTCACAACTCGAAAGCCAGCACTTCTGAACATCCTGGGCAACATATTTCATGAAGAAGAAGAGAAAGATGATAACGAAAATCAACAAAGGGAGATATTAAACTAAAGGAAATACCAACCAGAAGAGAAACCAAATCAAGCTAAAGACCATAAGTCAAATAAAAATGGATGGGAATAAAAATCACATCTCAATAATAACCCTGAATGTTAATGGCCTAAACTCGCCAATCAAAAGACACAGATTATCAGAATGGATTAAAAGAAATGACCCAACAATTTGCTGTCTCCAAGAAACACACCTCATAGAAAAAGACATCAACAGACTGAAAGTGAAAGGCTGGGAAAAGTCTTATCACTCACATGGCCGGCGGAAGCAAGCAGGGGTTTCCATTCTCATATCAAATAAGGTAGACTTCAAACCAAAATTAATCAAGAGGGACAAAGATGGATATTTCTTATTACTTAAGGGAACCATCCATCAACAGGATATAACAATCATAAATCTGTATGCCCCAAATAATGGAGCACCTACATTCATCAAACAAACGCTTCTTAAGTTCAAGAGTAAAATAGACCACAACACAGTTATTCTAGGGGACTTCAACACACCTCTCTCACCAATGGATAGATCATCCAAACAAAAGCTAAACAAAGAAACTTTAAGCCTCCTCAAAACAATTAACAATTTAGACCTAACAGACATATATAGAATATTTCATCCCTCAGTAAACGAATACACATTTTTCTCAGCAGCACATGGCTCCTTCTCCAAAATAGACCATATATTATGTCACAAGGCAACTCTCAGCAAATATAAAAAAATAGAGATACTACCCTGCATGCTATCGGACCATAAAGGGATAAAATTGGAAATCAACGACAAAACAAGGAATAAGAAAAACTACTCCATCAACTGGAAGCTAAACAACATGCTACTGAATGAACAAGGGGTTGAAGAAGACATCAAAGAGGAGATCAAAAAATTCCTAGAGGTAAATGAGAACACAGATACATCATATAGAAATCTCTGGGACACTATGAAGGCAGTAGTAAGAGGAAAATTCATTGCACTGAGTTCATTCCTTAAGAGGAAAAAAAACCAACAAATAAATGACTTAACATCACACCTCAAAGCATTAGAAAAAGAAGAACAGACCAACACCAAGAGCAGTAGAAGACAGGAAATAATTAAAATCAGAGCAGAAATTAATGAAATTGAGACTAAGGAAACCATTCAAAGAATTGACAAAACTAAAAGTTGGTTCTTTGAAAAAATAAACAAAATTGACAGACCCTTAGCAATGCTAACGAAAAGAAGGAGAGAAAAAAAAAACTCAAATTACTAACATTCGTGATGAAAAAGGGAATATCACAACAAACACCTCAGATATACAGAATATAATTAGAAATTACTTTGAAAACTTGTACTCTAATAAAATAGAAAATACTGAATGCATTGACAGATTTCTAGAGTCATATGATTTGCCTAAACTGGATGTGGAGGCTATACATAATTTAAATAGATCAATTACAAGCGAAGAAATAGAAGATGTCATCAAAAAGCTACCAACAAGGAAAAGTCCAGGACCTGATGGGTTTACAGCCGAGTTCTATAAGACTTTCAAAGAAGAACTAATACCAATGCTCTTCAAACTATTTCAAGAAATAGAAAAAGAGGGAGCTCTTCCAGACTCTTTCTATGAGGCCAATATTACATTAATTCCAAAGCCTGGCAAAGACACATCCAAAAAAGAAAACTTCAGGCCCATATCTTTAATGAACATAGATGCAAAAATCCTCAACAAAATCCTGGCAAATCGGATACAAAAACATATCAAAAAGATAGTGCACCACGATCAAGTGGGGTTTATCCCAGGGATGCAAGGCTGGTTCAATATTCGGAAATCAATAAACATAATACATCACATCAATAGACTTAAAGACAAAAATCATATGATCATCTCAATTGACGCAGAAAAAGCATTTGACAAAATACAACACCCCTTTATGTTCAAAACACTAGAAAAACTAGGAATATCAGGAACATATCTTAACATAATAAAAGCTATTTATGCAAGGCCCCGAGCTAACATTATCTTAAATGGAGAAAAATTGAAAGCATTCCCTCTAAAAACTGGAACAAGACAGGGATGTCCCCTTTCACCACTGCTATTTAACATAGTACTGGAAACTCTGGCCAGAGCAATTAGACAGACGAAAGAAATTAAAGGGATTGAGATAGGAAAAGAAGAGCTCAAATTAGCACTATTTGCTGATGACATGATAATCTACCTAGAAGACCCAAAAAACTCTACCAGAAAACTTTTACAACTAGTAAACGAATTTGGCAAAGTTGCAGGATACAAAATCAATACACATAAGTCAAAGGCATTTGTGTACATCAGCGACAAAGACTCTGAAAGGGAAATGATGAAAAATACCCCATTTGCAATAGCATCAAAAAAAATAAAATACCTGGGAATCAACCTAACAAAAGAGGTGAAAGACCTGTATAACGAAAATTATAGAACACTAAAGAAAGAAATTATAGATGAACTCAGAAGATGGAAAGACCTACCTTGCTCTTGGATAGGTAGAATTAATATTGTCAAAATGTCCATACTACCAAAAGCATTATACAGATTTAATGCAATTCCTATCAAAATCCCAATGTCATTCTTCAAAGAAATAGAAATAGCAGTCATGAAATTCATCTGGAAAAATAAGAGACCCAGAATAGCCAAAGCAATCCTGAGCAAGAAAAGTGAAGCAGGGGGCATCACCATACCAGACTTTAAATTATACTATAGAGCAATAGTAACAAAAACAGCATGGTATTGGCACCAAAACAGACTGGTGGACCAATGGTACAGAATTGAGGATACAGAGACTAATACATTTAATTACAGCTATCTTATATTAGACAAAGGTGCCAAAAATGTACAGTGGAGAAAGGATAGCCTCTTCAACAAATGGTGCTGGGAAAACTGGAAATCCATATGCAACAAAATGAAATTAAACCTTTATCTCTCACCATGCACAAAACTCAATTCAAAGTGGATCAAAGACCTAGGAATTAGATCAGAGACAATACACCTAATAGAAGAAAAAGTAAGCTCCAATTTCCAACATGTTGGATTAGGCCCCAAGTTCCTTAATAAGAATCCTGTAGCGCAAGAATTACTACCAAGAATTAATGAATGGGATAGATTTAAACTAAAAAGCTTCTTTTCAGCAAAAGAAACAATCAGTGAGGTGAATAGAGAGCCAACTAATTGGGAACAAATATTTAATACATGCACATCAGATAGAGCACTAATCTCTAGAATATATAAAGAACTCAAAAAACTTTACACTAAAAAAACAAAATAACCCAATAAATAAATGGGCTAAGGAATTGAGAAGACACCTCTCAGAAGAAGATACACGATTAATCAACAAATACATGAAAAAATGTTCAACATCGCTGGCAATTAGAGAAATGCAAATCAAAACTACTCTAAGATTTCACTTCACTCCAGTCAGAATGGCAGCCATCAAGAACACAAGCAACAATAAATGTTGGAGAGGATGTGGAGAAAAAGGCACACTCATACATTGCTGGTGGGACTGCAAAATGGTGCAACCGTTATGGAAAGCAGTATGGAGATTTCTTGGAAAACTGGGAATGGAACCATCCTATGACCCAGCCATCCCACTCTTGGGTCTATTCCCAAAGGACTTAAAAACAGCATATTACAGTGACACAGCTATCTCAATGTTTGTAGCTGCACAATTCACAATAGCTAGGTTGTGGAATCAACCTAGATGTCCCTCAGTAAATGAGTGGATTAAGAAAATGTGGTATATACGCACAATGGAATTTTACTCAGCAATAAAAGAAAATAAATTAATGGCATTTGCAGGTAAATGGATGAAGTTGGAAGACATAATGCTAAGTGAAGTTAGTCAGTCTCAAAAATCCAAGTACCAAATGTTCTCTCTTATATAAGGAGGCTATTTCAAAGTATTGTTGGATGGGGTACATAGGAGGATTAGAGGAACACTAGAATGGTCAAGGGAAGGGAGGGTAAGGGAGGGAGCAAGAGGGGAGGGAGGGGGGGAAAAAAAAAGGTGGTTGAATGAGACGGATATCATTTTCCTTAATGCATGATTGAAGACCTAAATTGCACGAATATACTTTGTATACAAACAGTTGTATGTAAAAAGATACTAAATATATGCACTATGAGTTGTACATATTAAAAATTATAAAAATAAAAATAAAAAAAAATACAATTAAAAAAAAAAAAAAAAAAAAAAAAAAAAAAAAAAAAAAAAAAAAAAGAATAAAAGTAGAATGCATAGTCAGGCCAAATGCATTTTCTAATTTAAAAAATATGAACCATTCAGACAACAATGAAGAAGAAGGGAATAGAAAATAGCATGGGTTATCTCTTTCTCTCCACTGCTTCTCTTCACCCCTGCTGAGTGGCTTCTAATGCAGCAGACATGAACTGTTCTGGTATTTGCATTTGGGATCCATTATTCTGTGTAGAACATTCAAAATGCTGAAATGATTTTTAATGGTTAGAATAAGTATAGAACCGATTATCAGAAGATTTGCTTTTTAAATCTTGTTCTATAGTCTGCATCATATGAATTATGTGACCCCAGTTGAGTCATTAAATCTTTCTGAGCCTTGACTGCCTCATTTGAAAAATGAGAATAATAAAAAATATTCTTGTTTCTTCTGTTACAAAGTTGTAATAAGCGGCAAATAATTTAATGTATGTGAATGCATACTGCAACCCAAAAGCACTATAAATGATTATTATTTATGCTTCAATGCATGCATTGAACATGCTCTGTATAATCTGTATTTTCAGAAACTTACCCTCCATCATGTTGACATTTGCTAATTTTAAATCATGCTGCAAATGAATGGTTCAGATTGGAACACCTGCTATCATCATTTTTTAAGAAAATGACTATCATTTGATTTACAAGAACATTTTATCTTAATAAGTTCAGTTCAGCATTTATTAGCATGTATTAGCCTGAAATTCCCTTAACAGAATATCATACTTGACTTTTATCTCAGATATCAGAGTAGTATTTATTCCCAAACACTATAGTCAATAGGCATTGCTGACCTTTGTAATTCTCCTCATTTTTCCAGGATACTTTAAAATGATAACATTTAAAAATAAATAAAGAATAGTTTGTCTCAAGAGAATATAAACTCTAGGACATATTTCTGCATTAGGTAATATCTTCTGAATTATGAAAATAGGATAGCTATATTTTTTTAGGCAATAACCTTATTTTAGTCTATGTTTTCTACTTTATTCTAAAAAGAATATAACAAGAAATATTATAGGAGAGTTTTTTAAAATGAACTTGAAAACCAGAACACAAACACAAAGTAAAATGGAAATTACATTTTCAACAAAGTTATATTTGTTGAATTAAGCATCAAAAAAAGGTGTGAAGGTTATGCAAAGCTCACACTCCCATGACTCAGTGAGCATTTATGAAAGATTGCATTATAATAGACCTTAAGAGGAAAGAAAAAGGAAATGCATGTTTGACTATTGACCTTATAAAGTCATTGGATGGCAAGGTATAAACGTGGGAAAAAAGTGTACAGTACCATGGTTCTTTGCTAAAATAAATAATCTAATTTTAAATTCTATATTTGTTTAGGGAAAAAAGACACTTGAATAAATGTGTTAGCTCAGGTGAAGTTATACATCATTTTGATAGAGGGAAGGTTGCAGAATGGATGAACCACATAAGCAAATACAGCATCAAAACAAAACAGATTTATGAACTCCTGTTCTTTAAAAAATATATTGTTACTTGCTACCTACCCTGACTTTAGTTTCAAATCTCTGAGAATATGGTTGTATGAAATGGAGAAAATTTAAGGAGCTACTGGAAAAATTCATGATCATCATTGTCTTTAAATGGAACCAAATGGAACCAAATGGAATAATTTTTTATTATTTCTTTGAAAGATCAATATTCACTTTATAGTTTTCATACTTTATAATGAATATCATGGTTTCCACAAATTTGTATTTTTTTCTGGCCTGAAGGAGTCTTATAGAATTTTTTATTTGTTCTAATTAGTTATACATGACAGTAGAATGCATTTTGACACATCATACATAAACGAAGTATAACTTCTCATTCTTCTAGTTGCACATGATGTAGAATCACACTAGTCATGTAATCATATGTGTACTTAGGGTAATAATGTCCAATTCATTCTACTATCCTTCCTACCCCCATGCCTTCTATGCTCCCTTCACTCCTCTCTGCCTAATTCAAAGTACCCCTATTTTTCCCTAGCTCCCCTCCCCTTATTGTGAATTATAATCCACATATCAGAGAAAACATTCAGCCTTTGGTTTCTTGGGATTGGCTTATTTCACTTAGCATGATATTCTCCAGCTCCAGCCATTTACCTTCAAATGCCATATTTTCACTCTTCTTTAAGGCTGAGTAATAATATTCCATTGTGTGTGTGTTATATGTGTGTATATATATATGTGTGTGTGTATACACACACACAATTTTCTTTATCCATTCATCTGTTGAATTCATTTTTACCCAACTTAAAATGTCTAACATTTTTGAAGTTGTGTGTTTTCTAAGCTGGAAATCTCAGAAATTATGAATGGTTTCTAAAGAATGGTATTGAAATAATACTACAATTTTTAGGCACTTTTATTTTAAGTATATCTCCCTACAGAGCATAGAAAAATGTGCTTACACAAAAATTAAACAAAACCAAACACTGGTATCTTCTTTTAAAAGCAGTCCTTTAGTGGCCTGATTTTCTTTCCTAGCATGTTTAGCATTCCAATGGTGATATTGCTGACAGTATAGCATAATCTTAAACTCAGTTATCTTTTAAGTGATATCAATAAATGAGTACTCTAAGCTTTGTTTCCTTTTGTCAAGTATCTTCATGTGCTTTTCACAATATGCATGTAGCCACTGGACCAATGGACATATTATAGCACAATAGGAACATAAGTTTTCAGTCTTTGCCTGGGTCTTCAACATACATTGGAATCGTATGTGTGGTCCATATATGGAAAAGTCTTTAGAAATCATGCATCTACTTTAAACTTTTAAGATCATCCCAAAATATAGTACTTTGTGGGTACATGTAGTTCAAGGATAAATAGAGGAGTAATTTGCCATTTGTACCAAATTAAATCAGACTTTCAGTTCAATCAAAACAGCTTGCAGCTGGATGCAATAATCTGATTTCCTGACACTCAGAGAAAAATTGAAGCCCTCCAAAAGGCCCCTGCTGATCCTCAACATGAAATACAGTTTGCTGGCAATTTCACTCAACCTCTGAATGCCTTCACATTTAATAAGCTAAAAAAATGCAAATAAAGCTTAAGGTTAGCTGGAGATCACTCTCAGGTAGCATTTTATTACAACTAAATGAAACACACAGCACAATACTTCTAAAGGATCACGCTCTTGTTCTTTCTCAAAGCAGCTATTTTGTTAAATATGCCATTAGATGAATCTCTGTATTAGTGTCCTGGGAGCACTGTTTTGACATTGGATGCGTGTAAAAAACATAATAAAAGGCTTCAGAGAACAAATGCTAAAATTTCATATGAATAACTTGCCATTTTCTTGGGAAGGTAATGAGACAGATAAATGTAAATCCTCAAGTGTCCATTAACTGTTGACTATTGAAGATAGCAAGGATACAAACTTATAGATGTATTCAATTCTGGCAAATTAGTTCAATTTACAACAATTGGTTTTATCTCTAGTTTTCACTGTATGAACTGATAAATGTAAGTCTTTCAGCATGTTGAATGGACTTCCCAGAATTGAAAACTGCTGAATTAAGGACAAAAAGGCACAGAGTGATTCACTGACTCCAGAAAACTTCTTGCATTTGAAATCCGAAACTTCTTCTAGGACTTATGAAGTTTCCAAACTGACCCTGCTTCCTTTATCAAAGACCTCATCCCCTTCTAAGTAAGGAGAGGACTTAGGGGAGAGGCAGAGGGTCCACAGGGCATGGTGCAGAGGATGAGTTCTCAGCATAGGGCCATGTTATGGTTGGGATCTGGAGTGTCCCTCCAAAGTTTATATGTTCTGCATGCAGCAATGTCCAGAGGTGGAAGGTGTAGAGTATAAGGACTCTGACCTCATTGGAGAATTAATTCACTTGGTGGATAAATTATTTGAATGGATTACTAGGGAGTGGTAACTGTAGGCTGGTGGGGTGTGGTTGGAGGAAGTAGGTCACTGGGACATAGCTATGGTCACTACATTTGTCCCTGGACCCCCCCAATCTCTGCTTCCTAGCTGCGGTAAGCAGAGCAGCTTTCCCTTGCCACGCTCTTCTGCCATGATGTGTGGGCAGTGGAGTTGGCTGGCCATGGGCTGAGACCTATGAAACTGTGAGCCAAAATATATCTTTCTTTCTCTTAAGTTGTTCTTATCAAATATTATGGTCACAGCAATGAAAAGCTAACAGAAGGGACTTTCCTTCCTTTGCTTTTGGGCCATGAAAAGAGGTTCTCAGACTTTTTTTTTTTTTTTTTTTTTTTCAGTCAAGGTCCTGACAGGAAAGAGCTAGAACAATCATACAGGGCAACTGAAGAAAGATTAATGAAGTGATTAGAAAGTTGCAAACACAGTTAAAAGAAGACAGAAAGGCATGTTGAAGTATCCAGGCCATGACAGCAGTGGGAAGCCACAACCAGCACTAGCCTAAAGGTTAAAAGAGAACCAATGGTGAGAAGAACCCAGTGAGATATGTAGCTGGGGAGGAGGACCTGTGGTCTTTTCAAAAAAGATGTAGTAACTCACAATCCATGGCCCAGCAAATAGAGGCTCAAGGCAGTAAATACCATGATGTTTGATTTCAACTTCTGATCTCTTACAAGTGCCCCACTTTTGTCCAGTTCTATCAAAACCCGGCAGCAATGGGCTGGGGCTGTGGCTCAGTGGTAGAGCTCTCGTATCACATGTGTGAGGCCCTGTGTTCGATCCTCAGCACTGCAGAAAATAAAATAAAGATATTGTGTCTACCTTCAACAACAACAACAACAAAAAAGCCGGCAGCAAAATAAGCAGTGTATAGAGGTCAGTAGTCTGGAGGCCCAGAACAGAGGGACAAGCTGGAAATGGATCTTGGGTCTGGGGTGTAAACAGAGTACCAATCACGACATTATAGGGGCACTCTAATAGACTCACTAATGAAGATTGGAGAGATTTTGAAGGTAGAGGAGAGCCTGAAGGTCACATTTTTCTGGGAGGACTCATACTAACTGCTGTGCTGGTGTGCACCAACACCCCCCTTCCCCAAAATTCTGTGGGTTAAGCCCAGGGTAATGCTGGAAAGGGGAGAAGATTAGTATTAAGGTGAACATCATGTTGATATAATATTGAAGTGTTAAAATGTATTGAACTGAACTGGAATTTCCATTAACTAAAAGTGAATGGGAAACTTTAGAACCTATTTAGGATCCTATTAAGGGGGATGTGAAATGGGGATTCAACAGAGCATGGTTGTAGTCAATAGTTGTAAGAAAGAAAAATCATTACATGCTTATACTTCACTGAATTAAAACTCTCCAATAAACTAGTTACAAAGGAAAACTTGGGAATAAAAGCACAAGCATACAATTTATGTGACAAGTGACAATTTATGGGCTTCTGTTCTGATTATGGCAATGTCCCAAAAATGTGACCTGCATATTCTTGACTCTCATCTGTTAGATGAAAGTCTGGGACCAATGCCTTTTTAAGTCCTGACATGAAATTTTTATTCTAAAGTTTGGAATATTTCCATTTTTCTCAAGAATTTCTAATCCAAATTGTCCTCAAATATAGAAATTCTTATTAGAATCTTTAGTTTTTTTTATCTTAACAAAGAATTTACTTTATTTCTAGTTTGCCATGAGCCTTCTCAATATACTGTCTGTTATGCCTTTTAAGTAATAATAAACTAGTGGCCATCCAGAGGAAGAATCAGGAGAATCTCTTTTCCCCTTCAGAAACTCATGGGCATCTGTAAAAGTCCTCTTCCTAATATAAGGTAAGCTCTTTGGAGTTGGTTGTGATTATTCCCTGAGGTATCAGCTGATAGTTTTCCATGACTCCTCTCTCTTTCCTGTCACTTGGAAGACTGAAATGTCTTCTCTCTGTGGTTGAGTAGGGCCCTGTAAGTAGTTGTGGCTAATAAATTGCAGTTGGAAGTGCTATTTGTCATTTTCAGGGCAAAACATCTTCCCTGAAGAGTTTGGAGTTGGTCCTGCTGCATACTTCAGCCTCTTCTGATGAATATACTGGGGAGGGGAAGAGGTATAGTTTCTGGCAGTGAAGAAATGTATACCTCTGCCTGAGAGATCTTTGATTGTGCTCAACTGATTTGCACGTATCTGAAGCCACAGAACATCTTCAGGTCACCTGAGCTCCTCAGTCTGATTGGGAACCTTGTTAATGGATGGACTTACAATGCAATAACACTGCCACTTTCAGACAAAAATAGTCCCAGAATTTTCTATTAGTCTACCTGGGTTTCAGATACCTGTAACACATATAAAATATCTTTTGGTAAAATAGTACAATTTTTTATATAGTGCCCTTCCTTCTTAAATAGAAATGAACCAATCAATCCAGCTTCCCTATGTTACGGCTCTATTAGATTTCTTTTATTTTCATACTCTTCTCAATTCCTTTTCAGTATGAAAGCAAAGGTGTAGCTGCTTGGTGTTGGAATATTCCCAGAGGCTTCTTCAGACATCTGTGCCCCTGTCCCCACTCTCCAAAATCCACAGTGATAACCAAGACAGGATTGAAAGCTTGAAAACCCTTAGGGAAAACTGCAGAGATTACAGAAAGCATTAGAAATTTCATAAAAGAATCAATGAATTCCTTTGCAAAATTGCTGAGAATAAACAAGCTATTCTGTGTCGCCATAAAATATTCCAAAACAATCTGGCAACAACATCTTTAACTTGGTCTTTAAGAATTATAATTTTATTTATCCTACTAATTATATACACATATTTCTCCTTTAAAAAATGGGCCAAGATCAAATTAACCTTCATTTTGACCACTACCATTAGTCAGACTCCTTTCTTGGCCATTTTTAGAGGCAACACTATTAGGAATCTTTTGACTATAGAAGCTAAAATTTAACAAGGATTTGCTTCACGTCAACCCTTATAGGCCAATTTTCCTGACATTTAGTATTTCCAGTTCATCTGTCTCTTGGTTCCATTCTCTGGGCACATTTATAATGGAGAATCTTGTTTCCTCTGTGGAATCTGACCTGTCAGCGCTCTTGTCACCTGTTAACATTAATCATCCTCTGCTCTGGGATAATTATTCTTTATGCTTATTGCCACCTGATGAATCCTATCTCCAATCTGACTCAGATAATCCCAGGTTTAGATTATCCTGATTACTGGTTTTAAAAGAGCTCCTTTCAAAACTGCCTTTTGGAAAGGAAAATGGAATATAAGACTCCATCCCCTCCCCAGTTAAAATGCAGTGGACCATTGTTATGTGACAGGTTAGCTAAGAGCAGCTGGTCCTTTCTCATGCCAGTGGTGTCTGTAATATGGTAATGAGATAGATAGAATCCCCATCCTCAAAGAAAAATAAGTGTATCTTCTCTGAGGTGAGTGTATCCTTTGCCACATTTCACAATGACAAAATACCAAATGCAAAAATATGGTGGGACAGAGAAACAAAGGTAAAGATTCTCATATTTTAATCTTCCAGTCTGGCTTTTGCATCATCTGTCTACAAGAGATGTGGTTTTCGGAAAATGACTTCCACCATATCTGAAATTGCTGCCATCTAATCTCCCAAACTATTGCCTTGTCTAGGAGCCAGGGTGAGATGCCACTGTGACTTCTGTTGAAGACAGAGAGTTCACCTTCAGATACCTGACTCAGAATCAATGGCACATCTTCCCACACTGGGCATGCCTTAAATCTTGAAGCCTTAAATCTTGACCATCAGAGCTTCAGATATCTGAAACCAATGCCTTGGAATTCCAGATAGTATTACAGAATTTCACCTCTACCAAGATCATCATTTATTATGAAATTGCTCTGTAAAGATGTCCTGACACACGAATAAAAGATATTTTCTCTTCTAGAGAATGAAAAAGCAAAAAAGTTCAGTATGTTATTTTGAGTAATAGATTTAAAAAATTAGATTTTTTCCCCATTTCAAAATCTTTTCTGGTTGTCAGAAGTTTCATTGTTCTTAAATTTTGCCACTTCATTTACCTGGGACTACATTACAGGAGACCTCACCTGGGAGCAACTGCCTCGGGCAGGGTTTGGGAGGGAGACTTGGGGAGGAGGGGAGAAAACACCTATTAACATGCTTCTCATTCAATTGCACTTGCTGCTTCCCTCATCTTCTCTTGGCTATCTCTTTGGCTTAATAGTTTAGATCCTCAGACTCTGAATTACAAGTTGTTCTTCTCATTGCTTCCTGGTCTCTGATCTTGTCCTTTTTTCTTTGCTTGTGTCCCTCCGTCTATAAACTTGCCAGACTCCCAGTGACAAGCCCATGCATATTTTCTACCACATAAGAAAACAGTACCTGAACTCCTTGTCCCCTTTATCCCAGTCTCTATTACTTGTCCTATTTCTTTTGTTTGTACCTGTGTGTAACCCATAACGTTTTGTTCCTGACTAAAAACTTTTTCATCTCTTGGACTTAAAGAATTCATGATCCTGATTATCTCTATAATCAACTTCCTTATTTGTGACCCTTCAAATCCACCATCTTACTATTCATGGCCATGTTGACAATTCCTTGCTTTGCAGCTGATATTTCAGAAGAGCCGGGACCATAAAAAGGCAAGACCAGCCTCAGAGGAAAAGTTCCCTTAACAATTCATAAACAGTTGGAATATTTTTCTAAATGAAAGGAAGAAAGAAACAAATAAGGAAAGAAAAGGAAGAAAAGAAAGAGCAAAAGAAGGGACTGAGCCCTTGGATTTTCATCTCTCCAGTGGTTACTCTCAACTTGTTCCAAGAACACTTTTCCCAGTACAGAACAAGATTACATCAACATTTCAAAGGGAGAATAAAACATCACTGTATAAAAGTCAGATTAGTTGTGCTATGAGGAAATCATGAATATATTTAAAATTTTGTCCTTTTAACATGGATTTAAAGATGTGTTAAGCAGGAATCTCTTTTTAATGACTGGATTTATAGCAAGTAGAGGTCTCTGGAGGATGGTTGGTATCACAAAATATTGCAATCTCTTTCTTGCTCAGATTTGCTTAAAGTCCCCCAAAATGGAGAACAAATCCATAGGTGATTTCAATATAATGCTCGTGTTGAAGAGAAGAATTCAACAGAGTACAACTATAAAGCAATTGAACTGTTTCCTTTGTAGTTTTTCCAAACTACCCTATGTGACAACACTTTTCCTGTTCTCTTAAAGAAAATGTTAAGTTACCCACAATGATCAAGCTCATAACCTTGAAGGTTATCTTTCCTGTATAATATTTCTCATGCCATCATCTTGGGATTCTCCGTAGTCTCTTACTGGTAAGTCACTGTTAAGATTCCCTTCAAAGTTTCTCTCACTTGCTTATTTTCCCAGGTGTCTCTTTGCCCACAGGAAGCTCATGCATTTTTGATATGCTAAGGAGAAATGCAAATGCACTCACATTTTACTTTGCCCTTTTTATCACTACAATGCCATCATCTCCTGATGTGAAGTAACTGCGACCTTGATCATTCCCTTAAATCTAGGCAACATGTAATAAGCTCTCTGATGGTCTCCCTGAGGTCTTTCTGATGGGCAAATCTAATCTTTATTTTCCTGATTCTGAGTACTTTAGAAAGAGTTCATTTTCCAGATTTGGTTGCAATTAAATTAAAACCATGTCCTGGCTTTGTAATGTTGGTTGAAGTCATTTTAGACACTTCCAATCCAACTCTTATCAAAGCTCCTGTTGTTCTATTATCTCTTTCCCTCATGGTGGTGAACTCAAAGCTGCAGGTTGAGATGGTGATTTTCCAAAATGGTAGAAATCTCAATTCTTCAATGTTTGGATGAAAAAGAATACCCCCTCCCTGCCAAAATGCACTTTTTTTTTTGGTATTGTATTAAGTCATTAAACTTTAGGTTCACCTCTTGTGGCAGAAAGGCTAATATAATGAGTCACTTTATGTTCAATTTTATTTTGTTCTTTTGAGTTAGATATTGGGTTAAAGGTTGTAACATTGGTTTTGGTCACCTCCTCATAAAGTACTTCATTCGCTCTAGGTCTCCCTCTGAAATGTAGAGATAGGTACCACAAATTGATGTGTTCTCAGTCCGTGTGACCTTATGTTTTCATGTATAATAAGATAATTTTTAATAGTATTTGTAAAGATTTTTTTAAATGAAATCTTCCTATTCTCTATGCTTTCCTTAACCCAACATCTTTCCTTTCCTTTCTCTCTTCTTTCTTCCCTAATTTTTAAATATATTTTTATTTGTTCTTATTAGTCATACATGATATTAAAATATATTTTGACATATTATACATATATGGAGTATAGCTTCTCATTCTTCTGGTTGTACATGATATAGAATTACACTGGTCATGTAATCATATATGCACATAGGGTAATAAAGTCTGATTCATTCTACTCTCTTTCCTATTCCCATTTCCCTTCCCTTCCCTTCATTCCCTTAGTCTAACTCAAAGTACTGCTATTATTCCTGACACCACCCCCCACACACACATTGTGATAAATCTGCATATCAGAGGAAACATTTGGTCTTTGGATTTTGGGAATTGGCTTCTTTCACTTAACATAATAACTGAAAATCCATATGTAAAACCATAAATCCATATGTAAAGCTCCTATTTGCACAAAATTCAATTCAAAGTGGATCATGGACCTAAGCATTAGACCAGATATCTTGCACGTAATAATAAAAAAAAAAGTAGGCCCAAATTTGCATCATGTTGACTTAGGAACTGGCTTCCTTAACAAGACTCCTAAAGAGCAAGAAGTAAAATCAAGAATCAACATATGGGATATATGGGATGGAATCAAACTAAAAAGCTTTTTCACAGCAAAGGAAACAATCACGAATGTGAAGAGAGGGCTCACAGAATAGGAGAAAATCTTTGGCTCCTGCACATTAGATAGAGCATTACCAGGATACATAAAGAACTCAAAAAACTTAACACCGAAAAAAAAAAAAAAAAAAAAAAAAAAAGCAAATTAAACAATTAACAAATGGCCAAAGGAACTGAACAGGCACTTCATGGAAGAAGAAGTGCAATCAGTCAACAAATATATGAAAAAATGTTCAATATCTCTAGCAATAAGGGAAATGCAAATTAAAACTACACTGAGATTCTATCTCACTCCAGACAGAATGGCAATTATAAAGAATACAAGTAACAATAAATGCTGGTGAGGATATGGGGGAAAAATGTACATTCATATATTCCTTATGGGAATGCAAACTGGTGCAACCACTAAGGAAAGCAGTATGAAGATGCTGCGGCCCACTGAGTGTTAATTCAGTTTATTGAATGGGGTGGCAAGAGGATTGGAAATAAAATAAACACAAAATATAGAAAAAGTGGGACTCAGTGGACCAACCAAATCCCTGATAAGAGAGAGACTGGCCATGAGCAAACTCTGTATATTTATTTTATAGGTTTCAACATCAAAGGGATTAATTGTAAGAAAGTTACTTAAACAGAACCAAGGTCAAAAGTTTGAACAGCCTAATTATAGCCATCAATTTGCACCCACAGTTCTCCACCCCTGGGTGCCTGGTGTTTGAACCTTAGGTCATGAACTATAAACTCCATGGAAACTGCAGAATTTCCTTTTGAAAAGGGTATCACCATATAGTTGGATGGTTTTCTTGGTGCCTTTGTACTGAGAAATTCCCAAGAGAGGTGTCACCTCTGCCTCTGGGCAGTTCATAGAATTATTATTTATTCACCACTCCTGACATCTCCCCATTTATTAATTTTTAAGTCTGAGTGATAGGCTATTATATGAAGTGCTCAGATTTCTTTCCAGAATATGGCATCCTCTTATAACGCAAAAAGAATTGGTAGCAAACGGATATTTCCAAAAGTGTACCTATTGAATGTTTTAACATATTCAAGGATTAAAGCCATTTGAATCATTAAGTACTTGTTCAGCAAACCATGCAGGATCCACAAACATGGTGGCTGGTGACTTAGGGCTTCCCTGCTGTTTGACTATCTGTTCAGTCTGATGAGTCAGGTTCTTTAATTTTCCCCACCTTGGCAGGGTCCACAGAGTCTTCTTTCCCTTCTTCTTCCTTCTCAGCTTCTTGTTCCCTGTGGGGGTCAGAATCAACCTATCCAGTTTGAGATTCAGTCCTGTGAATTGTAGCTCCAAATCATCCATGATGATGATGAATGGTATATTCTGGTACCCAGATGGGATGACCCACACCTTCTGGATAGACACAAGCATGGCCTGTACCCCACATTATCACTGGATCTGGTCCATTTTATTGTCCTATTCATAAGTCACTTCTCCAGACTAAGCTTGATGGGCCTACTGTGGTGGAATTCATGTGGCGCTCAGCAGCAGTGCAACCTTTAACCTAACAAGTTAAAAATTTTGAAACAAAAATAGCATGATTCAAACAATTTTGTGGGATTCTATCTTCCCCTTTTTGTTTTTTAAATTGTAACTTAAGAAACAAGTGAGCTTGCTTTGAAATAACCTGTCCTTGGGGATTATAGAGTTTACAAGGAAAATACAAAATGAAATTGACAAGAATAAAAAACATACTCTGGGCTGGGAATATAGCTCAATTGGTAGAGTGCTTGCATCACATTCACAAGGCCCTGGGTTCAATCCCCAGCACCAAAAAAAAAAAAAAAAAAAAAAAAAAAAAAAAAAAAAAAAAAAAAATTCAGTTTGTACAGTAACTATGAACCAAGGAATATTATTTTTTATAATTTCAAATTTTCACTCAACTATATATATACACATATATATTTGTTTATTTTAAGATCACAGTCATTTTTATAAGAAAAATATTTTTTGAACTTAATTTTAATTGAACTTGGATGGTTATCTTAACATGGAATAAGGTGAGAGGCAGGTCTTAGATGAGGTGGCCTCTTGACAAATCATAGGTAATGTATTTTATTTTTAAATATGATTTTAATCTCATTATTAAAAAATATTATTTTCTAAAATTTTTATGTATCATTTTTTGAGGCTATGAATCAGATAACTCAATTTAATACCACATCTGAAACATGTATCAAATAAGTTAAGAGAATTTTTAACCTTCTTTTTTGGGAAAGTGGCAAAATGTCCCATCCATACTGTCAATCTCTAAATAAAACAGGATTATTAACTTTTTAAAAAATGTATTTAACTTCCCATCACAGTGTAAAGAGAAAAAAAAATCTTATAACTTATAACACATTCTTTTTATCTAATTACAAAATATTAAATGACATAAATTTTTAACTAAATTTTTTATTTTTATATAAGTTTGTAAGAGATCACTGTTACAGAAAAGTTTAGTTTGGAGAATACCAGCTTGATAAAATGTTCTTTTAAATCTTATATTTTAAAGACTTGTATACTTAGGAGATAAGAATACATTTAGTATATAAAGAAGCTAGCAACAGCATCATAATTACAGTGATGTTTTTATATTAACCAAGTTTAGCTTTTAAAGAAAAATTTGAATCTTGAAAGTAATATAATACTTTAAAATGACTATTGTTTAACAGAATTGAACAAACTTTATTTAATAGTAGTTTTTCTAAATAATAAAACTTAACAGATACAAGAAATTGTTTTTTTTGGAATGAAAGTAGATTAATGTTTTAAGAAATCCTTATTACTTTAACACATAGAGGATTAAACTTTTGGTTTATATCAGTACATTAACATTTGGCCTTAGAGAAACAATCTTCAACTGTAGCTTCAACTGTTTATGCTAATTATACATATAACCAACTTAGTTACACACTTTTTGAAATTTACCCTTCACAAACCCTTTGCAACTTACTTGACTTTAATAAGGTGAAATACTTTTATGTTACTTACAATTCTCTAATTTAAACACAGCTGAATTTTTTGGTTCCTTTGCATATAGAATTATATCTGTTAAAACTTTAACACCTAGTAACCTTGTTTTCAGTGAAAACAGAGACAAAGCAATCTTAAAACTTTTTCATTAACCAATTTATGAAAACACATCCAATGTTTAAATATATTTCCTTATGGAATTTAAGAGATTAAGAGTGCTTGATTTTATATTTATCAGTTGATGTTTTAGGACTTGTTGTTTGTAAATTAATTAGCTATCTCCTTTAACAAAGACATTTATGAAGATTAATCCCACTTGTGTTCAATCTAATTCACTTATTTTTAACTTTAAAAACCAAGATACCAAGCAATGCAATTAACAGTATTAACCATCTCTTTCTAATTGAAGAAAATTATTAAAAGCAATGAATATTACATCTTAGATATTTCATAGAAAACAAAACTTTAATAATTGTCTGTTCACCTAGTCAAGCTTGTGAGTTAGTAATCTTAAAGACATTTTTATTTTTATCTGTTTACCCACTTTAAACTGAATTTGCTTTTAAGTCATGTCAATTAAAAAAAATTATATTTGGATCCAACTCTTATTTTAATTTTAATTTATGTATGCTCATTTATCTATATGTCAATTTTAGTACCACATAAAACACATATGCAGACACAACAATACAAAATACTAGTGTACACACATACATCAAACAGACAAAAGTCAAATATTTTGTAACTTTTTGCAGGTAGAGTGCCACAGGTAGGAAGCAATGTTATAGATTTTTTTTAAAACCTCTGTTAGATTTAAGCTGTTAGAAATTAAAATAGAACCAATCAGACTTTTATATCATGACTTAAATATAGAATAGGCTTGTGCAGATGGAAATGTCAGATTTCAGACAGCTGGATTTTGTACTGATCATTATAAGACCTTCCTCCAATGCCACCATCCCTAGAAAAATTGGCCTCTGAACAAAGTGTAAAAGACTCCATAGTTAGATAAAATAAAATTAAGTAGAAAAATACATTATTTAAGTGTGTAAGATCAAATGTAAATTTACTACGAAATCATGAGCTCAAAAATATAAAATCTTAAAAAACAGGAGTTCTTGAAAGAAGGAAAAAGATCACATGGCTGCAATTTCTAAAGGAGCATGCAAAGAACATGGGAGCCTATAAAATCCTCAGCAAAACTTGTAAGAAGCCACATACCCAACACATAGCTCTTTACCAAGTATCTCCCAAATTTTAAATCCATGGTTCCCTCCTCCAGAAACCAAGGGCAAGTTTCAACAACAAGTTCTGAAAATTGTGCCAGCTATACTTTATTTAGAGGGCTGCCCCATGATTTAATAATAATTTTGAGCATTCTAACAAAGATATTTCTTTTTTTCTTTATGCTGTATTTCTTTAATTTCAGAATCTTCCATGCTTTACACCAGGCTATATTTAAACTCACTCCTCCCATTCCTTTAATGGACAATGTCTCTTTTTTAGGAGTGTCCTACTCATCTTAATAAAAATTAATAAGTTCCATGAGTGTTTGGGTCCCTGTTCCAGACCAACTGCTGCCTGTTTATTCAGTTTCCTGAATGGAGCAGTGAGAGGATTAGAAATAAGACAAAACACAAAATATAGAGAAAGTGGCACTCAGTAGACCAACCAAACTCCTGACGAGAGAGAGACTGGCCATGAGTAGGCTCTGTACATTTATTATATAGGTCTCAACATTAAAAGGATTCATTATAAAAAAGTTACTTTAAAACAGAACCAAGATCAAAAGTTTGAATAGCCCAATTACAGCTATCAGTTTGTGCCCCACAGATCTCCACCCCTGGGTGACTGGTGTTTGATAAACTCCATGGTAACCATAGGATTTCCCTTTGAACAGGGTGTCACCATACAACTGGGTGGTTTCCTTGGCACCTTTGCACTGAGAAATTCCCAAGAGAGGTGTCACTCTCTCTCTGGACAGTTCATAGACCATCATTCATTTGCTGCTCCCAACATGGAGATTCCTCAGAAAGCTTGGAACGGAATCATGATTTGATACAGTTATCCCAATCCTTTGTTTATACTCAAAGGACTTAAAATCAGCATACTACAGTGACACAGGCTCATGAATATTTATAGAAGCTCAGTTCACAATAGCTAAATTATGGAACCAAACTTGGTACTCTTTGACAGATGAATAGATACAGAAATGTGGTATATGTACATAATGGAATATTTTTCATACATAAAGAAGAATGAAATGATGGCATTTGCCAGTAAATTGATGGAACTTGAGAATATAATTCTTTCCTCCTTTCTTTCGTTTCTTCATGCCTCTCTTCCTTCCATTGTTTGTTTATGTTTTTCTTTAGACATTTGTTTCTGTATATGTTGTGCCTTGTTTTTGGAATTTTATTTTCCTCTTTTTTTTTTTTTTTCTTCTTTTTTCACCTGGCAAATCCTGATTCTATCTTCAGGAATCAAGTTAGAGGTGAGTTTTTTCTACACAGCTTCCTATGTCCCTCAAGGAACACTTCTACATTATTCAGTGTAGGCCCCTCTGGTGAATATATCCTTGCTGTGGTAATTTCTTTTTTAATCATCTCTCTTCTGCTAAAATGCCATTCCTTTGAGGAAAGCAACCCTGCCTTCACCATTGCATTATTAGGGTCTAGTGTCATGACTGTAACAAAGGAAATGAAAAAAGTGTGTGTAGGGATTCTGACCATGGAAATATGGTTCCTCTGGTGAGCAAACTCCCAGGGGGTAACTGGCACTCTGTTTCCTACCCTTAGAATACCCTGAAGTTTCTGCTAGGAACTAGTAAGAAAAACTAATATAAGTGCTATGTCTAGCTGCTGTGGTCATGTCATGTCTCTAGAGTCTTATCAGCCTTGACCTTGATCTCAGGCACATAGCTCCTGGGAATAAAGGAACTCTTTTGTTAGACAACCACAATGTTTCACTGATACCAAACCTGCCCACATAACAGTAACTTTATACAATGGACTTTCTTGAGAGAGCTACACAAAGCTCCTAACATTGCACATTGTAATTTAGTATGTAACTGTGGAATAAGCTGCATAATGTTGCTAAGTCTATAATCTGTCTAGTTAATACAATGAACAAGATGTACTAATGATGACAATGACCTAAAGTAACCAATTGATATAAATAAAGTTGGCAACTTGGCCTCTCAGCTATTCTGCCATCTTTCCTGCCTCTGCATCTTGTGTCTGTGTCTCATTATTATTTTTCTAACAATTATGTTTAGAATGAAACATGATATCAAGAAAACCAACAAGTTGCCTCATTATTATAAATATTTATGGGTATATTTGAGGACTGGACTTTTAGATTTGTGTTCATTTACCCAATTAAGAATTTTGAAAAGTTTTGTATGTTCTTATACATTTTAGAGGTGGTATCTAAAAGTTCTAATCATACATTAAAATAGTTTCTAAGAAGTATGGTTTTCAATGATTGTAAATATTGACATTTTGAAATAAAACTAATACATCATTCTTAAAATGTATAAGTAAAATACAAATTTCATAGTGATTATTTAAATATAAATTAATAAGCTCATTTGTAAAATTAGGAATTTTACCTTGGTCCTTGTTAGTCTTTCTTCATTCCTTATTAATTAATTACTTTATTTTATTGGTGCATTAAAATTATACAAAATAGTGGGATTCATTATTAAATATTTGTATGTACACATAATTTGGTTAACTTCATTACCCATTTTTTTCTTTTTGAAATTATATTTCTAATCCATTTCCCTCAAAAATTTATTACTGTAATACATTAGTTTGATTAAACATGTTTTGATTATTCTCTACAACAAATAAACTATAATAAATAAAAATATTTAAGTATAATAACATATTGCATGTGTATATACTGTATATTATTTATGTACTGAATTTTGTATGAAATTCAATAAACCAATTCATATACATGTATAATGTATACATTCTACTTACATATACTCTACTTATATATTCCCTACATGTATAGTGTACATAAAAATACATTATGATTTTTTGTTTTATTTTTGATTATTAGATAGAAGATAATAAAAATTTTATACTAATTATTTACATTTTTATCAAAGCAACATAAATATTGTAAAAAGTTTAATAGGTATTAAATGTAAAACAAATTTTATTACAAGATTTTAAAAATGAACTCGGGGAAAGATGGCGGACAGCAGAGAAGCGCTCTCAAGAGACTGTCACTAAAAAGAGGCTTAGCAAGAAGTTTGAACGTGTTCATAGCAATACTCCCGCAACTGGGAGGGAGCTGAGACATCTGCGCACATCTAGATGGTGAAATACAACGAACTCCAGACCGCCAACACACGGAGTCCAGTGCGAGCGGCCCACAAACTGAACCAGCATTAGTGGCGCAGCTGCGGTGGTAACATTGTAGTAAGGGAAGTACAGAACACGGCCTCGAACAGCTCAGAATAAAAAGAAAGCCAGACACAAACAGCAGCCTCACAGACTTCTTTCACGTAAATTGCCCAACAAGACCTACACGCTTCAGAGTGACACACAGGTCCGGGGTACTGCTGTTGAGACTGGAGAAAGCACCGCCATTTTGGAGGAAGCTGTGGCTGACGGGGACAAAGAAACAATGAAGAAAAAAAGCTGCAGGAATCCAAGGATCGGTCCAGGGACCAGAGAACAGCACACACCTGGGTGAGACACGTGCAGGCAGCTAAAACAATTAATAACCTAGACCTAACGGACATATATAGAATATGTCATCCCTCATTAAGAGAATACCTTTTCTTCTCAGCAGCACATGGCTCCTTCTCCAAAATTGACCATATATTATGTCACAAGGCAACTCTCAGCAAATATAAAAAAATGGAAATACTACCTTGCATTCTATCAGACCATAATGGGATGAAATTGGAAATCAATGATAATACAAGAAATAAAAAACTACTCCAACAGCTGGAAGCTAAACAACATGCTACTGAATGAACAAGGGGTTGAAGAAGACATCAAGGAGGAGATTAAAAAATTCCTAGAGGTAAATGAGAATACGGATACATCGTATAGAAATCTCTGGGACACTATGAAGGCAGTAGTAAGAGGAAAATTCATTGCACTGAGTGCCTTCCTTAAAAAAAAAAAAAAAAAAAAAAAAATTAAATGACTTAACATCACACCTCAAAGCACTAGAAAAAGAGGAACAGATCAACACTAAAAGCAGTAGAAGACAGGAAATAATTAAAATCAGAGCTGAAATTAATGAAATTGAGACTAAAGAAACAATTCAAAGAACTGACAAAACCAAAAGTTGGTTCTTTGAAAAAATAAATAAAATTGACAGACCCCTAGCAATGTTCACAAAAAGAAGAAGAGAAAAAAGCTCAAATTACTAACAGCCATGATGAAAAAGGAAATATCACAACAAACACCTCAGATATACAGGAGATAATTAGAAATTACTTCAAAAACTTGTACTCTAATAAAATAGAAAATATTGAAAGCATTGACAGATTTCTAGAGTGGTATAAATTGCCCAAACTGGAACAGGAGGCTATACACAATTTAAATAAATCAATTTCAAGTGAAGAAATAGAAGATGCTATTAAAAAATTACAAACAAGAAAAAGTCCAGGTTCTGATGGGTTTACAGCCGAGTTCTACAAGACCTTCAAAGAGGAACTAATACCGATGCTCTTCAAATTATTTCAAGAAATAGAAAAAGAGGGAGCTCTTCCAGACTCTTTCTATGAGGCCAATATCACATTAATTCCAAAGCCAGGCAAAGACACAGCCAAAAAAGAAAACTTCAGGCCAATATCTTTAATGAACGTAGATGCAAAAATCCTCAACAAAATCCTGGCAAATCGGATTAAAAAACATATCAAAAAGATAGTGCACCGTGATCAAGTGGGTTTTAATCCCAGGGATGGAAGGTTGGTTCAACATTTGGAAATCAATAAACATAATACATCACATCAATAGACTTAAAGATAAAAATCATATGATCATCTCAATAGATGCAGAAAAAGCATTTGACAAAATATAACACCCCTTTATGTTCAAAGCTCTACAAAAATTAGGAATAACAGGAACATATCTCAACATTATAAAAGCTATCTATGCAAAACCTCAAGAAAACATTATCTTAAATGGAGAAAAATTGAAAGCATTACCTCTAAAAACTGGAACAAGACAGGGATGGCCCCTCTCACCACTGCTATTTAACATAGTACTTGAAACTCTGGCCAGAGCAATTAGACAGACGAAAGAAATTAAAGGGATCCAGATAGGAAAAGAAGAGCTCAAATTAGCACTATTGGCTGATGACATGATAATTTACCTAGAAGACCCAAAAAACTCTACCAGAAAACTTTTACAACTAGTAAATGAATTCGGCAAAGTAGCAGGATACAAAATCAATACCCATTAGTCAAAGGCATTTTTGTACGTCAGTGACAAAGCCTCTGAAAGGGAAATGATGAAAACTACTCCATTTACAATAGCATAAAAAAAAAAAAAACCTGGGAATCAACGAAAGAGTTGTGAAGGACCTGTATAACGAAAACTATAGAACACTAAAGAAAGAAATTGTAGAAGACCTCAGAAGATGGAAAGACCTACCTTGTTCTTGGATAGGAGAATTAATATTGTCAAAATGTCCATACTACCAAAAGCATTATACAGATTTAATGCAATTCCAATCAAAATCCCAATGACATTTCTCAAAGAAATAGAAAAACCAGTCATGAAATTCATCTGGAACAATAAGAGACCCAGAATAGCTAAAGCCATCCTGAGCAAGAAAAGTGATGCAGGGGGCATCACCATACCAGACTTTAAATTACACTATAGAGCAATAGTAACAAAAACAGCATGGTATTGGCACCAAAACAGACTAGTAGACCAGTGGTACAGAATTGAGGACACAGAGACTAATACATATAATTTCAGCTAATTTCTAGAATATATAAAGAAGTCAAAAAACTTCTTATATTAGACAAAGGTGCCAAAAATATACAGTGGAGAAAGGATAGCCTCTTCAACAAATGGTGCTGGGAAAACTGGAAATCCATATGCAACAAAATGAAATTAAACCCTTATCTCTCACCATGCACAAAATTCAATTCAAAGTGGATCAAGGACTTAGGAATTAGACCAGAGACAATATACCTAATAGACCTAATAGAAGCAAAAGTAAGCTCCAATTTCCAACATGTCAGATTAGGCTCCAAGTTCCTTAACAAGAATCTGGTAGTGTAAGAATTAATACCAAGAATTAATGAATGGGATAGATTTAAGCTAAAAAGCTTCTTCTCAGCAAAAGAAAGAATCAGTGAGGTGAATAGAGAGCCAACTAACTGGGAACAAATATTTAATACATGCACATCGGATAGAGCACTAATTTCTAGAATATATAAAGAAGTCAAAAAACTTGACACCAAAAAACAAATAATCCAATCGATAAATGGGCTAAGGAATTGAAAAGACTCTTCTCAGAAGAAGATACACGATTAATCAACAAATACATGAAAAAATGCTCAATATCGCTGGCAATTAGAGAAATGCAAATCAAAACTACTATAAGATTTCATTTCACTCCAGTCAGAATGGCAGCTATCAAGAATACAAACAACAATAAATGTTGGAGAGGATGTAGGGAAAAAGGCACACTCATACATTGCTGATGGGACTGCAAAATGGTACAACCGTTATGGAAAGCAGTATGGAGATTTCTTGGGAAAATGTGAATGGAACCACCCTATGACCCAGCCATCCCACTCCTGGGTCTATTCCCAAGGGACTTAAAAACAGCATATTACAGTGACACAGCCACTTCAATGTTTATAGCAGCATAATTCACTATAGCTAGGTTGTGGAACTAACCTAGATGTCCCTCGGTAGATGAGTGGATAAAGAAAATGTGGTATATATACACAATGAAATTTTACTCAGCAACGAAAGAGAATAAAATAATGACATTCGCTGGTAAATGGATGAAGTTGGAGAATATAATGCTATGTAAAATCAGTCAATTTCAAAAATCCAAATATCAAATGTTTCCTCTGATATAAGGAGGCCGGTTCACAGTATTGTTGGGTAGGAGTACATAGGAGGATTAGAGGAACACTATAATGGTCAAAGGGAAGGGAGGGGAAGGGAGGGAGTAAGGGGGAAGGGAGAAAAAAAAGAAAAAGTGGTTGAATAAGATGAATATCATTGTTCTAAATGCATGATTGAAGACTTGAATGCTACGAATATATTTTGTATACAAACTGTTTTGTGTAAAAAGATGCTCTATATGTGTAGTATGAACTGTAATACATACTACTAGTATAAATAAAAACTAAAAAATATTACAAAAAAATTTTTTAAATGTAAACAAAGAATATATATGTACATTATTTTGTTCAAAGGTTTTTGCTTATTATTATATCTCCTCGCAACCAATACAGTATAAATTCTTTTGAGTACTACATTGGCTGGCAGCTTAATTAAACTCCCCTTAAATATTCTTGAAGGAAGATAATTAGAAACCACTTTATTTGCAAAATGATATTTTATCTAGTTCATTGTTACCATTTACTTTCTCACTTTCTGAGTAAAACAACAAGACTGTATGTACTAAGGTATGTCAAATAAGCATAAGTTATTGATTTTATTTTATGTAGTGGCACCAGGCTTAACCTGTTGTATATAAAAAATGCTTGGGGAAATTAAATTATAGTTACTTAAATAAATTTTGTTGGAAAAAGATTTGATCAAAATGCTTTTGTCTTATCATGTTTTGGATACATATAAAATTAAATCATTGGAACTGCAAATTTAGGTAATTTTGTTTATGAAAAATATTTACTCTGTTACAAAGCCATAGTTATTATTAAAACAACCTGCCAAATCAGACCTGATTTCTGTCAAGAAAATTCTGACTTAATTTTTCAATTCAAATAGGAATTCTATTAACAAGCGACTAGGAGACAGAGCGCTCCTTTCTGAGACAGGTTGTCTTGTGATGAGTTTGCTGTCTGTATGAAGCAGTGTCTCCCCACCTCAGTGTTTCCTCCAGCTGCACTCCTGCCTTTGCTCTCATGGAACTCTCCTTCAGAAGCAATGCACTCTTTGATGATTGCTGAGAAATGGCAGAGGTGAGGTTATTAAATGAAAATTGCTATCACTCCCACACTGCTCTCTAATATACCTAAATTGAAGAAATTGCAACAAAAATAGAAAGTTCCTAAGGCTAGTCTCTATCCTTAACAGAAATACATAAAAGAGAGCAAAAGACACTGGCATGGTTTTTCTTTCTTCTTAGTCCAACTCTGAATTTTCTAATTTTTCAAAAATAAACACATAACATGTCTATTATGATATGCCAGGAAATCGTGAAGGGTGACTTTTGACATTTAAAAATGGTGCAATTTCCTTCCTAAATATTAGGGGAAACTTTGGGTCGTGTGGCATTATACAAACCAGAAATCTCTAAAAATTATTATTGACATCTGATTGAAATCTCAGGTTTTTAACTATGGTTTAAACACCCATCAGATTAAAACAGCTAAATGCAAATGTTGATTCTTGGTGAGATTAGTCAAAGTTTGCAAAAGGTTGTTTTGTAAATGTTCTTCCCATTAAAATGTGTGACTCAGCTGTGCCTTTGCAAAGAGTTATGATTTACATGTGTCAATACTGCCCATTCTTCGTCTTTTGGATCCCATTGAGATATTGAGTGAGCAAATGGCAATTTAGGGAGATTTTGGAGGCATCAAAATCAGTCTTATTAAGCAGGTTTTAGAAAATGGAGTTCCCTCCATGTAATGGAGTATAAAATTGATATGGTACAACAAAGTTGGGAATACTTTGTATTTAAAATGAGGAAAGGAACTATTTTAGTATCTCTAATGATGCCATGTGTGTTAAAATGAAACCAGTGAAGAGTTTGTTAATGTTACCTTGACTAAAAAGAAGAAAATGAATGAAATAAAATTTTAACCAGTATTTTTTTTCAGGCAGAATACTGCATATTTTAAAACATATGATATTTTCTATTACCAATGATAATACTAGGAAGTAGTTATTACCACTTTATAAAAGAGAAAACTGTAAGTCAGGAAAATTAAGTTAAAAAAGTGGTTTAAAGTTAACCAAATAGGAATTAATAGAGAAGAAGTTTAAATTCCAGGTGACTCTTACTCCAGTGCCCATGTTTTGCCCAGTTATGCCATAATTAACTATGAATACCATCTGATTGGGGGGGGGTGGTTATCAATGAAAGAAAGAATAAATCTTCTCTGAAATATCAAATGTTATTAAAATGGTACTCTACATTGCCAATGTCCAAAAAGATCTCCAACTTCAGTGGTCTCTACTCAGAAGGATAGAAAGGAATATATTCATGGCATCCAAGAGGAAAAAGTCACAATAAGTTATTTCAAATAAGAGTATTCAAAACACAGCAGGAGATGACACTGAAAATATATACAAAAAACTTAGAAATGGTAAAATTGCTAATCAGTCTTTAGTAAACTCAGCAGGCAATAAGTTCCGAAGAACTGCTAATGAATTATTAAACTGAAATGTGGCCCTGGACTAAGATAAAAAGGAGTTGGAACATGACATCTACTAGATGATATGAAACAAATGTGACAATCAGCAACTTTGAAAGTATTGTGAGGATGTTAAGGGGGTGCTATCTGCTTCATATGTTTCTACATCAATTATGCAACTTTAAGTAAACTTAAAGAGGTTCCTAATTAAGCTCCTTGTGCAGCTGTCAGAGGACTTTTTTCTTTATTTAGTACCAAGCTTAAAGTCTGTGATAAAACACCCATGATTGCAAATACCAAACGAAAGAGCAAATGAATTAAAGATGTGCCCAAGATTCTAAACACGATCCAGATAGCTTCCAAGTTGAGTTGTCTCCACTATCTTGAACAGTTCAGTTTGGAATTTTCTCCACTATCTTGTCCTCCTTCCTTTATTCCACATAGATGTGTATCTGTAGATAGGGTTCAATTGTAGATGAGTCTAATAATGTGGAATTATTAAACCACCCAGAAAGCTTGCTACCCTCTGGGGAATGACAGGACAGATGCTTGGAACAGAGAATTTGGAAGAAGTTGGCCATCAGCTCTGAATCTTAGTGCTGATTCTGGGACTCGGCCATCCTGAGAGCTTCTGGAGGGCAAAAAGCTGTACCTCAACTATGATTTCTCCCTTAAATGTCAAGAGCCATAATGGTGTTATAATCAGACTACAGAGCTTTGCTTTGTGTTCTAGGTATAAGAAAATGATGAGCAGGAAATCAAATAAGTCCTTCTGAAGGAGGATGGCTGACAGGAAGCCAGGACAGGAGATCAGAGGGATTTTGTGAAAACCAAGACAGACAGGAATTGTTTTGGAAGCATTCTGCTAAATTTTGGTCAGTAGAAAAACCCAATATGAGGGAAAACCTGAGATCATTGTGGGTGGCTGCTTACTTAATCATATTTGATAATGAGTTACCAGGCAGAGGGACAGTGCAATAGATTGGAAGAGGCATATGCATGAATTAATGTTGCTGGTCAATGATCCCTTAACCTGTGAAGCCACCAGTGAGCAGGAGTTGTCAGAGTCCTGGTGAACTGGCAGAGGGCCACAGTCAGGACCAGAACAGAACTGCAGTAGCAGTGTCTGGGAGTCATGGCTGGGGGAGACTCACAGGGTAGACTCAGTCACAAAGAGGTTGATGGCTAGAGAGAAATGTGATAAGCATTTTAACCAGGGATAGTGAAGACTCAGAGGACACCAAATAGGATGGGGCCCTTTGCACCTCTACTAAGAAGAAAATTGCTTACCTGTGGGAGGAAGATGCCATCTTAAGAAAATAAGGGGAGTGGGGGAGGAATCATAAAAGATTAGCATCTGCCTTAAAGACACATGATTACTCCAAATAAAGGTTATACTTTTAACTGGCAATCTCTACTCATCTCTTGGTGTCATCTGATCAGAACCCCAGAAGCATAGAGCATAAAGAAGCATGTTTTGTTTTAGTTTAATCAGAAGTGTAAACTTTCCCCTCATGTGAGAGATCGGAGGTATGTAACCAAGGGCTTTTCTGCAAATGCTGTGTTCCTCCTAGCTCAATTTTTCCACCATTTTTAGGATGTCCTAACTTTCATCATGACCAATGATATTGGCATTGGTTATCAAAGAGAAGATTGGAGAAAAGAAAGAAGATATGACATTTACCAGATTTTTTAATTAACGGAAGGCTCTTGGGAACTGCCTAGGGTTGAGCCGCTAATACTCTATGAGCCATAAATCAGCTTTGTGGCCAAATGTTGTTTGTAAGGATGCTGGGAAATATAGATTTTTTTTTTTGAGTCACTATGATGAGCTAAAAGTTTACTATTTTATCCATTTGCCTGCAAATGCCATGATTTTATTGCTGAGTAATATTCCATTGTGTATATATACCACAGTTTCTTTATCCATTTATCTACTGAGGGGCATCTAGGTTGGTTCCACAGTTTAGCTATTGTGAATTGTGCTGCTATAAACATTGATGTGGCTGCGTCCCTGTAGTGTGCTGTTTTTAAGTCCTTTGGGTATAGATTGAGGAATGAGATAGCTGGGTCAAATGGTGGTTCCATTCCCAGCTTTCCTAGGATTCTCCATACTGCTTTCCATATTGGGTGCACTAATTTGCAGTCCCACCAGCATAGAGCATGGGAGAATTAGACAAATTCTACATAGGGCAAAGGGGTGGAAGGGGCAGGGAGGGGGTATGGGGGTAAAATAGATGGTGGAATGAGATGGATATAATTATCCTAAGTACATGTATGAAGACATGAATGGTGTGAATATACTTTATATACAACCAGAGAAATGAAAAATTGTGCCCTGTATATGAATTATGAATTGTAATACATTCTGCTATCATATGTAACAAATTAGAATAAAAACATTTACTATTTCAGAATAAAGAGAATAGATGTTGGTAGAAAATTAAGAACTTTGCCATAGGGTCCTGGATATGAGAAAATATAAAGAGCCAGGTGATGACAGATGTATAGGCCATTTTGTGATTCATTATTATCTCAGAGTTTCTCTCATTTGTCAGTCAATTTTCTCTCATTTGTCAGTCAATGGCAAGGGGACAGTATATAATGGTGATTTTAGTTAATTTTTTTTTGTCACTATAGATATGCAAAGGAGAAATTAGGAGAATTGTGTCCCTTTTTGTTGCCTACACACCAAAAGTCTGTCTTTTAGAGTTTGATTTGTTCCAGGAGTTCAACATAGAAGAAGCTATTTAGTGTCATTATCTGCATCTTCAACTTATTTAATTTTGCTTTGTTTTTAATGTTCCTCTTCAGCTTTTTTTCTTATTCCTCCCAGCTTTAAAGGAAGCATTCACACCTAATATTTTCCTTAATTCATTCCCCTCTAAGCTACTAATTTTTCTTATCTGAAATTCTTATAGGACTGGTCTTTGTTTTGTTCCCTGAAATCTGTCAGTCTCTGTCTTCAATTGAAGACTACTTTCTTTAAAAAATGTAAATTTATTGAGGCATGACTTCATAACTTTCAAATATTTCTTTTGAGTTAAAATATTTTATAATTTAACTGGTGACAAAGAAAAGACATGACATGTTTTGAGTGTATTAGTCAATGACATTTGTAGGAAATTGATCAAGTACAACCGTTACCATTGATCAATTGTAGAATATTTCAATTATGCCAATAAGATTCTCATGCAATTTACTGTTGATTTGTATTTGCTTCTCCTCCTCACTCCAGGAACTTATGAATTTGCTTTCTGATTCTACAGATCTGTGTTTTGGATATATTTTATATAAATTGAATCACGTAATACATGGTCTCTGTGTCTGTCTTTTTCTACTGAGCATGATGGGTGTTTTGTGTTTCCACTTTAACATGTGTCAGTACTTCATTCCTATCCATTGTCAAACAATATTCCATTGTGTAACACCACAGTTGTCTATTCATTCTGCAGCTGATGGACATGTAGGTTGTTTCCAATTTGGGTCTATTATGAATAATGTTGCAAAGAACATTTGTGTCTAAACCTTTCTGTGGGCATGTTTTCAATTATCTTGAGTATATACCTCAGATAAATCCTGGGTCATATAGTAGATTTATATTTAATATTTTGAGGAGCTTCTAAACTGTTTTCCAAAGTATCTGTGTCAGTCTGCTTGGGCTACATAAATCACAGACTTGGTGGCTTAAACAACAGAGATGTATTTTCTAATAATTTTGGAGGTAGAAGTCCAAGATCAAGGTAAGAGCAGGCGTGGCTTCTCTTGAATCCTCCCACCCTTGGTTTGCAACTGGCTGTCTTCTCTGTCTTTATGTGGCTATTCCTCTATATGCAGAGTTCCTGGTGTTTTTCTCTGTGTCCAAATTGCCATTTCTTATAAGGATTCCTGTCATATTGCATTAGAATCCATGCTAGTTGCCTCATTTTACCTCAACCACATTCTTAAGGCCTTATCTCCAAATAGAAATACAATCTGATGTATTAGGGGTTAGGGCTCCAACATATGAATTTGAGTATAACAATTTAATTATAATGGTGTCCATGCCTTTTAAAATTTTACTAGAAATATATTTCTAGCAAATTTATCCACATTCTTGGGAACATTTTTTCCTGTCTTTATTTTTTATTGTAGCCATTCTAGTCGGCGTGATTTGCTGTGTTGTGATTTTAAGTTGCACTTCTCTAATGACAAATGTGTTGAATACCTTTTTATATGCTTGTTGTATATCTTCTTTGATTAAATGTTTATTCAAATCCTTTGCCCACTTTTTTATATGGGCATTTGTCCAGAAAAGCTATATAACCACTTGTAGTCTCTCTCTCATTTGCCTATAATGACAAAGAAACACTTTGAAGAGTAAGGAAACCATTAGAATGGAACTTTATTTATTTATTTTTTTATTCTAAGTTGTTAGAATTGACAGCAGAATGGATTACATTTCATATTATACTTATAGAGCACACTTTTATATATCTCTGGTTGTATACAAAGTATATTCATATCATTGTACTTTTTATATATCAAATACATGAAAATCACATCCAAAGTTTCTGCAAATACAGTTATTATTACTACATTAACCAGCATTTCCTCCTGTCTCCAAACATTTGGTTTCTGAGATACTGGGTCTGAGTCTTGATGATATCATGAAACATTCTTTCAGCATGGAAATATTCTATTGCTTAAGAACATGCTTCCTTTTCTTACTTTCCTTCATAATTCATGTCTGATAATTACTACTCTAACCTGGAAAAACTGATTTCCTATCATGGATAGAACTTGGAAGCTGGGATATTCATTTGCCTGATCTTGGTCAGTAGGTGCTTGCTTGGTTTGTGGTGTTGGACCATAACTGCTTTTCAAAATGTTAACTATTAATCAATAGCTGTTATTCAGAATTTAAATAAGAGATGAACCCCTAACTTACATGCTGACATGTATTAATTGACTGAATGTGTGTAATTTTCAGTGGTTGCTTCCCCTCTCCTTTGGGTTCCTAGAATGTTACTGCCATTTACCTCTACTCAAGTCTTATTGTTTTTATTAAAATGCAGTTAGGATAAAAATGAGCTCTTACATTTATCCAGGTTCTGAATTTGAATTCTATAGGCATCAAAATTTGCCACTCACAGCCTAAACATCCTAACATTGGGGCAAAGTAAGTTGTATCCCTTGGATCTTTGAGCAGTTTCTCAACAATTTCCCACATAATTCCTCAAATAATTACATGTTCAAGAAAACATACTGGGGCTGGAATTGTGGCTCAGTGGTAGAGTGCTCGCCTAGCATGCACGCAGCCCGGGTTCGATCCTCAGCACCACGTAAAAATAAACGCATTGTGTATAACTAAAAGCAAATAAATAAATATTTTTTTAAAAAAAGAAAACATACTGTTGCTGGGCCAGGGTCACACACTGGTAATCCCAGCGGCTCAGAAGGCTGAGGCAGGAGGATATCAAGTTCAAAGTCAGCCTCAGCAATGGTGAGGCACTAAGCAACTGAGTGAGACCCTGTCTCTAAATAAAATATAAAATAGGGCTGGGGATGTGGCTCAGTGGCTGCATGCCCCTGAGTTCAATCCCTGGTACCCCCCACTCCAAAAAAGAAAAGAAAAGAAAGTGTTATAAATTCACAATGGGAGGGTATAAATAATACATATAATATTATAATATGGATATTATTTTTTGTATTTAGTGTTACATACTCATCACAAAGAACATGTAGTAAACATTTAAATATTGCTTAGTGCATGACAAAATATTATATGATGCTATTAGTTACTATGCTCCCTATTCCCAACCCATCATCAAGAACTGTCAAATTAGGATAAATGATATTCCATCAAGTAACTTCTCCCCATGTTTACTATCATGTCAATCCAAATTACCATGCATCTTAATAAGACGATAAAGAAGCCTCTCGACAGATCCCAGGCTCAAGACTGGTCCTTCTCCACAGTATTTTTCACAGGGCATTCAGGATGTACAAATGTGATCATTCCCACCCCACTGCCACCTTATTACCAGTTCTTTGCAGTAGAATTGGCATAATGCATAGAACATAATCTATATAGTATTATTTAGTGGATGGAAAAGAAAAGACTCACTGAGTCTTGGTGGAGAAACCCTGTTAGAATTCTATTGATATTTGCAGTTCTCATTTGATGCTGACAGAGTCGCCTGTGGATCCATCACTTTCTCAGAAAAGACAAAAAATGCTGGGGGCTCATTTCTCAGAATAGATCCAGGTAGTATAAACAAGAGTCCGTCTTTAGAGGGGCATTTTTTCTACCCTAAAGCCTCAAGGCTGCCAAGGTCATTAACCCTCTACTTTTTGCTAGAGTCCCATGGCTTTCATTCATTTTGCTGTCACAGAAGTAAGTTTGGGAAAGTGGAGGACCCAGAATGAACGACTGAAGAACAATGGTTAACTGGCTGGGATCAAAAGTCACTTACATCTCTTTTGAGTTTAGGAGAGAAAACAGGCTGAGGGCACTGGGACCGCGTAAAGGCTTAGACACAAATCTTAAAGTGTAATAGTTGATTCTCTTTAGCCTAGCAATGTTATCTTTATCCCTTTCCACTTTTCTGTTTCTTTCTCTTAAGTAGCATTTCCAGGACAGAATTTGAGAAATAAGAATTTTAAATCAATCGGTTGAAGAAAGATGTTTCTTTTTTCAACAACCATCAGTAGAAATTATCTTATTTGAATGGATTATAGTTATAATAAATAATCCTTCCTGGCTTTCATCTTGGGGAACTCTATAGGATTCTGAATAATATGGATCTATTAATCTGTGTGCTACTAAAAAAAAGTAATGTTGCCTGTTACAATAAGGGGTAAGAAGAATGCAGATGTTTGTGGCCTCAGTTGTATTTGTATCTCAGTGTATCATATTTCACTTTGTCTGTTCCTTATAACTACCTTCTAGTTCACACCACTCCTTTATGATGCATGATATATGAATTCAAACAAATATTAGGTTAATAATTCTTATTTTTGAGACATTGTACCTTTTTTTGCACCCTTTATTTTAGTCTAGATATATTTTGGATGATTCAGGGGCATAAGATTCAATTTATTTTTTGTTGGGAAATTTGAACCTATTTCCCAGTCCCATGCTAGCTCTGTGCAAATATGCTAACTTTTGCTCAATCCCCATTTTATATTAAATTACTTTCTGGGCTACAGAAATGAGTTATCTCTTTTCTTAATTGTTAAAAATATAAATTCATGAGAAAATCGTGCTTTTTTTTTCCAGATAGAAAATAGTTTTTGAGAATATTTTATTGTGAGAAAAACTGGATGTGTTATACATGCAGGTTCACAATCAGTAAATTAAATATGTAGATAAATGGAGAGAACAGAAATATAAATGTAGAGGATTTTTGATTTGAATGTGCCTGACTAACACCTCCTGGGGAAGTATTTATGGATGTCTAGATATGTATCTGAAAAATGTGATCTTACTCTTGCTTGTTATAATTTCACACTGAATTAGGTACTAAAAGCTCCCCATCTGCTTCTGTAATTCCCTTATTGTATCACTTTAGGTCAAGAAGAAATATACAAATCAGTGTGTCTACTAACCCATTCAGAGTTACTAAGAGATAAGCCACCTCAAGTCATGCTTTGTGTCTTAAGTTTCCTATCAGACAGCCTGTCCCTCCCAGGTTTCCCACCTGAAGCTGTAGAAATATTCCAGTGGTTTACAGTGTCCAACTAAATACACCATAGAAACATTGTCCAGGAACTTTCTGCAATGATGAAAATGTTCTTATCTGCACTGTCCACTGTTATAACTAGCACTTCGAAATTTGGCTAGTTTGAGAAACTAAATTTGTGATTTTACTTAGTTTTGAATTTTTAAAAGAGCCACATGGTGGTTAGTGGCTACCATATTGGATATTGATAGTACAGCTCTAGAGGCTGTTTTGAACTGTTTGCTCAGCCCTCCCTAAGAAACTATTTATCTTGGTCACCACCAGAAGTCTCCACCGTCTAGTCCTTCCACTGTAACTTAGACATGAAGTTCCAGAATGCTCTTGAGATTACTAATCTTCACTCTTTCCTGTCTCCATTACAACCCTCTGTATTTGAGGTTTTATAACATTAGTCACCTTTCTTACAACTTCAACCTCTAAACTTCCTTGATCTAGGTGAAATTTGACTCTTCCACTTAGCACATCACTTCCACAATAGCCATCCTAAGTGAAGGATGGTTTTTCTCCTATATTTTACTCAACACAGGGCTTAATTGTTGAGGTAAGTGTTGTTTTAGCTCTCTTGTGCTGCTTTTAAACCACTTTCCATTGTTCTTCCTTAAAACATCACCACTAGTTTTAAGCTCAGGCTGTTGGTTCATATCCCTTGAAGACTGTTCTACTGACTTCTTTTCCACCAGCAGTTTGTTTTCATTTTTGAAAATTTCATAATTTACATGAATAATTCACTTAACACTTTGGCCAGTTGTTTTGATCATTTTATCCATAATAATCTTTCTTCCATCTCAACAACAAACTCTTAGGGACATATCCTAAAACTCTAGCACATTCCAAAATTCCAAATTTAAGCAATCTATTTTCTCCCACATCTTGTAGTACCAGCTACCATTTTCTAAAAAAAAAAAAAAAAAAAAAAAAAAAAACTCACTTCAGTGATTATGACTAATGAGCCCTCTCATTCTATATATATGTCTACCTTTTTACTCCTCCACACTTCAATTATGTCTCCTCTTCCTTTTCTCAGGCTTGAAACCATGTCTACTGTGTATAAATACCCATAAAAAATACCTCTCAAACTTTTTTTCCATTCTGTTAGAATTTCCAGCAAACCAAAATCCCTAAGAGACCTAATTATTGGTAATAATCTTCCATAGGTAAGCAGCTAAGCATTATTGACTAAAACTGAATGACCATGATGATTTGTCTTGATTTTTAAAAATTTTTTAAAATTTAATTTAATTTGTTATACATGCTTTTAGAGTGCAATTCCTTTCATATTACATATAAACAGCACGGTTTTCCAAGTCATTGGTTTTACACAAAGTATTTTCATACCATTTGAGTTTTTATACATGCATTTAGTATACTGATGTCCAACTCCTTCTGCCATTGTTTCTATACCTTTGCCCCTTTCCTCCTCTCCCTCCCATTTTTTCTATTTAACATTCCTTCATTCCTCTTATCCCCCCTCCCTTGCCACTATAATTCAGTATCATCATAGCAAAGGAATCAATCGACTTTTGGTTTTCTGGGATTGGCTGACTTCACTTAGCATTATTTTCTCCAACTCCATCCATTTACCTGCAAATGCCATAATTTTATTCTCTTTTAGTGCTGAGTAGTGTTCCATTATGTATATATACCAAAGTTTCCCTATCCATTCATCTATTGATGGGCATCAGGGTTGTTTCCACAATCTAGCTATTGTGAATTATGTTGACATAATTAACATTGATGTGGCTGTGTCCCTGTAGTGTGCTATTTTTAAGTCCTTTGGTATAGACTGAAGTGTGGGATAGCTGGGTCAAATGGTGGTTCCATTCCAAGTTTTCCTAGGAATCTCCATACTGCTTTCCAAATTGGCTGCACCAATTTGCAGCCCACCAGCAATGTAAGAGTGTGCCCTTTTCCCCACATCCTCACCAGCATTTATTGTTTGTGGTTTTGATAGCTACTATTCTGACTGGCCTGAGATGAAATCTTAGAGTAGTTTTGATTTGCGTTTCTCTAATTGTTAAGAGATGTTGAACATTTTTTCATATATTTGTTTATTGATTGTATATCTTCTTCTGAGAAATGTCTGTTCAGTTCCTTAGCCTATCTATTGATTGGGTTGTTTGTTTTTTTGGTGTAAAGATTTTTGAGAGCTTTATATATCCTTGAAGTAAATGTTCTGTTTAATGTGCATGTGGTAAAGATTTGCTCCCATTCTGTATATTCTCTGTTCACCTCACTGATTGTTTCTTTTGCTGAGAAGAAGCTTTTTAGTTTGAATCCATTCCATTTATTAATGTTTAGTTTTAGTTATTGTGCTATAGGGGTCTTATTGAAGAAGTTGGGGCCTAATCCAACACGTTGGAGATTTGGGCCTACTTTTTCCTCTATTAGGTGCAAGGTCTCTGGTTTAATTCCTAGGTCCTTGATCCACTTTGAGTTGAGTTTTGTGCATAGAGAGAGAGAGAGAAGTTTAATTTCATTTTATTACATAAGGATTTCCAGTTTTCCCAGCACCATTTGTTGAAGAGGCTGTCTTTTCTCCAATGTGTTTTTGGCAACTTTGTCTAATATAAGATAACTGTTAGATGTGTGGGTTAGTCTCTGTGTCTTCTGTTCTGTAACATTGGTCTACTGGTCTATTTTGGTGCCAATACCATGCTGTCTTAGTTACTATTGCTTTGTAATACAATTTAAGTCTGAAATAGTAATGGCACCAGCTTCATTCTTCTTGCTAAGAAATGCTTTGGCTATTCTGGGTCTCTTATTTTTCCAGATGAATTTCATGATTTCTTTTTCTATTTCTATGAGGAATGACATTGGGATTTTGATTGGGATTGCATTGAATTTGTATAGTGCTTTTGGTAGAATAGTCATTCTGACAATATTAGTTTTACCTATACATGAACAAGGTAGATCCTTCCATCTTCTAAGATCTTCTTTAATTTCTTTCTTTAGTGTGCTGTAGTTTTCATTGTACAGGCCTTTCACTTCTTTTGTTAGGTTGATTCCCAAGTATTTTATTTTATTTTTTGACGTTATAGTAAATGGGGTGGATTCCCTAGTTTCTCTTTCTGAGGATTTGTTGCTGATGTACAGAAATGCCTTAGATTTATGGGTATTGATTTTATATCCAGCACTTTGCTGAATTCATTTATTAGATCTAGAAGATTTCTGGTGGAGTTTTTTGGATCTTCTTTGTATAGTATCATATTGTCGGTAAATGGTGATGATTTGAGTTCTTCTTTCCTATCCGTATCCCTTTTATTTCTTTCATCTAATTGCATTGGCTAGGGTTTCAAGAACTATGTTAAATAATAGTGGCAGAAGAGGACATCCCTGTCTTGTTCCAGTTTTTAGAGGGAATGCTTTCAGCTTTTCTCCATTTAAGATGATGTTGGCCTGGTGCTTAGCAGAGATGGCCTTTATGATGTTGAGGTATGTTCCTGTTATCCCTATTTTTTCTAGCATTTTGAACATGAAGGGGTGCTGTATCTTGTCAAATGCTTTCTCTGCATCAATTGAAATGATCATATGATTTATCTTTGAGTCTATTGATGTGGTTAATTACATTTATTGATTTCCTTATGTCGAACCAACCTTGCATTCCTGGAATGAACCCCACTTGATCATGATGTACTATTTTTTTGATGTGTTTTTGTATTTGATTTGCCAAAATTTTATTGAGGATTTTTGCATCTATATTCATTAGTGATATTGGTCTGAAGTTTGCTTTCTTTGATTTGTCTGTGCCTAGTTTTGTAATCAGGGTGATCTTGGCCTCATAGAATGAGTCTGGAAGGGTTCCCTCTCTTTCTATTTCATGGAATATTTTGAGAAGTATTGGTGTTAGTTCTTTTTTAAAGGTCTTGTAGAACTCGGTTGTGTATCCATCTGGAGCTGGGCTTTTTTTGATTGGTAGGTTTTTGATGGCATTCTCTATTTCTTGGCTTGAAATTGATCTATTTAAGATGCGTATGTCATCCTGATTTAGTTTGGGCATATCGTATATTTCTAGAAATTTGTCAATGTCTTCATTATTTTCTATTTTGTTGAAGTATAGATTTTCAAAATAATTTCTAATTATCTTCTGTATTTCTATAGTGTCCATCATGATGATTTCTTTTTCATCGCATATATTGGTAATTTGAGTTTTATCTCTCCTTTTCTTAGCATAGCTAATCGTTTATCAATTTTATTTATTTTTTCAAAGAACCAACTTTTGTTTCTGTCTATTTTTTTCAATTGTGTTTTTTGCTTCAATTTCATTGATTTTGGCTCTGATTTTAATTATTTCCTATCTTCTACTGCCTTGAGGGTTAATTTGTTCTTCTTTATTTAGGGCTTCAAGGTGTAACGTTAATTCATTTATTTTTTTGATGTTTTCTTCTATGAAGGAATGAACTCCATGTAATGAATTTTCCTCTTAGTGTAGCCTTTATACTGTCCCAGAGATTTCGATATGTTGTATTCCTGTTCTCATTTACTTGTAAGAATTTTTAATCTCCTTTTAATGTCTTCTGCAACCCATTTATTCAATAGCATTTTAGTCTCCAGATGTTGGAGTAGGTTTTGTTTCTTATTTTATCATTGATTTCTAGTTTCATTCCATTATGATCTGAGAGTATGCAGGATAGTATCTCTACTTTTTTATATTTTCTTAAAGTTGCTTTATGGCATAATATATGATCTATTTTAGAGAATGATCCATGTGCTGCTGAGAAGAAAGTGTACTGACTTGTTGGTGGATAATATACTCTATATATATCAGTTAAATCTAAGCTATTAATTTTATTATTGAGTTCTACAGTTTCTTTGTTTAGCTTTTGTTTGGAAGATCTATCCAGTGGTGAAAGCAGTGTGTTAAAGTCACCTACAAGTATTGTGTTGTGGTCTATTTGGCTCTTGAACTTGAGAAGGGTTTGTTTGATGAATGTAGATGCTCCATTATTTGGGGCATATATATTTATGACAGTTATTTCTTGTTGATGTATGATTCCCTTAAATAATATGAAATGTCCATCCTTATCTCTTTTGATTACATTTGGCTTGAAGTCTAGTTTGTTTGATATGAGGTTAAAAACCCCTGCTTGCTTTTGTAGTCCATGTGAGTGGTGTATTTTATCCCATCTTTTTACCTTCAGTCTGTGGGCATCTTTTCCTATGAGATGTGTCTCTTGAAGGCAGCATATTGTTGGGTCTTTCTTTTTTAAATCCAATCTAACAACCTATGTATTTTAATTGGTGAGTTTAGGCCATTTAACATTCAGGGTTATTATTGAGATATGATTTGTATTACCAGTCATTTTAAACTTTATTTAATTTCATTTTATTTTGGTATTTAGCTTTACTTGATTTCTCCTATGGTTAGTTTCCTTTATTGTTGTTCTTCCCTTTGAAGGTTTTCATTGTTATTTTTCAATTCCTCCTCGTGGAATATTTTGCCAAGGATGTTCTGTAGTGCCAGCTTTATTGTAAATTCTTTTAGCTTTCGTTTATATGGAAGGTTTTTATTTCATCATCAAATCTAAAGCTTAATTTTGCTGGATATAAGATACTTGGTTGGCATCCCTTATCTTTCAGGGCCTGGTACATGTTGTTCCAGGCTCTCCTTGCTTTGAGCGTCTGTGTTGAAAAATCTGCTGTGATGCGAGTTGGTTTTCCAATATAAGTTATCTGATTTTTCTCTCTTATGGCCTTTAAAATTCTATCCTTACTTTGTATGCTAGGCGTTTTCATTATAATGTGCCTTGGTGTAAATCTGTTGTAATTTTGTACATTTGGCGTCCTATATGCTTCTTGTATTTGGTTTTCAAATTTGTTATTTTTGTTTGGAAAATTTTCTGATATTATTTCATTAAAGAGATTTTGCATTCCTTTGGATTGATTCTCTGTACCTTCCTCAATTCCAATAAATCTTATATTTAGTCTTTTGATGGTATCCCATAATTCTTGGATATTTTGTTCATGGTTTCTTACCATCTTCACTATGTGGTCATCTTTATTTTCCATATTATATATTTTGTCCTCCTTGTCTGAGGTGCTATCTTCCAAGTGATCCAATCTATTGGTGATACTATCTATTGAGTTTTTTAAATGGCCTATTGTTTCTTTCATTTCAAGTATTTCTGTTTGTTTTTTTCTTAGACTCTCTATGTCTTTCTTGAAGTTGTCTTTTGCTACCTGTATTTGATCTCTTATTTCTTTGTTGGAGAGGTCAATTTTTGCCTGTATCTGCTCACTTAGGTCATTTTTAAAATTCTGAAGCATTTGAATCACGTATATTTGGAATTCCTTTTCCAACATTTCACCTACTGTGCTTTTTATGGATTCTATTGGTGTAGTATCTTGGTTTGTTTGGGGCATTTTCCTCCCTTGTTTTTTCATGATATCTATGTGTTTTCCTCTCTTGCAGTGTAAGTCTGAGGTATTCCTGTTTCTGTCTTATTGTCTTATATCATCGCTACAGGTTACCCAATGCATAACTTTTAAGGGAAAGATCAATATTACAGCAGTTAAAGTACCCAATGTATTGCCATATATCAGTTAGTTTCTATTTTTATATTTACAATTTTGATACTTTAACCATAAATGTTGAGATCAATTATCTTCTTTCATTTAGTCAGTACTTTTGTGTGGTGGTTCACAGTACCTAATGGTAGAATGGGGGATTTATGGGCTGGCTAAAATGTTTGTGAGGTAGGATGTGAGAAGTTAGTGGTATTAGATTATTTAAGTAGTGAGAGGGTAATCATGGGAATTAGGGTGTTAGGAGAAACAAAAGATATATGTCCCCATGTAATATTCCCTGTTCCTGGGCCTGGGGCCTGTTCCCTGACCTGTAGGCAGAGGTGGAGAATACCTGTGGCTCCTGAGTGGGTGGGCAGAGCTGGGAATGCACACAGGCAGGCAGAGCTGGAATGGTAGAAGGCCGGGGCTTGTTTCCTGCCATCCCCAGCAGTGATGGAATCTCCAAGGTGGGCAGGCCAAGCTGGAAAAGCACGCTGGAGTGCCTATTTGGAACACTTGCAGGTTAGGGCTTGTTCCCCTGTCCTCCGCAGCCAGGATGGCATCTAACAGGTGGGTGGGCAGATCTGGAATGCTTGCAGGCTGGGGCTTCAATTTGTTTTAATTTTAATGGCCTCAGATCTTGAATGGATTCATGACATTGCCTGGTAATCCTACTGGAAATCCTTTGTAATTTCTTGCTTTTTAAAGGTGATCATTTTGCATTTCTTGTCTTCTCAAATTTTCAACATACCCCTTTACAGTCAGCTGATAATCGTTTTTCATACTTCACTGAGAAAATAGTAGCAGTCAGGTTCTTTCCTGTCTTCCCACTAACACTGGTACAACAGAGCATCTGCATGTGCTCACCTCTTCTGTTCTGGATCCTACAAAGTGATGACCCCACATTTGTTCTTCATATTCTTTTCAGACTAGTAAATTATTCTAGCTCTAATTTTCTTTCCATCGGCGATAAATTTACATTAATTTTATAGCTAATTCTTTTGGTATTTGCCTCTCTATCATTGTTCTATTTTTTTCCTAATTTTTTTTTTTTTCAATTTAAGTTTTAAGGAATTAGGTTGATCTCTTTCTTGGTTCATTTTCTCTTTACGTTGATACATCTTCTGGGAGTTTTCCAAAGAAGGAGGAATTAGATTATAAAAATTGAAAAGATTCCAGTAAATAGGGAATTTAAAAAATTGAATAGAAGAGTAGAAAAATAAAGTTGAGGGCTGGGGTTGTAGCTTAGTGGTAGAGTGCTTGCCTAGAACTTGTGAGGCACTGGACTTAATTCTCAGCACTACATATAAATGAATAAATAAAATAAAGGTCCATCAACATCTAAAAAAAAAGATTTAAATTATAAAAAAGGAAAGATAAAAGTTGAGGAAATCTTAAATAAATAACAAATGGCAGGTTGATATAAAATTATAAAGATGCAAAACAAATGAGGAATTCTAAGATATAAAGAATGAGAGTCTAAGAAAGAAAAGAAAGGAAAAAGAGAGGAAAGTAAGTAATCAAATTAAAAGTTCAAAAAAAATTCAGAACTACATGACTTTAGGTTTCCAGGTTAAGGACTCACCAAATCTAAGACAGTAGGTAAAGATATATCCACACCAGGGTACTTAATATTTCAAAAATGAGGAAAGACATGATTGTTCAAGTCCCCAGTAAGTTTCAAACAACTGGTTGAGAATCAAAATAGCACTAGATTTCTCATGTAGGGCTGGGGCTGGGAAACTAGGCCAGGTGGTATAGTATCTGTGGTTACTCCTGCTAAAGTAGCAGATTGAGCAGTTTTGACCGAGAACACATGAGCAGCAAAACCTAAATATTTACCCTCTGACCCGTCACTGATAAGGTTTGCCAACATTTGCTTTAAAAATATATTAGTGTTTGAAACCATGGACTCATGACTTCAAAATTCTAAAAGGAAAATATTTCCAATTTAGAATTATACAAATAATAAATGAAATTTGTGAATAACAAAGGCAAATTCAGATATACAATGTCTCAGAAATTTACATCTCAAATTATAAGTGAATTCAATTTCTTTTCCCTTTATAGCTTATTTGAACTCTGTCCTTTCCATTTAACTTTAAATTCATTGATTTTTTAATAGTTGAATTATGAACAAACTTTAAATAATTTGGGATATGTGAACAGTGATTTTATCATGGAAGTCATCACTCTTTTATTAGAATCATGCGGAAAACAGGCCTAAGCTGAGGGGTAGAATTGGTATGGTTTCCTCCAAAGGGGGAATGGGTCACTCCACCAAAATTTTGTTTGAATGTTAAGATTGGTGACACTACACCAAGAATTTATGAAAAAAAGAATTTATAAAAAGTTTTATGACTTACATAAGGGAGAGCGGGGAATGTTTTTGAACAAAAACAGGTAAAGGAGACAGGTATGAGGTTTTATGGGGCTTAGGGAGTGGGTTGGAGCCCCTAATTTGCAGAGAGGTTGGGAAATTGTGTGATTTGGGTTTTTCTTTAGCACAAAAGGAGAGAGCAACCACACTATCTTATCAACTTTTCCAGATGTGAGACAGAAAGGTAAAGGGCAGTAGGGTATGAAAATTGTCAGCAGTCAAACACGAAAAAGGAGTCAGACTCTTTTTGATAAAAGTTTTTAATATAATAGTTGTTACATTTGAAGGTGGACCTCCCTTATTCTGTTTTTGTCAGCCAACATCTTGGTGATATGGTAAAATATTTATTTTTATTTATTTTAGAGTGCCCAGGAGGAAAGTATAACAACAGGTTACTAGTATGATAATTGTCTGATGTTATTTGTCAGATATCAAATTTAATCTAAGGAAAGTTACTTATGAAATATTTTTTGTGTTTTTTTAAAGTTATGACTTGTTAATTTATACAAGGTAGCCCATTGCAAGGTAGATAATTCCAGCTCCACTTGCAAAAGCTAATAGAGGGCTTTTTGCAAGGTAAAGTTTAGGGTTGTAAAATACATACACACACACACACACACACACACAACTTGTTTTCTAGAAAGTTTACTATTTGAAGCAGTGTTAGGATTTCCTCCTTGTGTAGGGTAGATATCCCTCATAGCGGGAAACCCAGGTTCAAGGCTGGGGACCCTGAGAGCTTGTCATTGACACTGAGCAGGAGCTCTTATGATGTTTATGTAATGTCTTTTCCTAGACATTCTCAGGTGGATGGAATCTCTATGCAATAGATAAGGGAACTGTTTGTTTGCAAGTAGAAAGGCATTTCACCTCTTGATACTTAGATTCTAAGTATTAAATATCCCTTTAAACTCAAGTACACATAGGTGGGTTGCCTCTGGGTTGTAACCCAAAGCCTGATGATTTTCTCTATTAGAATTTTTTTTTATGTAACACACATTTAAAAGTGGTATGAGCTGAAAATTTATATATTTCAGTAATGTTTTTCTGCAAAACTTGGAATGATTTTATTTTCCCAATTTTCTTTGTTGAGCCTACAAATATTCATAGATATTCTTTGTAATTTCACATATAAAACTAGCATCTTTGTTGTAGATAGCTAAGGGTGCTTAGTAATATTAGGCTTTATCCATAGATAGATTGAATCAATTCTGAAAATAAACCTATAACTACACATGCCTAGGAGAATTTTCAGCTAAAATAAACTGAATATATTAACATTCTTAAGAGAAAGTGTATAGGAAGTATCAGTGTGGATTCAAAGCTCTTTAGACAGCATGATTAATTACAATTTCTCTTTTCAATAGATGCTTAAATTGTTGAAATTTGGCTCTTAGATATACCCTTTTAAGCTGGTTTATCCTTTTTAGCACTCACACAGAACTCCTGAAACACCCACACAGCAATAGGTACTAAATTTTCTGCTCCCAAATGCAGTTTCTATCCTCCAAGGAACTGATTTAGTAGAGAATATATAAAATTCTATGCACCAAGGTCCATGTTAGTCTGGCAGAACTGAGATAAATAAAAAGAAATACTTGGGTTATGCTAGTAAGTAAAGCTAAATATTGTATAGTTTATAAATTACAGATATATAATGATTACTTTTATTTTAGCCTTGATAATATCTTGCCAATGGAAAATCTGAACCTATAACAAATTATAATTGAATCTCCTTTTCTCTAAAAATTTAGTTATCTATACAATTACATTTTCATTGAAAATAATTAACAAAGCTGAAAAAATTTGAAAGTTAATTAAGTATTAAGGTTGTTACAAAATAATACTATTTCTACTTAAATTAGCAATTATGATTGATTAAGTGATAATATTTGGTATTATAGTTGTTTGATTACTATTCTTTGGATTATAAAGAAGAAAAGATTCCTTCCTCCCTCCTTCTCTCTCCTCTTTCTCTTTCCCTTCCTTTGTTCCTTCCTGGTACTGGGGATTGAACCCAGGAATGATTTACCACTGAATCACATCCATGGTTCTTTTTATTTTTTATTTTTTTTATGGGGGTCTTGCTAAGTTGTTGAGGCTGGCTTTGAACTTGTAATCCTCCTGTTTTATCCGCCAGAGTTGCTGGCATTATAGGCAGCATGCTCCACCATGCCCAGTTAAGGAAAAAAATTTTTTTTCTCAACTATTGTTAGATTCACAGCTGAGTCATATGTAGTAAAAGATATATTAACAAAAGAAAAGATGCAAATTTATTTAATATAAGTTTTACATGCCATTTCACTTCAAGTTTCAGAAATGAAGATCCTAAAAACCAGGGAAACTTGCATATTTTTGTGTTTGGATTTGATAGATGGACAATTACAGAAAAATATCATTGGAGGTAGCAAACCAAGGAGAATTTAGCAAGGCCTGTTTGTCCAGATTCTTCCTGGCATCCTGACCATAAGAAAGTTTTTTCCCTCCATGTCTAGGGAAGGTATTTTCCTATGACTTACTTCAGGGGAAGATCAGAAAATTCTTTCCTGGATTTGTATGCTTTTGCTGAGGCTGGCTTTGAACTTGTGGTCCTCCTGCCTCAGCCTCCTGGGCCACAGGGATTACAGGCATGCATCACTGCTCCCAGCATTAAATTTTAAATGTTAAAATTTAAGTATATACAGTAATAATTTCAATAAATTAAATATTTTATAATTTGTTACCATTATGCTTGTTAGACCTAAAAAAGAAATAACCCTTTTATAATCAAATAATACATATAAGTAGAACACAACTGTGAATTGTATATGTACAATTATGTATCCGTATTTATTTTTTATCCAAAAATTTATAATAAGGTTCATGGTCTATAAGTATAGGTAAATCTTGTTAATATTTTAACCAGAATCCTTAATTTCACTAGTATTTTATTAGGGAACATATGTTGATTTAGATAGCATGTTATATTATTACTAAATAGAAGAAAATTATGGAAATAAAGAAGTTTTGAGGTTTGTCTAAATTTTTATTAACTCCTTAGACATTATTAGTCAGAATTATAGATATAATTTTCATGTACAAACATATTAATGTTTGGTTTTATACTTTTAAATGTTTAGACACTTAGAAAAATAGATTTTTTTCAGTTTTTAAAAAATTAATTAATTTATTTTAATTAGGTATATATGACAGCAGAATGCATTTTAACTCATTCCACACAATTGCAGCACAACTTTTATTTCTCTGGTTGTACACCATGTAATGTCGCACCATAAGTGCAGTCATACATGTACCTAGGGTAATGATGTCCATCTCATTCCAGCATCTTTCCTGCCCCATGTACCGTCCCCATCCTTCCCCCTACCTTTGCCAGATATTTTTTATTAATTCAAACTATTCAAAAGTCAATTAAACTACCATAAACATGAAGTAAAATTTTAAAGAAACTACTTCATACATGTACTAATTACTTAGCTTATTACTTAACTTAGTTGTAGACACATATTTTGATTATATTTAATGCCTTTAAGTGCCATTTCAGCAACGATAACTACTTTGATATCAAAGCAAAAAACATACTTAGAAAACTTTCTTCCATTTAACCTTTCTTTTTTTAAAACACATCAAAATTCTTAGATTAAATTGAAATCATACCATTTTAATTTTTCATTCTTGTAGGATATGATAACTGCACTATGCTTAATTCATTTTATTAACAAGACTTTTTAAATCAGGAGACTTATGTAAATTTTTAAATTAAAATACACTCTTGCTTTTATTTTAGCATATGCTTTCACCCTTGTTAAATTTGAAATTAAAGCTAAAACTTTCCCATTTGGAGGTTGTTTCTAATTAGTAGAATTAACTTCTAAAGCATTGCCCTTTAATAAAAGAAAGGTATCCTGGAAAAAGCCTTCATTTTGTTTGAACAGCCACCCTTTTAATAACTGCATGTTGTGTATGGGGAATCTCGGTTCTTTTTTTATTGGTTAAATTTACTACTCAACAGGAATTCAATGCCTATTTAAATCAGAATTAGATGTGAAATTAAAAAATTAAGACACAAAAAGAGAAGTAATGTAAGTAAAAGACCCTGCCTTGGATTCTTGCATATTTAAGTGCCAAGAAGCAGTAAGTTGACTTGGGACTTTACTCTTCAAATTCCCTTTAGAGAAATTTTAGAGATTTAGAACTTCATCTAGGGTCTGAGAGAATTGGCCATGGGAAAATTCATCCTGCCAATTCTCTGCTATATCTAAATCAGCACAAATTGGTTGTGCACAAATAAAACTTCATATTATGTTTATTTCTAGAAATTGTCAGAAGGTCTGTCATTTCTCTACAATTTTGTCTTATTTAAAAATAAGAAAGGTAGTGGGAAATAAGCAACATGAAAAATCTCCTTGTGTTTTTTTCTGACATTTTGGGGAACAAGAATGTAAAGGAAAAACATATGTGTGGTGTGTGTGTGTGTGTGTGTGTGTGTGTGTATAATTCCTACTTACAATGAAAGTTATGGTCATATATTTTAAGTAACACTCCTAAAAAAAAAAGAACTGTTCTCATGCCAAGAAATTATAATGAAGGTTAGAGGTTACTTTGAAGATATAGCTGCCATAGTAAAATTTGACACAGATATCCTTGGAATGATGTCGCACCTGGTAAAAGTTTGCTTCATGAAAAATAGAGCAGGGTATGGTTAAATTTAGACTTCTTAAGAATCTTACTTTAACCTGATAAGTCAAAGAATTCAGTTCTTTTTTTATTATCAGTGCTCTTACCAAGGGAAACAAGTCTTCCCAGCATATAATCTGTATAAGTAAAATAGTCTTTAGGGAGAAAACTTCCTCTTTGAACAATAGTTTTCATCTTTTCTGGACAAATGGAGACCTACCCAGAAATGCAAATATACTGTACATTTTGATGACATTATCCTTTAAGATAATATTATAAAATATTTGACATAATACATAATTCCAAAAAGCATTGATGAAATTCAGAATGTGCTACCCCAAAGTATGGTGACTGGGTAATGAGAAAACAGTAGAAGAGAAGATCATTCTCCACTTGCCTTCTTCTGGGAAGCATGTCACAAGACCCTCAATTGAAAGGGGACTCCCTAGACCTAGAGGAAAAAAGCTGAAGACAGAGATGCCCAAAAGAGTCTGAGCAAACATACTGCTCTTTCTCCTTGTTTTGACTTACCCTTCTTTTCCTCCCATAATAGTTGTCCATCACTGTCCACCGTCTAAAAACACATCTTTGCCTGTTTCTTCAGGTTTCCATTTTTTTTTGTGAGGAATCCTGTGTCACATAAAACTTATATTAAAACAAAAGTAGGATGTTCATTTGTTAATTGATTGTTACAGGGGCTTCCTCCAAGAAACTAGACAGTTATACAGAGAAAAATCTTGTCCTCCTTTGCAGAATCATAACAGAACACAGAATGTCCATGTGCTCTTGACCCATCTGAAGATCTAAAATATTACAGACAACTAAAGAGCTTTTGTGGAGATCTCTCATCCCATCTATCTTCCTCCTCCACAGAGGTAGCCACTGTTTTGCATGCATCATTCCTAAAAATATCCTTATACTATTTTTATCAGTTTATATATGAATAACTCCAGTTAAAACTTCATATTACAGCCATTCTTTGGTGCATGCAATTCTTTTTGACCATACTCTTTATTTATATCTTTTGCTGTAATTAATTCATTTTGCTGTTTAAATGCCATTGACTTTCTCTTATTTGAATCAGCTGTCACAATTATCTTCTTGTATAAGTTTTAGTTTTGATGGAACGTTTTAAAAATGATGTTTGTTCTTTTTCATTTCCATTCAACTTTTCAGTTATTTGGTGTTCTTTGTGCTCCACAATACCTTGCTTTTAAGCTCTTTAACCCTGTATTTCAAGAAAGATGGGATATTCTCTGACTGTTCTTTTGAGTTGAGTATGTGGTTCTTATTTCCTCTTTATTTTTTACTAACTTGTTCACGATCCTCAAATAACTTCCAAAGCAAAGTGTGTCTGTGATTGTAGATCCCTCCTTCCCTTCCTTCCTGAAGAGCTGAGGGTTGTTCTATGAATTTGTACCCAATTCCAAGAAGAAAAAAAGTGAATCAGTTCATCCTGTAAATTTTCAGTTAATTGGTGTTTAAATTATTTATAACAGTGTGAAAATTCTGAGTATCAAATTATTTCATGAGCATTACCATTTTTGAGAAAATATAGCAATATGTGGTTCAAACCTATAATCTGTGTAATTTTAGAAGCTGGGATTTAAGATCCCACTTCTAAACTTTTACCTTTTCTCAGCATGTTACAGAGGATAAAGAATATATATGGTATCAATCAATTTGCTTCATGATTGAGGTAATAACTTAGTAATCCTTAGAAGGAAGACTCCTTGCAGCAAGGAATCAAGAAAAGCAATTGAATGTATGTGTATTTAACTCAATAACATATAGGAGAATTCATTTTTAAAAACCTGTTAGGGCTGGAGATTTAGCTCAGTGGTAGAGTATTATTTGCCTAGCCCTGGGCTTAATCCCCAGTACTTAAAAAAAAAAAAAAAAAAGAAGAAGAAGAAGAAGAAGAAAAAAAACCTGTTATGATCAGTCAGATTGTAAGAAAAATTATTCATGTGTATTATTTATAAAAATGCATGTGTTCTGATTTGCATCTTTATGGTATATTGAAAATATTTTAAAATTATTAACTGTAGGTAATTCATATATCTCATTAGGTTTTAATGAGAATATTCTAGTACAATATGAAATAAAATGATGAAAGTATCTGTATATCTAGAATTTTAGAGAAGCTAATAAAGAATTTAAGGAATAACACAGTGTAATGTATTTAAGGCTATGCCAAATGATTTGCTGGGATTTTAATTGCATGACAAATTGATATAAAGATAGTACTTGTCCTTCAAGAATTATAAATAGCATATGTTTTTCCTACTATTTTTAATTTTTTTACATTTGGCATTTACTTTAGTCTGACATTTAAGAAATTTGAATGAAAGAAAAACAACATTCTTTCAGTATTTTAGAAAAGGTTAATTTATTATAGATATTTTAATAATAGATATTTTATTAATATCAAATTAATTTTGATAGCTGTAAATGTCATCTTTCTCTTTCAAACATGAGTCTTTAAAGTCATCTGGTGTATTAATGGTAAATGACAAACCTATCTTGCATTCGCCACCTTAATAGGAAATTCTACCATTCCCTTTGAATTAACAAAATTGAGTAGGTAATATCCATGAGCTCCTAAAGTCTCACTTCTGAGTTGTTGGACTCAGTTTTAGTGGAAAACATGCAAAAGGGTGACTTCATTCCATGTTAAGAGTGGGCTCCTAGCATGAGGGCCAAAGGAGAGCTGTGTATATTACTGTACTAAGTACAATAGAGCATGTTAAAGGCTATGTGTAGACCATGTCTTATGCACACAGAAATATAGACAAAGTAACAGAGTGGAAAGAAATTTTTTACTCACACACTCTTAGTCAATGATTTGCCTTTCAACTTAGAGTTCTTACCCCATTTTTTGAGGCCAGCATAGTGTGGTCCTTGTTGTGGATCCATACAGCTTCTTCCTCTTGCACTCTCCCCATGCATCCTGTGTTCTGGCCATACTGGCCTCCTTGCTGTTTCTCAGACATGCCAAGCACTGTTTGATGAGCACTACTTGCAGGTGCTGCTTCCTCTGCCTGGAATAACCCTCACCCAGCTGTGCACAACACTTATGTCTTAATTCTGCTTCTTGTTCAAAGGTGAGTTCCTCAGGATGCCCCTTTCCTGAGCTACCCCATAAAAGCAACACTTCTTTGCATTTACCACCACAGTTCTTTCTATGCTGTGCTTTACTTCACACAGATCATAACTGATATATACATACATTTGCTTTATATATGTCTGTATATTGCTGACTTCCCCACTGAGTTCAAGTTCCTGAGTACATTGACTATGCTAGTTTATTTAATAGTGCCCATTAATAGACATGAATTCATCGATAATAATTACTATGATCTATTTTATTCAATACTTTAAATTATTTAAAATAGTTTCTGAATATGAGTAAAAAAGGAACAAATTCAGTAATTGTCAAATTACTGTACAATGTATCAAATCATCATCCTTCCTCCTGGTTATTCATTAGAAGCAATGTTAGTCCGAGTGCCTTAAAAGAAAGCCAGTTAGAAAGACTCATATAAATCTCCCCAGTCTGTGCTCCCGGATGTGTTATATGTAATACTTCTACTAAGAGAGTGATTTTTATCAGCTTTGGATATGCATAATTCTAAATCTTTAATGACAAAATCATCCAGAGTCATCAGCTAGTTTTACTTTGTTTTGGAATAATTTTTGGTAACATTCTACTTCATGTTCATGAAAGTCTTTCTTCATTGTTTTCATGTTAATTTTTTAATATAAAATTAACACTGAAAAAGAAACTACCAAATATTAATTAAAAATAAATTGACATAGCTGCAAAATCATGTTAAATATGAGAATACTCAAGCCCCCAAAAGTAAATCATGTCAGTTAACGACATAATGGAAAAGGAACACAATAAAATAACCTGGAGACTTGGAATGAATGAATGTAAGTCAACTTTGTAGGATTTGTACTGTACTGAAGAAAACAGTCTAATTGCGTCCACAAGAGAAGGCTAAAGTGAATTGAAAACTGACCATTAAAATCAGACTACAAAATATTTCAATTATTTTATAAACTCAACAAACTAGTAAGAGAATTGTGAAAAATAACATTCCATAACAACTAGTTAACTTCTTGAATCAATGGCAATAATTTCCACCCTATTGTTATATAACATAATTAGCAGTCATTATAAAATCTGTAATAAGCTTGAGAGTAAGATTGGCTAAAAGTTATTTTTCATTATGTTTTAAGTGAGAGGGAGAGAGTTCAGATGTAGATTCAGATGGACTAAATCATTCATTAATGCTAGTCCTAATAGATTGATAATGGCATCTTTTTTTCTAGTCCTAATAGATCAATAATGGCATCTTTTTTTCTATCATTTAGTTTCAAAATTGGGAAATGCTTAGAGCACACCCTAGACATATTTCCTGATATATATATATATATATATATATATATGTATATATATGTATATATATATATGTGTGTATATATATATGCATATATATATATATGGTAAAATGATTATGATCATGCCAATTTGGAAAAAATAAAATTATTGGTAAGTTTGGGAAACTAAAAAAAAAAAAAAAATTCTTCACTGTGTATAAAACTGAATAACCCTAAAAGTTTTAATCATCAATGTTCTAGTTTATGACACATGTTGACACCACAGAAGCAGTATGGCACAAAGAAAAAAAAACAACTTAGGGCTGGGGATGTGGTTCAATTGAGGAGTACTTTCTTAGCATGGATGAGCCCGAGGATTTGAACTCCACCACAAAAACAAAAACAAAACAAAAAACAAGCAACAAAACCATACTTAGAGCCAGGCAGTTCTGGGATCAAATGATCAAGTCCTTTCTGATATTTACTATCAAGGACTGCTGGGAGCCATCCATGAACTGTGCAGGAACTAAAAGGACGTGGAAGCCATCAGACAGGAAAGTCTGATATCAGGAACTCCCAGGGGCAACCCTACTGGTTTGAGAATGACCAATTCATGTGATTTCCTACATAGCTCCATCTAAGTTCAGCACTGCCCCAGAGATGGGGTTACCTGCTGGAGCCACACAGCCACACAGACTCTTAGAGATGGGTGTGGCTTGCCAAAATGCCAATCAACCTGTTTACTGAAAGACCCCTGCCACATGGAGAAGCAAGACTCCTCCCACTGAAACCTTATCCCTGTCTTTGATGTACTCCCCCTTAAATAAAGAATCAGAGCCATTTTTTAGTTGTTCAGTTCCAGCTCCTATCAGGACTGGAAGACCCATACTCTACTTGTCTTTTATCTAATTTCTGGCTCTGTTTCTATTTCTTACTAATTATTTCAGACTTCTTATTTCCCAGTCAGCTCACACCTCCTGAGCAGGAACCTACCCTGGTGGGGTAGATGCTAGCCACCCTGCAATAAAGGACCACTTTGGAAAGTTCAAAAGGCTTTGGAACTTTATTTTCTTATGTGTAAAATAAGTGGATTTCTTTTCTTTTTTCCCTCCCTCCCTCCCTCCCTCTCTCTCCCTTCCTCCCTCCCTCCCTCCCTCTTTCCCTCTCTCCTTCCTTCCTTCCTTCCTCTCTTTCTTTTCCTTCATTCCTCCCTCCCTCCCTTTCTTTCTTCTTCCCTCCCTCCCTTTTTTCCAGAATAGAATGTGAAAAGTGCCTGACCCCAAATCAACCACAAATCACCGCCGTAATTAGTAGAACAAGAATTCTAAAATGAAGCCAAAAATTACCTAGTGCCTATATAGCTATAAAGTTCCTGTCTTCTTTTTCAAAAAATAAAATGAAACAAAATATAATCATTTATCGCTTAAGTACCTGTATTTTTTGCTTGTTTCATGCTTTTAATTATAATTATTAGTGTGTATTAATTGGACAGATTAACAGATTTCATTGTAACACTTCCATACATGCATATAATGTGGTTTGGTTGTATCTGCCTTCTCTACTTCTCTCTCTCCCTTCCTCTTTTCCCTTCCCTAATCAACTCCCTACTTTCATGAAATTAACCTATAGGACCATTAATGAATAAGCAGATAAAGAAAATCTGATTTATGTTCACAATGGGTTATTTTTGACCATCAAGAAGAAAAAATTGTATTATTTAGAGGAAAATGCATGGAACCGGAGAGCATCATGTTAATAGAAATAAGCGAGTCTCAGAAAGAAAATATTACATATTTTCTCTTATATGTGGAATCTAGAAAATAAAAACTATAATTGTCTGTTTTTAAAGTACATTTTATTGAGATATAGTTACTTTCAAAAATGCATCCATTTTGAATGTTTTTGATGACTTTAAACAAATTTATATGTCTATGTAAATGACTACCACAATCAAAACACAGAACATATTCTTAACATGAAAAAATCTCTAATACCCCCATTCAGTTAATCTTTTCCCCATGTCTAGACTCTCAGACTTGGGTTATCACAGATTCATTTTCTTTAATGTAGATTAGATTCTTCTTTTCCAGTGTTTTATATAAATGGAATAATACAATATGTATTATTTTATGTCTGTTTTCTTTCACTTAGCAGAGTATTTTTGTGAAGACTCAGTTGTTTTTCTTACCTTATTTCACTTGCTAGCCCCTCTAGTAAATCGTGCTTTTTTGTCTTGTTTGCAATAATTAGAAGTAAATAATTTCATCTTTACTTATTAAGGATGGTGTACTTTAGGTTTTTGATATATGTCTGCTTTTGAACTGAGAAAGTTCCCTGCATTTACTTCTTTACTGAGACACTTTATATAGCATATTCTGAAATTTTAAGTGATTTTTCAGCATGTTTGGTGATAATAAAATTGATTTTTCTTTTAATCAGATAATATGATATTAAATTGATTCAAATTCTTGCAATACTTGGAAGTAATGGATGAGAATTTTATCAATATTTGTGTTATCAGTTTTTTAGAAAAACTGTGTGTGTGCCCATTTATGTACATAGTATATTGGTTTGTATAAGAGTATGTTATTGGTTTAAATGCTACTTGTTTACTTAAAAACATTGAGGATATTTTTTAGGAGTTTATTGAGCACTTATATGTTTTTTCAAAAATTTTTGAGGTGACTGTTGAGTATGTCATTTTTAAAAACTGGGTTTTGTGTTAGTCAGCTTTTTATTGCTGTGACCAAAATACCTGACAGGGACAACTTAAAGGAGGAATAGTTTATTTTGGGCTCATGTTTTCAGAAGTTCATTCCATGGTCCACTGACTTCATTGTTCTGGGCCTGAGCTGAGGTGAATATTATGGCAGAAGAGTGTGGCCAAAAAAAGCTGCTCAGTTCATGGCAGCTTGAGAGGCAGAGGAAGAGGGAGAGGGAGAGGGAATGAGAGAGTGAGAGAGCAAGAGTGCCAGGGACAAAATATAATCCCTAAGGGTGTGCCCAGGATGACTACTTCCTCCATTCATATACCACCCCACCTACAGTTACCCCACAGTAATCTTTTCAAATTATTAATCTATTAAGTAACCCACTGATGTGGTTACAGTTCTTGTCATTGCTTAAAAGTCCTACCTTTGAATCTTGTTTTATAGGGGACCATGAGTCTGGACAGGTCTAGATCCAAACCATAACAGGTTGTCTTTTTACTGCAGCTATAGGAGTTAATTATATACTCTGGATACCAGGCTTCAGTTGGATATAGTGGTTGCAAATATATTTTCCTAGTTCATGGCTTTTCTATTAATTTTCTTAATGATGTTTTCGAATTACCATAGGTTTTTAATTTTTATCTATCAATTATTTTATGACTTAGCAATAGTGCCTTTGTGTCTTTCTTGAGAAAATTTTGCTAATTCCAGATCATAAAGATTTTCTTCTGTATTTGCTTCTAGATGCTTTGAAATTTTAGCATTTATGTTTTGTTCTATGACTGGTCCCAAATAAAGTTTTGTGTGCAATATGAGCAATTGAGGTTCATTTTCTTCCCCATGGACAACCAGTTATCCTGATACCATTTATTGAAAAGAATATCCTTTCCCCATTTGTTTTTGTCCACTTGTCAACATAATTTTGTACAGTATGTGTTTGTGATACTATTTTCTAGTCTATTCCTTTGATATTTGTTTAGCTTTTTGTCCACAACACATTGTCTTGATTATTGTAGCATTATAGTAAGTATCAGATAACAGAACTCTTCTGATTTTGTTATTTTTTTCTCAGATTGCTTTGTCTATTTTTTTATGTCCTTTGATTTCCATTTACCATTTAGATCCTTGCAGAAAGACTTGCTCAAATTTTGATTGAAATCACATTCAATATCAAATGTGGAGAGGATTCGTATCTTAGAATTATGGATTTTTTCAATCCTTGTACATGTTATTTTCATTTTTAATACCTTTTTAGTTTAGTCGTAGTTGGATACAATACCTTTATTTTATTCATTCATTTTTATGTGGTGCTGAGGATCGAACCCATAGCCTCACACATGCTAGGCAAGTGCTCTACCACTGAGCCACAACCCCAGCACTTCCATTTTTTAATTTTATTAGCTATCTCAAAAATATTTTGTAATTTTCAATATAGATATCATAATATTTATTATTATATATATTTTTATTATTATTCTTAAGCCAGCATGAAATTTATTGAACACTTATTATGTAAGTGCTTTACATAGAAAATGTCATTTATGCCTCAAAATAATCACTGTAAATAAGTATTAATATTATCTTCATTTTATATATGAAGAAATTATGGCCTAAAGAAGTTAAATAATTTGCATCCCAAATGCTCTGATAGTAGCAGAGAGAGGTTTTACCGAACTCACACTTCCAAATGTTATATTCTTTATCATTCTGCTAAGTTACCTCATTTTAAAATAGTCTATGGGGAACCAATTTTATTTTACAATTATGCATTAGTACTACATGAGTATAATTAATTTTGATTTATTGACTTTGTATCCTACTACTTTGATAAATGTATGTTGGGGTTCTGTTTGAGTTGCTGGGGTTTTTAGTTCTTCCCGAACTGGGTTTAGCTTCTTCTGGCCAGCGGAGAAGGCTACGAGAAAAACATGCCCCAGCGCAGGAGTGATCGAGAACAGTAGGCACCGGCTGGTGGCCACCCAGCCTTCACGACGGAAGACACTCAGACCTACCAGGGAGCCTGGTCAAAGCTGGAACTCAAGTTTATTGAGGAAGTTGGACAGCTTTCATAGAAGACATAGGCCAATGAGCAGAAAGATTATAGGGACACATAAGGAGCATGGGCAAATCATATTGACAGAGCCCCTGGCCTATCCTTAGGGTGGTTTCAGTTCTCATGACACATCAGGGGAACGCCTCCTGATTAGGCCAAGTCTGTATCAGGGAGTAAAGTTTTTCCATTCTTTTGGTCAATGTGTTCTTAAGTCCCTAACAAATGTACTTATTATTTCCAGTTTTTCCCCCATTGGTAAATTCCTTATGATTTTTTACATAGATAATAACATATATCCCAGTAAATATAGTTTTCTTTCTTTCTGTCCTATCTTTATGTCTTTCTCTTTCTTGCCTTTTCATGTCAGCTAGATTCTCTAGTGCAAAGATGAACAAAACTGGTGATGACTCAAATCCTTGCCTTGCTCATGATCATAGGAGGAGAGTGGCCATTATTTCACCATTAGTTATATTGTTAGGTGCTGTGGTAAGTGGAATTGGTTCATATATGTGTAGGGCATGTGGGTAAATTGAAGAAAATTTAAAAGGAATAATAATTCTGAATTAAAATTACTTCACTTTTTAATTATCATAATGTGACAGAAATTCAAAAAAATGTTGGTGTTATGAGCTAAATTATCTCTGTCAAACATTCTTATATTTAAGACTTAACTCTGATTACCTCAGAATGCGATCATATTTAGAGATAGGGCATTTCAAGAAATGAGCAGTTAAAATGAGATCATTAGAGGGCTCTTAATCCAATCTGACTTATACCCTCATAGGGAGAAGAAATGTGGGCCCATAGAGAGATTGCAGGATCACAGTTCCAGAGGAAAGAACATAGGAGGATCCAGCGCAGAGGTGACCTCCTGCAAACTAAGAAATGAGGCCTCAGGGGAACCCAAGTCTGCCTATATCTTGTTTTGGGGTATAACTTCCAGAACTATGAAAAAATACATTTCTTGTTCTTCAAAATTTCAAGTCCTAGTCCTCTGTTATAGCAGCCCTAGCAAACTTACATAGGCAGTGGTAAAATTCTCTTTCTGGAAAGCCAGGGAAGTTTGTTTTTACTTAATTTCTAAGGAATTTCTTTGTTTAAATAGTCTAATTAGTACATTTTATTACTTGTCCCTTAATAAACAATTCAATTCAGTGAACTCCTGGTTGTAGAGCAGGCCTCTAACAAACTGAACTCAGCAACATACATTGATTTCAATGAGTTTTAATAGCTTGGGATTTTTGAGCTCACTTCGGGTATAATTATTTCTTCCAAAATCCCATGAAGTTACATATTTCTGTATTTAAACAGAAATTAAAAACAAACAATGAAAACACAAATACTGTAAGATCAAAGATATAATCCAAAACACTCCAGTTCCTTAAATTCCCTCATTCTACATGATCCCTTCTTTTTGATCATATTTAACCTTTTATTCAGACATCATAAAATTTATTCATTCTCTATAGTCTTATCAGTAGAAAATACTAAAATAAAATTGAAGTGAAAAGATTTTTCAATTAGGAAAAGTGATCATCATAGACTAAATCCATGTTAAACATCAATGTAAACATTCTTTAAAATGATTATCTGAAGATATTTTTATTTTTTCTTATTTTGAAAGGAAACCTTTACCAGTTATGAATTCCAGGTTGACAGTTATTTTTTTCTCAGCACTATGAAGAAAACTTGCCTTTTCTTCTGGCCTCCACTGTTTTTGTTGAAACTTCAACTATAGTTTTTAAACTATTTCTTTTATCCTCTGATTGATTTTAGATTTGTTCTTTATTTTTGGATGTCATCAGTTTGATTGTGATATTCCTAGGTGTGATTAATTTATTTTTCATAGTGTTTTACTGAATTTTGACACATATTTGATACGTTTTATCAGTTTTGGAGAATTGTTGACCAATGTCTTAATATTTATTTTTTTCTTATTTTTAATCTCTTCTCTGAGTCCAATCATACATATGGTAGTTTATTTGATTGTTCCATAGATATCATATATTTTATATATTTTTCCCCACCTTTTTTTGCTTGTTGTATTTTAGTTAGATAACATCTACTAACCTTTATTTTATTATTATTATTTTTTTATGTGGTGCTGAGGATCAAACCCAGGGCCTCGCACACGACAGGTGAGTGCTCTAATGCTGAGCCACAACCCCAGCCCCAACATCTACTAACCTAAAGGAAAATTAACTGATATTTTTTCTATAATGTACCAGATTGATGATAAACCTACCAAAAAAATATAAAACATAATACCATCTCTGATATCGTATTTTTCATTTTTGGCATTCCTACTGTATTCTATTGTAAAGTTTCAATTTCTCTGCTGAAATTTTCCATCTATTCATGCAGATTGTTCATATTTACAATAGATCATTTTACATATTTATTATTATAATCTTAAAGACTCTGGGTCTGGTTGTAAGTTTAACTCTTCTCTTCATTGGGCATATTAATTCTTGATTCATTGTATGATTTGCAATTTTTATTCTATAATATGTTAAGCACTAAAAATCAGTAGAGACTGCAGTAAATAATATTTATGTCTAGCACTGAACATAAATGATGCCATCTTTTTGTCAGAGTGCTACTGTGGGGAATTGAATCCATCTAATTTATAGTCATGGTAGGTCTGGGTTTCCTTGTTGCTTCAGGTAGGTTGTCTCCCAGTGCCTTTAAAAGGATATGAAGGTATGAAGATAACCTTCTCTTTAGCAGAGCTTGAGAAGGGAGTGCTTGGAATTCTGCCTCTGTCCCATTGCCCTGTCCTCAAATAACTACAAATGTTATGTGTCTGCACCTCAGATGGTCTCTCTCTCAGTTTTGCTGACTCTCCCCATCCATATGAATCCTCTCCCTAGTATTCAGTGGGCTTGCTTAGAGATTTTCTCTCATATATTCTTTTAAATTTTTTTTTTTTATTTAGAAACAAATGACAGAATAATGTATTCTGACATTATAGATACATGGAGTAAAACATTCTAATTAGGATCACATTCTTGTAATTGTACATGATATGGAGTTTCACTGGTAGCATGTTCATATATTTTTCTTCTTTGAAGTAAATTTGAGTGTTGTGGTTTGGATGTGAGGTATCCCCCACAATCTCATGTATGAGACAACACAAGAAGGTGGAGAGGAGAAATAATTGGGATTATGAGAGTCTTAACCCAGTCAGTGAATTAATCCCCTGATGGGATTACCTGAATGGTAACTGAAGGCAGGTAGGGTATGGCTGGAGGAAGTAGATCTTGGGGGTGTGCCTTTGGGGTATATATTTAGTATCTGGCAAGTAGGGTTTCACTCTGCTTTCTGGTCATCATGTGAGCTGCTTCCCTCTGCCACACTCTTCTACCATGATTCTCTGATTTACCTCAAGCCCAGAGGAATGAAACCAGCCTTTTATGGAATGAGATCTCTGTAACCATGAGCTCCCAAATAAAATTCTCCTCCTCTAAAATTGCTCGTCAGGTCTTTTAGTCACAGCAGTGAAAAAGCTGACTAAAACATTAAAGTTTGTGGATGCATTTTTTGGCACTCTGAGTAATCCAATGTGTTTGAAATATGATTTTTTAGATGCCCAGCTTATTCTTATTAGGAGGCTAGGGACAAGAAAGTTCTCATAATTTTCTGTTCTAAGTAGAAATGGAAGTATCAATGCATTTTTTGATGAAAAGAACTTCTAAATTTTAAAATGGTTCTTTGACCATTTTTTCCTTATAGTTAGTATTTTTTCCTATAATATTAGAGAATGTTTTTCCTGTTCCAAGGACACAGATATATCCACCTCTCTCTCTTTCTCTTTTTCTAAGAGCTTTCTTGTTTCATAACAGTTACTTTAACAAAAATCTGAATGATACTTCAAATTTGAGGAGAAAAGTATCACCTTGAGGGCACAGGGGTTGGGGCGTTGTTTAATTGATGATGCAGTCCTCCCTCCTTATCTGTTTTTTCTTTTGTTGTTTTCATTGGGGTTGAGAAAAGGATGAATAATGCTTTAATTTTGCTCCTTGTAATCAGAACCTCTTTTATTGCTAAGTACTTTAAAATTGCATTAACTAACTGATATGTTGGGAATAACATGAATTCATCTGTATTAAGATTTTTTTTTCATCACTATTTCAGCTTTCAGCCACAAAAGGAATTTAAAATGGAATATTTAATTCTAGCATATATGTAGTCAGAAAGAAATAAAGTTTTAGAAACTTAATATGACTATGTTGCTCAAGGGATTTTATTGATATTATCTCTTTAATCAGTCAAATTCCAATTACACAGTCCAGTCCAGAGTCATATGAAGCAATTCATCTGATTTTTGTTTTACTTGTTGAATGTAGATATTAGAAGAAAAAAAATAGGTTATTAGTCTACTTACAACAAAAATAATCTTAAGACTTATTTCTTTTAGTTAAGTTTATTTAAACCTATTCTTTAGGAGATTAATGTTTTGGAGGAAAAATATCTGCATATTAATTCATATTAACCTTTTTTAGCATTTGAAAGATATGATCACTATAGGTGACATATACTACATATGATGTTTTTTCCTGCTGTTCAAAGACAATTGATTTAAAATTTTTGATTTCTGTAAATATGCCTTTTGGAAGAAAAGAAAATTTGTAAAAAAGCCTAAATCTTTAAAGAATATTTTTTTCAGTTGTAGTTGGATACAATACCTTTATTTTATTAATTTATTTTTATGTGGCGCTAAGAATCCAACCCAGCGCCTCATACATGCTAGGTGAGTGCTCTACTACTGAGCCACAAACCCAGCCTGAAAGGCCTAAATCTTTATTGTCACAAAATATTCTAAAGTAATTTCTCTTTCTTGCTTCCCTGTTCTTGTAAGTAATTATAATAGTCACTGATAACTAAGATCACATAATTTTGTTTTCATGGAAAATACCGTATTATATTGTATTGCAAAGTGAGGGAATATAGGTCAATCTTCTTTTGTATTTAATTAAATGCAGCATTTTTATACAAAAAGAAAATATGTTCTTCTCTTTTAAAGACACCTATATCTGTCATGGGAGTATATTAGAATTCTAGCATCCAGATTGTTTATTAGTGAGAAATAGTATTTGCTCTGTCAACTAGTACTTACATAATGTACCCTGTGAACAAAACTCTCTCTGAGATATAAAAGCCCATGACAAGGTATAGTTGAAAATTAAACACACACGCACACACACACACACACACACACACACACAAACACACACACACCCCATTTTGTGATAAATTAGAAATTGTGAATTCAACTATTTTTGCTTCCAGAATTCTAAAAGGACACCACCAATCAAAATTTGAAATTAGAAATTAGCCATTAATTTCCTATTTTCATAATGGTTGTAGAAGCCAAGTAGTCAGAAGTGATTTGAAAGTGAGATGATGTTGTAGCAGCTTGCAGAGATGGCCCTCAATGCTCATTTCCTGGTATTCCCATGTTTTCTCCTTGATTGTATGTGAGCTGGACCTAATAACTTGCTTTATAACAGAGTAAGGCAAAAGGGATGAAATGGCACTGTCATAATTGGATTACAAAAGACAACCATTTTTGTATTTCTTCATGGCTTGCCCATTTTGATTAAAAAGAAAACAAAACAAAGCAGCAAAAACAACAAAAATACCTGCCATGCTGGAGATTTTCGTCATAGAAGGAAGGATGGAGGAATCTGGCTGGCCCAGTGAGGAATTAGCACTCTTAAAACAATAACTCATGAGTAACTGAATCCTGTGAACAACCATGTGAGTGAGGCTGGATGTATAACATACCCAATCCAATCCTGAGATGAGACCATAGCCTCAGCAACATTTAGTTGCAGCTGTGAGAGACCCTGAAGCAAAGTACTCAGGAAGTCATGCCTAAATTCTGGACCTAAAGAAACAATGGCATAATAATTGTTGGTCTTTTAAGCAACTATATTTTGGGATAGTAGTTTATTAGGTAGCAATAGATCACTAATACAGTTTTTAAGAGCTGGAGTGTAGAACTGTGAAACATTTTAGGTCATGAAATTGCCTGAACTGATTCAAGGAAGTGGGAATATCTCTAGGATAAAATGGAAAAGGTGCATACCACAAAACACTGAGGAAAACAAACACAGATATAAGCTATAACAGAATCTTACAAGCTAGGACTGTGAGGACATATTGGTAATAACATAAATAGGAATGGTAGCTAACATTTAGTTGAATGATACTATGTGCTACTCAATTTGCTAAGCATTTTATGAACATTATTTCATTTGATCCCAGCAACAACACTATGTGAGGAAAAAAATACTTTTTATTTTACTTATTGATGAGCAAAGCAGGGCTTAGTTCATTTATTATGAGCAAACTTCAACTGGAACTGTCATAAACAGTGCTCTATCTAGTGCTAGAACAAATATCTTGGTTATATTTCTAACTAACTGTTATATAGATACATTTCAATTATTCTGATACAGATTTGTGATCATGTAAATAAAACTAGTACTTAGAATTATTAATGCTTTAGTAGTTAAGAAACAAGTATTTTAGAGATTTTAAACTGACAGTCAAGTAAATTGGATCAATAGAAGTTAGGCAGTTTCTCACACTAAATTTCTATCATGATGCTTTTTCCACTTCTATGTATTTAACTTCCGGAAATCAGACATGATTTTCAGAAAGATAGTATGTTGGAGGCTTTTTATCAGTTGGTTGTTAATCATTGTGTTTTCATCTTTTGTTTAATCATAGTGAGTATGATATTATTAATCAGCATGATTAAATAAAATAAGTGTACTTTATAATTTTACAGAAACACACATATTAAAAACCTGTATGAAGATGTATAAGAGGGTGGAGAGCAACAGATTCTGTTCAGTCAATTTAGGAATTCCAAGTCACAAGGAAGACAAAATTCAGGGTTTGAATTGTGGAATAATTACACAGGGAAGCAAATTTCTTTTGCAAAATGTAAGCTGAGAGCTTGAGTTCCTGGAAGTGGAATTGTTCTAAGAGATATGATGAAAGTTCTTGTGTAAGTGTGAGTGGCTTAAAGACAGCAAGATAAAAATAATTGTGATTGCTTTGAATAAGGAAGTGAGAGTTGCAGGAGTTTAGGTGTTGTTTTAAATTTCTTTTTATATTTTAAAGCTGATAATGAAGATACTTGAAACCATGTCAAAGGGGGTGTAGTAAAAAACATTAGAAAAATCAAATACCAACAAGGGACATCCGCTGTTGAAATTTTAAAACAACTTCTTACTTTCATCTTATTAATTCATGTTTAATGGCAACCTGATTAAAGAAAACTCCTTAGAGTTTTAGAAATATGGAAGACTTGTCTAGTTACTGTATAAGCTAGTTAAGATTAACTTATTTATTATTCAGCAAATGGAAGGAACTTAAAAGGAAAGTTAAGTTGGATTATTTATCATAGAGCTATTGAAAGGTAATCTTTTAAGACTGAAATACTCAGCAATCTTTTATCATTTTACTATGAGATGTTGCAAATATAGTTTGTCTTTATTATGGAGATGGACTTTTGTGAGATAAAAGAAATTACAGAAAAAAAGAATGTGAAGTTTAAAAAAAACAATATTTTATTCAATCTTTTTGTCATGAATTTTGCATTTATTTCCTGTCACTCATTACTTTTTTATTAATTTAACTAATTAGTATGTGGATGAAACTGCAGAGATAGATTGATTTTTTTTCTTCATACATGGAAAGAACTGAAAGTGTATAAATATTACAAAAAAAATCATTGCTAACACAACAATAAAAATGGTTGAAAGGTCCTCATTGTGCTCTGTCAAGTGAAAAATACAACTAAAATCTCTGTTCTTTTTCCTGACATCAGATTTATCTTATGCAAGGCCTATACAAGCCCTGCGGAATTTTATTTTTGCCTACTTCTAATAAGCTCAATGAAGCACTTTGAAGATTTGATGACTTTTAGGAGTGAAGATATGTTCCACTGGTATTCTCTGAGAATTCTTTATAGAAATATACATGCAGCACAGCATGATAAGGTTAATGTTGTACACGAGAGATCTTTCTTTTAGATTGTGACCCCGAATGTGTCCTTTCAATGAGCAGTCGGTGTTTAATACTGGGTGGCCTCCCAAATTCCCAGTTGGAAGAATATCTGGTACATGGGGTGTAAGAAAAGAAAGTTGTTGACACTTTTCTCCAGGAGTCTCAATTCTTGTCTACCATGTCTAGTCCTGTAGGTAGGTTGATGCTTTAATAATAATATTTTTTAAAAACTACAATCCAGGCAACTGCATATAGTCTAGAAATATTGCTTGGGGATTCCTTTCTCTGCAAACAGTGACTGTTTTCCTGCTCACTGCTCACCTCTACTGGGCTGCAATTGCTCCTTTATTTAATTTTTTTCCTTCCCACCATAACTTCCCCTTCCTAAGTTTTTAAGTGGCTCTCTTTATTATTCTGACCCTGACAATCTTTTGACCCTACTAAGACTCTAAATCACCGATTCAATAAGCTTTTCATAACTCCTTAACTCTCTCATGCTCTTTCTTCTTACTAAGCATAAATTCCATGGGTAATCAATCGAATCACTCTCTTGCATTCTCCCATAAGCCCATGGTTTTATCATAGTTGATTGGTAAAACCACAGCCCTGTCTTTTCTATAGCAGGACTCACAGTGCTGATGGTGACCAAGGAAGAACATGCAGAAATGTTGGGTTTTCCCACGATGAGACCCAGGTGGACCCTGGGTGCTCTCTGGCAGTCATGATTCATCTCCCTACATCATTTCTTTGTCTACTTTCCTAGGTTAATATGTCTTACCTTTGCTGTCTCCTCAAACTCCCCAAATCTCTTTTCCTGTATTTCTCTCTGCTGATTACTCTGTTCAGTTTTTTCATGGAGAAAATTAGAAAACGAGAGGAGAACATCCACAGATTGCTATCATCACATCTTTCACTTAATAGCATCTGTACCCATTTACTTTGCTTCCACAACTATGATTGGATTGAAAAGTTCCTATTTCCATTAAGGCCAAATTTCTGAAATGTGGCAGTTGCTTTTTTCTTTTTCACTCACTTACTGTTGTTGCTTGAATAGCATGTTTGAAATAATACCTATAGTACTAGCCTTAAAAATTGTAAAGTGCCTCTCTTTGCTGACAACCAGTCTTCTTAGCTGCTGTACTTATTGTCAAAGTACTTGTTTTAGTCAGCTTTTTTGATGCTGTGACTAAAGGACCCAATCAGCACAATTATAGAGAAGGAAGAATTTTTTTGAAGAGTTTTTCAGAGGTCTTAGTCCAGAGAAGCCTGGCTCCTTTTCTGAGGGCTGGAGAAGAGACTGAACATCATGGTGGAGTGTGTGGCAGAAGGAAGCTGCTCAGATCAGGGTCATCAGGAAGCAAAGAGACTTGACTCTCCAGATACAAATATATACACCAAAGTCATGCTCCAATTCCCACCTCTTCCCGCCACACCCTACCACTTCAGTTACCACACTCAGTTAATCTCTATCAGGGGATTAAATCACTGGTTGGTTTAAAGCTCTCACAACCCAATCATTTCTTCTCTGAACCTTCTTGCATTGTCTCACGTAAGCTTTTGGGGACACCCCATCTAAATTATAACAGTACTTATCACATTCTAATGCACTATGTAACTCATTTATTGTGATTATTTTCTATTGCCTGTTTTTCTGCTGGAAAGTAATCCCCCTTTAGGGCAGGGGCTTTATATTTTATTCATTATTGTATACCAAATGCCTGGAACCACACCGGTATATAGTAGGAAGTAAATAATTTCCATTAAGCCAATCAATTATTGTTTGAAATGATGCAGATCATTCAAAGTGAAAATTATTGCAATATAGGAAGATATTTGGCACTTTGCTGATTTTTTTTTAAAAAGCCTTCCTATATTGTAATGTTTTTATCTAGTTTGGAAAGCTTATAAAGTCAGATTTCTTATTCAATCACTTTTTATATAAAAGCACATAACTGACACAAAAATTATTGGCAAAGGGCTATCCTTATGATATACTTCAAGGATCCTTTAATACTTGCCCACATTTGATGACTCCTGTATCTTTCCTCCTGTACCTTTACTTCCTGCACATTTTCTTTCAGGAGTGAAGAGATGACCTTAGGAGCAGAAATATTCTCTTATAGATAAAAACTACATAACAGCTTAGCTGCATGGGAAGCCATATTCTTTGGATGATCAATATCTTCCAGAATATATTTGTAAAGTGTGTAGCTGTTCTTGTTTTTTTAAACAAACATTTGTTAATATGTGCAGTTTCAGCTGTTAAAATAAATTCTAAGCCCACATTTTAATTTAATAGCATATTTAGAAAAGTTATACTGCCCTGCTATTATATTTGAATATTAGTTCTCTTATTCTCTTCATTCTTAGAAATATAAAATGCTTTGCAAATGAGTAGTTCTTAAAAGAGTGCCATTACAATATTCAATAATGCAAGAAATAAAAACTTTATTTATAATAATGAAGAAAGATTATCATCTCTTAAAAATATTCTCTTAAGACTATCATTTCATTAATGTTAATCTCATCAATTCAAAATATAGAAACCCCATGAATATATTTATTCTATAACATTTTCCCCCCAAAATGATATTAATATTTTCTGATTCTGCAGCAGAAATCTAAAATGTCCCTAGAGTCTCGAAACCTGCCTTAATTGATTTGTGTATAAGGCACGCTAAATTCACTGCATTCATCACAGTGGAGTTATTTCCTTCTCTTTCAGGCTGCTGTGTAGGAGAGAACAGTGCCACTCAGGCTCTCTGGCATCTGCAGGCAGCCTGCGTACACAGGCTTCTCCATCACTCAGGAGGTCACGACACCAGGAGAAGAAGAGACCAAAGCTATGTGCGCTGCCTCAGCCTCCCACCCTCCCTTCTCCTCAGTGTTCTTGCCTCTCTTCTGGTCACAGAGTGCCAGAAACAGTCACCCTGACAGCTCCCTCCATTTCTGTGAACTGATCTAAGTCACATTTTCACTTTGTTGCACAGACGGCTTTTTTAGTCTGCCTCCTCTGTTTCCTCCCTGCTCACTTTCTCACCAGAAAGAATATAAGTGACGGATGAGAGCGCGGTAATAGAATATTCTTTTCTTTCTTTATCAAAGACAAGTAGTAGATTCACAAGGTCAGAGTTCTGGATTTTTTTTCTAAAGGACTTCGATTCAAAAGTTGTTTGACGGGTCTGTGGTGGTGTAAGTATTGGTTGAAAGCTTTATTGCATTTCAAACTTTACGTTACTTTTTCTCCCATAGCAGTTTCATTAAACCAACTTTTTGCCTGACACCTGACACTTGATAGACGAGTGAAAAGGGTTCAAATTTGATCTAATCAGATACTGGAAATTGCTGTATATTCCATTAATGAAAGGTTTCCTACTTGGCTAAAAAAAAAGGATTTAAAATGTGTAAAATTAGCATATTATGGTGCTCTTTACTATGTAGATCAGTGTTATATCAACTTTTAAATGCTATTTCTGGGTAAGGAAGGGGGATGCATAAAAATCCTAGGCAACTGCCTATTTTGGTATAATTTGAAAACTGCCCCAAATTTCTTTGTCTAGAAATCTCTCTTTCCCAAAGACTCTTTAAGATTGCCTCATTTCTTTATTTGCATGATCAAGGCAGCACATTTAGCTCTTAATATGATGATATTATCTGGTCATTTAAAATACATATTATCAGTAATTTAGATTAAATGTGCTGATGAGAGTAATCAGCCATGAGGGCAAAAGATAAAATGCTACTAATTCTATGAGGCTGGACCAAGGTGGAATGCAGAAATATTGGTGGAAGGGACTCTGGATAAAGGGGAACCTAGCAACAAGAAGCAATGTGGTGGCCTTGAGTATCTATGGGAATAGAAAGTCCAAAGAAGAGAGGGCTCCCTTTCTGTGTGCCACAGGACAATCATTTAACCTTACTCTCTTAGTGTGCACTGAGAATTTTTTCTTTATTATTGTTTTTTTGATTTTGTCTAACATTTTTCTTAGGTTACCAATAATGAGAATCAGATTGGCACAGCTTTGCCAATTCTGGCAAGTTACACAGAGAAAATGATGTGATGGTGAAAAAAACTCCAGGAAGGAAGAGCAAGAACACTTTAGCATCAGGCATTCAATGAACACTGTTGTGAAAAAGAATGGAAGGTAGGAAGAGAGGAAGGAAAGAAAGAAAGTAAAAAAGAAAACTCAAACTCAAAGGACAATTATTAATTGACAGGGTAAAATAGGTCAATATGGGCAGAATCAGGGGCCAGATCATGTAACACTAGTATAAAAAGGTGAAATTACTTTTTATTTTCCCCCAAATGAAATTTGACAGTAAACTGTCCAAAATGGAGCTCCTCTGGCGGGGGAGGGAGAGGTTGTGTGGAAGACTTGAGACCATATCTTACACATCACTTGCTACTCCCTGAGGCATCACCAAGAAACCCCAGGGCTTTGTGAGATTTAGTTAAAAATCACTGAATAAATGAAAGTTTTTGTAAGATTATTTGAGACTAGTATTACTCTATTTCAACATTAGGTAAATATTTGTTTCTGTCATATACTGTGCTGTTCCCCAAGTTCATGAACATCTATCAGTATTTTATAGATTATATTCCTAAGAGATATTGTGATGCCATGTATTAATGCTATTTTATCCATGACATTAGCTTATAATTAGACAACTAAAATTCCAAAGCCTTTTGATATGCCCCACTGTTCTTCAATTGGTATTTTCATAATTGATACTTTGATCATAAACGGAAGCTTTGCTAGAGAAGAATATGACTTGACCATTTAAAAACAATTGCCCTTTTAGTAGTTTTCTCCACAATGCAACATTGTTTTACCCCTCATCAGGCCATGTTAGAAAATAACAGAACTTTCTAATGGTGGTGGCCCATGTCACCCCCTGCAGAGAGCAGAGCTGAACACTCTCTGCAGGTAGGCAGATTCTAAATAGCACCAACTTAAAAAGGGCCAGGACTGCACATACCGCATTGTTCATCTCAATTCCACCGCTCTGATGAGTCACTCTTTTTCATTTCCAGAGTGACTCAGGTGGAAAGAAAGGCTCGAGAATAGTTCTCATGGAGGTCCTTCCACAGAGACAAGATGGCATCTTAAAGGACATTCTCCCCTACAGGTTGATTTTGAATAGGTGCTGTTTTAGTAAGCCTTTTCACTGCTGTGACCAGAGAAACTGACGAGAACAATTTTAAAGAAGGAAATATTTATGTGGCACTCATGGTTTCTACCCATAGGCAGTCAGCTTCATTGCTCTGGGACTTAGATGAAAGGTCAAAGTGCGAAAGCGTGGTAGAGGGAAGGAGCTCAGGAAATTGTACCAAGAAGCGGGGGGAGAGCACTCTCTCTTCACCACAGACAAAATATGTACCCCAAGAGCATTCCCCCAGAAACCAACTTCCTCCAGCCATACCCTACCTGCCTACAGTTACCACCCAGTTAATTCCTATCAGTGGATTAATGCATTGATTAGGTTCAGACTCTCATAACCCAACATTTCATCTCTGAACTTTCTTGCATTGTTTTATACATGAACTTTTGGAGACACCTTTTATGTAAACCATAACAGGTGCCCAGACATGTGACTGGAGGTGGGAGTAGAAGTGAGGTTGGCCAGAAGGAGTCATTATTTTATGGAAGGTGAGATGGGGTATTATACTGAAAAATGTAAAAGGGCCTTTATTTAGGAGGGCCTAACATATAATGTTTCCAGAATAACATTCTAGTAACTGTAATTTATGTTTAGGTCTCAAATCTTTGCCCGACTCTGTGTCTTTGCTTTGCATTGCTTTCTTAAGTATTGCCATCCCTGTAGTTATCCAGTATTTTGTGTGTGTGTGTGTGTGTGTGTGTGTGTGTGTGTGTGTTGCTGGGGATTGGACCCAGGGCTTTGTGCATCCAAGGCAAGCACTCTACCAACTGAGCTATATCCCCAGCCCAGTTATCCAGTATTGAATGTGATAAATTATTTCTTTTGAAATATCCTACAATTATGCATAATCATGCATTTCTGAGTGTTTCTAGAAATCCAGAATTTACAAATCTTCCTACTTTGTTTTTGGAAATTATGATATGTGCATTTTCTCTGGATTTTTTTATATTTCTGTATTTTTCCATTGTTGTCTTCAAGGTTGCTTCAAGTATCACTTCTTTCTCCACACCCTAAATAAATTTGACATGGAACTAAACACATAAATGCACTTAAGTGTGAACTTCCATTAAATTAACTGACTTTATAATCTACATGGACAATACTTATCTACAATTACTTTAAATCAAAAAAATATGGGCACTTGGCAAAATATTTCCCAGTATAGTACGAATATTTTTGGATAAAAAGGACCAGTCTCCTGCTTTATGTCTCCTGATCTGATTCTCCTTCCCCAGAGGCAACAACTTTCTACCATTTATGTTTTCTGCTTCTTGGTACTTATCTTGATAGCTCTAGATAATGTGATTATGACACCATATCTGAACTTAATCACATTAAACATTAATACCTGAATGCCTTCTTTCTTTGAAAGATGAGAGTTTAGCTTATCCCTTCTTGCCCCACATCTTTCTTCTCTACATTCTTGTTACATAGAGAATTATTATTTTAATTCCTTTTTGGTTTTCTTTTCTGTGAGTAGCTGTATTTCTTGTTCCCATCATTTTAAACAACAAATAATATCACTTTATATGAAATGGTGATTTTAGCTGTTCTTCCCTTCATATTTCTTACCACTCTTTTGGCAGCTACAGTTTTATTTACTTTAACTTTTTACATTATCAAGGATGTTAACATTTACATTCTATAAATTTATAAGGTAAATCATGTTAATGAATTGACTATGAATGTTAAAAATCAATAAATGACTTTTGCATGATTTTTGGATTTGCATAATAATATGTTTCATACTTTCCACATCTTTGGGTTTTCTTTTTAAATTGCAGGGGATTTTGTAAAATTTATTGACTTTTTAATTTTATAAGCATATTTTTAACTTTCCAGTGCTTATTTTCCATTCTCTGGATATTCCTTTTAATTGCATTTGAGTCTTATTTTATGAATTAAATATCTTACATCTCTTGAACATATTGATTAGGGTTTTATTTAAACTTTTCCCTTTCTTGAATTATATCTGCTTCCTTAGAATTTTTTTTTTAAATAATGACTTATTTAATTATTTCTCCTTTATGGTTTCAGTACTATATCTGGTCATCTTGCTTGTTCACACATTTTTAAGTATGGAGTCTTGTGTAATTTGCATACATTTGTCATAAGGCCTCTTGTAATATCTCCCTGAATATAATTCTTAGTTTTCATACTGTCTGGGTTTTCAAGATTATCAGGCTTGTAGGTCCTAAATTAAGGAGGACTTGACCCTGTTGTACTACCCGTCTTAACAAAACAATCTTAAATTGTCTCAGTTTGTGTTTTCATTTTCTTAGAGATGATCCTTCTGATGTTTCAATTGCTCTCCCCTGGTTATGAGAAGGAGGAAGGGGTGGTCAAGCATAGATCCTTGGTGAAGCTTCCTGTTTTAATCTTTGCTTTTCACTCCCACTCTCTATTATACCGAGTCCTGGCCCAGAATTTCTGACATCTCTGCGTGCCCTGCAATGACCTTACCTTCAGTGCTCTCAAGGAAGCATCCAGTCTGTGGTGTCCTCAGGTCTGTTCCCATTGGTCCAAACTATCCCACCCAATTGTAGCTCCCAGAAATTTGTGAAAGAGTCTTAACACTGACGATGCTGCCTTTGACAATTGTTTGCTCCTTTATTCCTATTCCAGATTTATTTTTATTCTCACATTTCAATGAAATTTGGTTAGAGGGAGAAAGGGCAAACTATGTGCTCTTTCTGCCATTTTGACCAAAAATTTGTTCTAAATGTTATCTGAAGCTTGGAAAAGGAGAATTTTAATGTATTTATAAAATATTCTAATTTTATCATGAATAAGTCCAAACATGTCTATTCCTGGTATGGACAGTGGAAATTATTTGTAGCTTATTTTACTGACAACTGTGTATGTGAAATGTGGGAGTCAAGTGAAATATTTTATTGCAAATTACTTTGTGATTAAGCTATTTGGGAAGAATTTGTATAAACCTCCTTGTTTACCAAATTTCTGTGTATCTTTCTCTCTAACCACTATTTATTGGCTCAAAGATGACTCAAAATAGATGTGATTATAGGGCTGGTGATGTGACTCAGTGGTAGGTCGCTTGCCTAACATGACTTGCCCAGTATGCACAAAGCCCTGGGTTTGATCCCTTGTCTGTCTGTCTGTCTGTTTCTCTCTCTCTCTCTCTCTCACACACACATACACACATCTAGACCCAATATAGACTATTTGAAAACCTCGAATCAGTAACAAATTTCTATCTTAGTTGTATTGAGTTGTTAATGTAGTCTGAGAGGTGAAAGGGACCATGTCTCAATCCATGTGAAAGAAACTTGCCCAAAACAATGCAACTGATGTTCAAGAGAAAAATCCTAGTTGTGTCTATATATATTGGTTCTATTGGATGTAGTGTTTTAGTCATCTCTTCTCATAATCACTTCTCATATTCTCCTCATAAATTTAGTCTCCTAGTCAAGAACATCTTCTGATTAAAGTAGTAGTATGTTTCTGTTACACATAACCAAATGTGTTATGATGTTAATTCAGAGCATAAGCATCCTCATCTTCTTAGCCTCTCAGAAACATGCAAATTGATTAAAAATTATTTATTCATTAATAGTTTCAACTCTATCTTCCATATTCACTCCCGTAAGGTCCAGGTACAGAAGACACTTTACAAAATCCCCTATGTAAAACACATATAGGGAATCAATGGCTTTTCTCTTATGTTATCTCTTTATTAGAACTATTTTCAAGTGTTTCAAAGTAGTTGAGATGTAGTACAATCACCAAAAGTTTGCTAAAGATGATAGTAAATAATTAGGAGAAAAGCCCATAAACAAAATAGTAATACTTGTGTTTTCAGTGATTTTTGTAGATTCTTAGCAGAGAAGATGATTGGTCAATTGTTTGGACTTTTTCCAAAGCTAAGCTACTCTGTTAAATCACTTATAAAATAATGGAATCAATTATCTGGGTTGTTGAGCAGGTGTTAGCCTGGATTCTCTAAAAATAAATCATGTCAGACTAATCTGAATTTTTTGATGAAGCAACTAAGTTAATTTATGAAAAGGCATAATTTATCTTGATTTTAGCAATGCTTTTGATAAAGCATCTCTCAGAATGCCTGTGAATAAGTCCCAACATACTGGCATTAGCATAGGATTGCTAAAATAGATGAGTAACTCACAAACTAGAGAATGTAATAATACATGGTCAATAATTCTTTAGGGCACAGTTGACAAGCAGAATTCCCATGGGCTCAGAATTTGGGAATACTTTAAGTAAGATTTATATTGCTAATTTAGCAATAGACTTTTGGTTTGCCAGCAATGCAATCTGCTGAAGATTCCTAGATAGTAGTTTGAGATTCAGAGGAAAATGGGGCAACATGGATGAATAAACAAGTAGGTCCTCAAAACAATATCAGAATCTGAATGTGGAATTTCACATTTATAGAGCAACTCAGCAATGGAACAGTGATATAGCTGAGTGGAGGCAGGTGTACTAATTGGAGTTCAGTTGCTATTTGATGTCACTATTGTTTAATGAATCATGCTTTATAATTGAGAAGTTGAAGGCTGAGGATTTTTTGAGATTCTCTAATATTGGCTTGAGTACTCCCTACCCATGCAAATTTTGGGGCTTCCAATCTCATCAGGCATTTGACAGAAAACTCTGATCTCCTCATATAAATTCCTTTACTGAAAGGCCAACTTTCCTCACTTAACGTTGAGATGCATAGAACTAATGATCTCTTTATTCTTGAGGATAACAGACAATAGGCAGAAGTCAATATTTCTGAAAAATTAGACCTTCTCAAACAATACCCTAAGTTTACTGTCTCCTGGTTGATCTCTTCGGTGGCTTCTCACATATAATTCTGAGACAATTTCCCCCAAAGGACTATTCTTGTCAGCGACAGCCACTTCTCTGTTAGTAATGACTTTGACGATTAGTTCTCAGTGATTTTCCTGTGATAAAGACCCAGTCAGTTTTCTCAATATATAGCTGTCATAATCTCTCATCAATTCCATCAGATTTCAAGGGTTGCTTATAACCCTTTCTTCTCCAAGATGCTTCAACTGTTTCAAGTCTAATATCAATGTTTGTCTTTGTGAACTTCTAAGGGTAACTCATGGTAACATCAGAAATTTACCCTCTAATTTCCTTTTCTGAAAATTTCACAGTTTTTGAAAGAACCAAAGTAACACACGTGTCTTAATACCCTTGTTATTCATAAGGTAGTCTTCCAACCAGCACTCCTGGCTTACTTGGGAACTTGCTGAAATATGGAATCTTGGTCCCATTGTTTGGCCTTTGAAATAGAATATGTATTCTACATGAATTCTAGGTGTTTTCTATGCAAATAAAGGTAGAGTTAATACATATCACTGGCTTAGAGAGAAAACTGATCTTTGACATCCCACAGTTACAAATAGGCGGAGGTTTTTTAATTTAAATTACATCTTTTCTCTTACATATAATAATCCAATAATTTATGTAGAAAGGAAAAATGGGATGCTTTAGATGGCTATGTACTCTGGTCCCTGAATTCTAAAAATATGGTTCCATAAGTGGTATTTCTCACAGTAGAAGAATGATGTTAGACTAGAACATATCCCAAAATGAAGGAGAAACTTCTGGAACCATATCATAGTTTGTAAAATGTTTTACACAGTTGTTATAATAAGGGAGGGTCACAATGGAGTTATAAAGTCCTGCAAAGAAGATGTGGTTGCTATTTTATATAACCTCCACCACTACTAACACTGAATACTTAGGGGCAGAAAAATGTTGTTGTCCTATTTATTTCTGGTTGGGTTGTGTCCTCAGAACCATAGCTTAGAGATTTAGGAAGGTTGAAATTTACAACAAAATCAAGTTATTTCTTAGTGAACGTAGTTGTGAATCAAAGAAAATCATGCATCTGTTTTACAAATCTTCATAAGCAATGCTATATTTGGTTCTAAATATTGAGTGTAATTAAGGAGCTTCAAATTGGTGAATGATGCTGAAAATGACTGGAAAATTTATTCAAAAATCAGAATAACTATTTTTGTAAGAAGGGTTAAAAGATGAATACATTTATGACTGAAAACTGCATTTAAAACAGACTGAGGAGATATGATTGCTTCTAACAAATTTCGAGGGGTAGTAAATAAAGTCTAAGTATAAAGAAGAAAGAATAACTAGTCTGAAAACCTAAACTAAGGGAAAATGCCAACTTTGATTGTTTTATTGTATGACTGGGATAAAGCTAAGTTAAAGTGTGTTGTCAGCTTCAAAATGAAAACCTACAAAAGACTGGGAAAACCATGAATAAGTAATCTAAGTTCCACACATAAATTCCTTGATTCCTTGGTCCTGTATTAAAGAGTAACATTGATTCAACAGAGCTTACATATAAATAACTGTTTACTTATAAAAAATATAGGATAATTTTATTGCTACTTTTGGATTGGAAAAATGTTCAAACTTTTATTAAAACACTTAAAATTTTGAGTTATGAAGTTTTGAAAGTTTCAGGAAAATAATGAAACTCTAAAACATAATGATGCTTTTTTTTTAATATTTATTTATTTACTTTAGTTGTACACAATGCAATGCATTTATGTTTACGTGGTGCTGAGGATCGAACCCGGGCTGTGCACGTGCAAGGCGAGCGCTCTGCCGCTGAGCCACAACCCCAGCCCCCATAATGATGCTTTTGACCTGTAATAATTTCTTTGTGCCATTTGGGTATCATCTTTCTCTCATTTTCCTTTTTCCTGTAGAACTTATATAATTGGGAGAGTTTACATTATTAATATTGTCTTCTTTCTTCAATTTATAATATTCAATGTCATTTTGTCATAGGGATGATAAGACAGGGAATTTTGTATCTTCAAGTGGCACTGTATTTTTATAGTTATGATTAATTTTATGTGTCAACTTGAATGGACCACAGGGTGCCCAGATGAAGCCTTGTTTCTGGGTGAGTCTATGAAGGGATTTCTGGACGAGATTAGCATTTGAGTCAGTGGATTCAGTGGAGAAGATTTCTCATCCCAGGGTGGCTAGGTATCATCCAATCTGCTAAGGGCCTCTGAAGAACCAAAAAAATAAATATATAAAAAATAAAAGGAGAAAGAAGAAATTTGACCCCTTTCCTTTCAATCCTGCCCCACTGGGACATCTTGTATCATCTTCCTTTGTCCTTGGAGTAGGATTTATATCATTAGCTTTCCTGGTTCTCAGGTCTTCAAACTTGGACTAAATTATACTGCTGGCTTTCCTGGGTCTTCAGCATGCAGATAGAAGATTCAGGGATGGGGGCTTCTCAGCTTCCATAATCATGTTTATGTGATCAATTTCATGTATATATTGTAATAGATACATGGAAAATTATATATTCTATTTCTTTTCGGTTTATTTATTTATTTTTATCCTAAGTTGTTATAAATGACAGCAGAATGCATTACATTTCATATTACACATATAGAGCACATTTTTACATATCTCTGGTTGTATGCAAAGTATATTCACACCATTCATGACTTCATACATGCACTTAGGGTAATGATATCCATCTCATTCTACCACCTTTTTTTTTTCTTCACCCTTTTGCCCTCTCCCTTCCCCTCCCTCTCCATTGCCCATTCTAGTGTTCCTCTAATATATATTCTATTTTTTATGTTTCTCTGGAGAATGCTAACAAATCAATTTTCCACTATTTTAACACTTTCAGATACAAGAAAAATAATAAAAAATTATACAATAGGTTGAAAAAATAAAATCAATGAAAATAAATTGTCTAAGTCAACACTTAATAGGAAAGAATATAGTCAGGTGGAGTCCTTCAGTGTTCACATGTCCTCTTCTCTCTGTCTCATCAACCTTTCTTGTTGATGATGTGTAACTAATGTGGAGGGAGGAGCAAGGAGTCTTGAAGGAGCCCCAATTAGGGAGATGGCTATTGTGGTCAGCGAAGCCATAAGTTCCACCTGATAATAAGTATGTATGTGACGCACCTGTAAATGCACGTGAGGCACCCGCAAAGCTAAAGGTATATAACCGGGTGAAAGCGGTCGGAGTCAGGAGAAGAATGAATTCATTCAGTCAGTCGTGCAGTCGCTCAGTCGGTCAGAAGAAGAGTTCGGGTCGGAGAAGAAGAAAAGAATCAGAGCGGCCAGAACGTAGGCAGAGCGGTTACAGAAGAGAAACCAGATAGAAGAAGTAATTGCTGGTCAGAGTCAGGCCGAGGCTCCCGAGGAAGAAAGAAGAAAGAAGAAAGAAGAAAGAAGCTCTAAAAGCTAAGCTCTCTCTCTCTCTAAAGTAGAAATCTCTCTCTTTCAAGCTCTCTCTCTTTCTCTCTAAGCTCTAAGAAGATGAAGAAGAAAAAGCTCTATCTTTCTCTCTAAGCTCTAAGAAGAAGAAGAAGAAAAAGCTATCTCTAATCTGTCTCTCTAAGCTCTTTCTAAGAAGAAGAAAAATCTTTCTTTCTCTCTCTAAGCTCTCTCTAAGAAAGTAGAAGTAAAAGTAGAAGTATCTTTACTCTGCCTCTGAGAGTTTTCCTCCCGCGGCCTTGTGGCTGGCCACGACAAGCAGCTTGCAGAGTCTACAAATGGAAAGTTCCCCAAATTGACATTTTCCAATCATGGAAAAGCAGAGGTATGAATGCTGAGTCAGCATTCCTTGGTAATTAATTAGTCTTTTGAACAGAAATGGATTTTATTTGGGGGTTAGAGTGAAGTATATGTGGAGCCAGAATAAACTCCTATTAGAAATCAATAGTAGCCGGGCACGGTGGCACACGCCTGTAATCCCAGCACTTTGGGAGGCTGAGGCAGGAGGATCGCGAGTTCAAAGCCAGCCTCAGCAATGGCGAGGCACTTAGTAACTCAGTGAGATCCTGTCTCTAATAAAAATACAAAAAAGGACTGGGGATGTGGCCCAGTGGTCGAGTGCCCCTGAGTTCAATCCCCAGTACCAAAAAAAAAAAAAAAGAAATCAATAGTGTGGAGAATACTAGAGGAAGTCCTTCTCAGCCCAGGGGTATGACCATAACTTGGTCTTTCCATCCCTTCCTATTTATAGTGCCCTCTTGATGTTCCATTTTATGTTCTACTTATCCAACCTACCTTTAACATGTTTTGTGGGTTATTAACTTACTGTCTACGTTTAACATGTCTGACAAATTCAGCCTGTATTTACTGCCTAATTGATTACACATTTTCTATACTTGGCATTTTCTATGAGAGTCACTTATATTTCATAAACTAGTGCCTTGACTACTCTTTATTATTGATATTTATTTTGAGTTTTGTCTGTCCCATTTACTTAATTCCATAACAGAAATGAATTACCTTTAAAAATTCAGCAAAAGGATGATACAATTTGCATATGGCATTTTGTTGTTATTACAACATATTTTTTAATATTTGAAAGCTATTTATTTAAGAAAATACTGCTCAAATTTCACTGCAGTATAAATTATGCTAGTAAATACTGGTAATGCTGACATAATGTTAATATTAATAGTATCAGTATTTCCATAGCATTAGTATTAACATGAAAGAAAACACCACGAGAATTAGGATTGATGGTGGGAATGCTGATATCGGAAGTCCCTTAGGTAGATGCTGGTCATATGTGAAGAATAAGAGGAACCATCAAAATCAGTTCAACTAGTTTTTTTTTTAATTACAATGACATATTTTTGTCTTCTGTTATCTGCAGGTTTTGTTTGCTTTAAAAATACTAAAATAGGGCTGGGGTTGTGGCTCAGTGGTACAGCGCTTGCCTAGCATGTGTGAGGCACTGGGTTTTATTCTCAGCACCACATATAAATAAATAAAGGTCCATCAACGACTAATAAAATATTTTAAAAAATACTAAAATAACAGAAAAGTTGAAGGGATTTCAAGAAACATTTCTCTCCAGCATGCTGTTTGTGTGAATGTATTGGTGTCAAGCCATTTCTTCACGCTTAAGCTAAAACTTGTCTTAAAATAGCTACCTAAGAACTGGCCCCCTTCTCCCTGTTCTGCTACTTTCATGACAATATTCAGCATTGCAGAAACTGATTTACAAATTTTGAACACATCAATCCAAAGACAGATGCTTAGATTGACTATCCCTATACAGTGCAGTATAGTGATTGTAAGTGAAGACTCAGGCGTCAATCTTCATTTCTAGCTCCAGTCTTCCTTCCACTACTTGGTTTTACTTAACTTCCATGATCAGTTTCCTCATCTTTACAAAGTCTCTTGAAGAAGAATAAGGTATATAAGAATAGGGTAGTCCTATTTCAAAAGATAATTATGAGGGCTAAATTAAATAATGCCTTGCACATATTTATCTAAATCAGTTTATTTTAGAAGGCTCAGTAAACCACCTTGGCCCCAAATCAGAGACTTTAGGAGACCACACTGAGATTCTGTTGGCCATTGTGTCTTACTTTACACATGTCACGGATAGAAATATATTTATAACTCCAGAGTACTTCAGCTCTTAATACTATCATTTTTCTGATTTATTTAGCCAAATGAGAAAAGAGAAGGGTTTGGGGTCTATATTTTTCCAGATTAAATGAAGACCTTTTCAGATCATAAAATTTTTTTTACTTTAATTTTGTACACTTGATATTAAAGTGTCCTTGTGATCATTCATTTAAATAATATTCCAGTCTTCTCTAATTGGTGTAATTATATCCTGCTTAACGATTTATATTAGTTTCCTAAGTATCATTTTTATGTTGCTATTAAAATTTTATTGGTATAGTATGTCACTATATTTTTCATTTTGTTCTTTTTCTATCAGGGTTCATAAGAGGACATTTTAGAATTCTGTTAGTTTGTTTACACAATAAATATTAATAGATAAAAGTAAATTAATTGACTTTACTTACTGATCACAATAAAACTTAATCATCTTTCTAAGTAAATAGCTTGAACCTAGAGTTGCTGTTAGTTTATCTGGTAAAGTAAGTATATTGTTATTAAATCTATTACATTTGGTTCTTACCAAAGAATCAGCATGGTTTAATTATCTGTAGCTTTCCCACCTTTTGTATTTTTCAGACTTTCAATTAAAAGCCTAAGAATGATGAATATTAAAAAAAATTAACAATATTTTAATTAATGGTTTGAAGTGGATCTTCTGTGTAAGGCTGGTTTTTCAAATAATAATGAAGTCTGAAGTTGAAAATTGATTTACCTGCTTTGCACAATTAAAAAAATCTTGAATGAAGTAATTATTTTCTTTATGACTTGGCCAGATATTTTATCATTGTTTAGACTGACATTGTTTTTGTCCTTGCAGCATAGAAAACTCAATTAATTTTTAGAAACTGACTTAATCTCCCGAAATTTCTTCACACATTTTTGTGATAGTTGTATACATATATTTTGGAAGAAAAACTTGTTTACATTTATAGTACTCCAATTTTACAAGTTTTCCAGGCCTCCCAAATGTTTGATGATTCAAGGAAAGGAAGGACACTCAAACTTGTTTTTTGTGTATTGCTTTGTTCATATGCAATTATTTATTGAGTATTAATATGCTAATTTTTATCCTAAAATATTGGTATTGCAATATAGCTGACAATAAACCTGACCAACTTCCTGCTTTTATGGAATCTATATTTTTATTTAGAAAGACAGGACATTTATCAATACTCTGTGTGTGTGTGTGTGTGTGTGTGTGTGTACATACATACATAAATTCTGGTAATAGAGAGTAGGGTGGTACCTAAAATACCTAAAAGAAGCTTTGGGGTTTGGAATTGAATAATGAGAAGAGTCTGGAAGCATTTTGTGGTGCTTTTTAGAAAACAAAACAAACACACACTAATTTCCCTGAAAGAAGTCATTGATAAAAATATACATATTAAAGGTAATTCTGCTGAGGGCTCGGAAATAAGAAAGGAGATCAGTATAGGAAGCTTCTACAATTTTAGAGGCCACTTATATCATCACAAATGGAATGTTGCTAGGAATATGAGTGTTGGAAGTTCTTATAGTGAAATCTTAGAAGGAAATGAGGAGCATGTTAGTGGACATTGGAGGGATGGTGATCCTTGTTATAAAGTCAGCTGAATTATGTTTTACTGTTGGGGAAAAAAAGTAGAAGTTGTAAACAATGAATTTAGATAGTTCACTGAGTACCCAGCAGTGTAGAATGTACCACTTGCTTTGTCCTTGATGCTTTTAGTAAACTGTAAGAGGAAAGAGTTAAAATGAAGAGAGCATATTAAGTAAAAATGAACTAGCATTTGATTTGGCAAATTCTCAGCTTACCAGATAACATGTTCTGGAAACAAAGTCAAGGCTATGGTTGCACAAGTGTTTGCTAAAAATATTAGGAATATGACTTATATGGATCCAATTAACCAAAAGTTAAAAATAAAGGTACAGTTATCAGAAAGGTTCTTTGGAAAATTACTGTGTTGAATGGGGGTAGATCTTGTTGACATCTATGGAAAAATTGTAAAAATTTGATACCAGGAGAAAGTCAGCTAGCCTGGACTGAAATAGACAAAGATAGGATAAGATGAAGAAAAAAAAATGACTCCAATGGCCAAGGCCTGGAAGCAGAGTCCTGTGCTGTCCCCTGGCGATATGGGGCTACTCCTAGTGTTCAGAGTTGCTACTTGGTGGGCTCAGAGGATAGAGCATTGAACCACAGAGGAGTATCCTCAGGGATTGAACTCCAGTAGAACACATTCTGCTAGAAAGTCAAAGGACTTGCTTGGGACATAAAACACCTTTTCCCCCCTTCCTATTCTCCCTTTTGGAATGGAATTGGCTATCCTAGTCTTATGCCACCACTGTGTTCTGGAAGTAAATAACTCATTTCTAGGCTTCACAGGCCCACAAATGGAGAGGACTTCTGCCCAGGATGAATCATACCTGGAGTCTCACTTATACCTAATTTAGATAATTTACAAGATGAGATATAGGATTTTCTGAGTCAATATTTAGATGATATTTTAGACTTAGGATTGAAGCTGTAACTGGACCTCTAGGGATGCTTGGATGGGGTAAATATATTTGGGATATATGAAGGACATGGAGGTTTGGTGGCCAAGGGCAGACTATTATCTATTGATTTGAGTCCTCTAAAAATGATATATTGAAGTCCTCACATACAATACTACAGAATGTGACCCTATTTTGAAATGGAAGATTGATTAGTTAAGACAAGGTCATAGTGGGATAGGGTGAATGAATGCTTAATAACAATGTATCTGGCGTTTCCATGACAAGAGGGATATTTGAATACCAACATGCACAGAGGAAAGACAATGCAAAGATATCCAAGAATAAACCAGCTATGTGATGACAGCCAGAGTTTAGGAATGCCAAGGAATGCCAAGGATTTGCAGAGAACTGCTAAAACTAGGTAGGAAGAATTCTTTCCAAAAGCCCTCAGAGAGAACATGGGCCTGCCAATTCCTTGATTTTGGATTTCTAGCCTCTAGAACTATAAAAAATAATTTGTAGTTTCAAGTCTTAAAATTTGAGGTACTTTGTTACTGTAGCAACAGGAAACCAATATACATCCTTTAGATTCAAATATGTAAAACAGGTTCATGTAAAAGCCTGATAAAAAGATATACTATAAAAACAATCCCAAATTGCTACACTAATATAGAATGGCTATACTAACAATGGATTAAGAGACTTTAAGACAAAAATTGTTACTGGAAACAAGAATATTTGATAATTCTATAATTGTCAATTCATCAGGTAAATATAAAAATCATTAAAAACATATATTCACTTGACAAAGCCCCAAATACCATGATGCAAAAATTACAGACTAATCTCTATGAATGTAGATAGAGATATCATCAACAAAATACTAGCAAACAGAATCTAGTAATATGTGAAAATGTTTATATACCAGAACCAAAAGGGATTTGTTCCTGAAATCCAAAGTTGGATCAGCATACAAAATTCAATCAGTGTAATACACCACATCAATAAAATAAACAAAACCCGACATGATCACCTCAATAGTTTCAAGAGAATTTGACAAAAATCTAATAGCTTTTCATTAAAACAAAACAAAACAAAATACTATGCAAACTAGAAATAAAAGAGAACTTCTTCTACTTAATAAAGGACATCTAAGAAAAATCTACAGATAACATTGTATTTGATGGTAAAGGCCTAAAAACTTTCTCCATAGCATCAGGAATTCATTAAACCAAGAATTTTATGACATGATCTTGTGCATAGAAAATCATAGCATAGTTAATAAACATATTTAGCAAAGTTGCAGGACATAAGATCAACATGCAAAAGTCAATTTATATTGTTGCACAAACTCTTATTTTAACACACTAGGAATGAATATGTTGAAAAAATTTTATTGGCAGTAGTTTATGAAAATTCACAATGCTTAGGAATACATTTGACAAATACAAGACTTGTACACTGAAAGCCGTAAAATATTGTCAAAATACATTAAAGGAGATCAAAATAAGTAGAAATATATTCTATGTTCTTGAAGTGGAAGTTTAATTACATTAATATGGTAGTACTTCTGAAACTGATGTACAAATTCTGGACAATCCTGATCAAAATCTTGCCTGATGTTTTTTCCTTGTTGTTGTTGTTGTTGCATATATTGATAAACTGATCATAAAATCATGTAAAATAAATGTCAGGAACATAAAATAGACAAAATAATCTTGGGGAGGGGAAGCATTATTGGGGGCTTCACACTCTGTGATTTAAAAACTTACTGCAAAGATAAAGTAATGCAAGCATTGTGATACTGGTCTCATGTTAGAAATATACGTTAATGGAATAGACTTGGGAGTTAAGAAATAATTTTTTACACATTTATAGTCAACTAATTTTCAGCAAGAGTGTCAAGACTGTTTAATTGGGAATGAAGAGTCTTTTCATAAATAGGACTCGGACTGTTTGCTATCCACATGCAAAAGGATGAAGTTGTAGCCCAGTCTCTTACCATACACAAACATTAACTCATAGTCAGCAAAGACCTGCACATAAGAGCTAAAACCATAAAATTAATAGAAGAAATCATGGTATTAAATCTGCATAACCTTGGCTTAGGCATAGGTTCTCAAATTTGTTCTCTAAAGCACACACCCCAAAACACATTTAAATCAGACATGCTTAAAATTAAAATTTTGTCCTCCAAAGGACACTAGAAATACTTAAAAATATTTAAAATAAAAACCACAGTATGTATAAAATATTTATCATATTTAATAAGTGAGTATGTAAAGAACCCTTACAGTTTAAGAGTATACAGATAAATAACCCACAAATGAATACATTAGGGAAATGCAAATCAAAACTACAGTGAGGTACCACTTCACACCAGGTAAGATTGCTACTATTCACAAGACAGACAATAACAGTGCTTGATAAGAATGTAGAGAAATTAGAGCCGTTGTACATTATGAGAATATAAATTAGACCAGATACTTTGGAAAACAGTCTGGAATGATTAAGCAGAATTACCACATGACCCAACAATTCCATTCTTAGGTCTATAGCCAAAAGAATTGAAGAGATATGTTCCCCAAAATATTTATACATAAATATTCATAGCAGCATTATTCATGTCTTTCCAAAGTGGGACCAACCCACTGTTTATAAATTAATTATTAAACAAAATGTCATACATAGTGGAACATTATTCAGTCATAAAAAGTAATTAAATGTCGATACATTCTATAACATTGACAAAGCTTGAAAACATTATGCCAAGTGAAAAAAGCCAGACACTAAAGCCTACATAGTTTGATTCAGTTTATGTTAAATATTCTGACAAGAAAATCTAGAGAAAGAATGTAGACCATGTTTGCTGTAGGCTAAGAGGAGGGGCCATAGGAAGTGATTGCTAATAGATATGGAATTTATTTTAGGTGATGAAAATGTTCTGGAATTTAATAGTGGTGATAGTTATACAACACTGAGTGTATTCTGAATTGTACACTTAAAAAATATCATGATATGAGTCTATCTTTGTTCTAACTATTCCACCTGTATCAAAGAGAAATTTTTAAAAAATTTCATATAAAACTCTGTGTAGGATAATAACTTGAATTGTAATAGACAAATATTGGCAACAACCTAAATATCTATCAAATGGTGAGTGGTAAAACACCTAAATATCTATCAAATAGTGCAGCTTAGCAATAAAAAGCAGAGAATTATTGTACATGTTACAACACACATAAATTTGAATTATGCCAAGTGAGAGAAATACATTGAAAGAAAAACATATTTAGGATCCCATTTATGTAAAATTCTAGAAAATGTAAATATTCTAAAGTGACAGAAAACAATCAGTGGTTGTCTGGAGATAGAGTGAAATAATGGGAGGGATTACAAGCAGTAAGAGCTGACTTAGGGTGATGGGTATGTTCATTTTGTTGACTGTGATGAAAGTTTTATGGGGTTATACATATGCCCAAACTTTTATTTTTAATATATTCATTATATTATATGCTGGTTAAACTCAGTAAAATTGGTTTTAAAAGGGAAAGAAAGTGAAAATTATTCTTCCTTGAATCTTGCTTACATTACTTAGCTTTAGGTCCAGCGAAAGGTATTTTCATTGACTAACCTTGAAATCACACAGAGTTTCACCCTTATAGTTAGCAAGTTCCCATAGCTGAGTAATTCCACTCAGCCTTTCAACCACCTGCAATTTTTCAATGGTTGTAATTGGATGCAAATTGTCCGGTGTTAATCATGAGCTGTCTCTAATTAAAAAGAGAAACTATAGATTATGTTATGAATATTAGAAGAAACAAATAAAGCAGATCAGGGAATACTTCTCTATGGGGGCTCATGACTTATTCCTGAGTGTCATTAAATCGTAACAGGTGAAGGTGCCCTTCTTGTGCCAGTGGCAGCAGAGAAGTAGTTAGAAATAACCTAGATGTAATGTATGAGGTCAGTGTTTTCAAAAACGGGAAAGTATTCCTATGGCTTGAGAAGTTCTTTCAATTTCACAAATTAAGGACTTTGAAAAAGGAAATTTAATTAGTTCAAAATTGGATTGGAGTAATGAAATGCAGGTCAAAAGAACAGCTAAAGCTTTTTAAAGAACCTAATTCTTATAGTAAAGTGAAAACATGATGGAGTGAAATTTTAATGGACATTAGCTGAAACCAAAGCCTCAACTTCCACAGCTTTTGGTATATTATACAAATTATCATTAGGTCAAATAAGATTTGGTGGTCTAGGAGCACAATTGATCATAAATATCTTTAAATTAAAATTTTCACAGTTTAGGTTGTTCTGTTATTTCTATATCATTGATTTGGACTTCTTGATAATGTCTTATTTATTGTAAAGAGCATTTATTTTTAAAAAAGTAAACCAGGTTATTTTGTCTACTAATACAAAAAAGTGAAAACATGATGGAGTGAAATTTTAATGGATGTTAGCTGGAACCAAAGCTTCAACTTTCACAGCTTTTGGGATATCATACAAATCATTGTGAGGTCAAGCAAGATTTGGTGGTCCAGGAGCAAAATTGATCATAATTGATCATATTTTATTTAAATACCTGCTCAATTATTAATGTCATTAATTTATAATACTTTTGTCTTTAGGGTATCAGATCATCACATTTAATTCAGATTGTAATCTCCCACTCTTGAAAATTTGACATCATGAGTACTTAGTTTTTGGTGGTAGATTGCATGTTGTTCCTTTCTGGAATAGTTTGTGTAGCAATTAATCTTTTTAAAGGTTTAAAGATAGTGACTGGTTTATATTATAAACTGTTTTATATTAACAACTACTTAGTAATAGATTTTCCAGCAGGATAGTGCAGCAACATTTACCTTCTTCCTTGCTATTTAGCTTCTTCCTAGGAGTGATGTATGGTTCCAACTATGCGCTTTGATCCATAGAGCACTGATAGGGTGAAATTCAAAGCAAAAAGAGGGTCCTGCTTGTTCCCCTCTAGTTTGCCATGCCTGTATCTCTCTGTACCTCATCCCTTTCTTCTAGTTCCATGGAGCCCAGACTCATCTCTAGTTTCTGTTAGGATATTTCTGGGGCAATTTAAAAGGCAGGTGCTAAGTTTCTGAGTCAGCTCACCTCTGGCTCTATTTCTCTCTCCTCCATTGCCCTGGATTTGTTCTCTAGAAACTTCTGGCTCCTAATTGACTCTCTGTGGAGACATCTGGACTGGACATTGGAGGGTTTTCCTAGTCCAATCTCTCCCTTAGAAGGTTTAGGTTTTAAAAGGTGGTTTTACAGTTGAAATAAGCACAGTTTTTTGAAGATCACACTTGAGGTTGTTTTGGCCATATAATTTCCTCAAAGAATTTACAGTTTCTCTGATCTGTGTATTTGTGGGCACTTCCATAAGTGGGTTAGCATGCCCAAAGTTCTTGAGAAGGACATTTTTTTTAAACCTAAAGACTGGTCTGTGGCTTGTTGGCAAATCATCTGGTTATCTTTGGCCAGTTTTCTGGTTATCTTTTTCCTTCCACCATAACTTATTGGTGTTAAGACACCTGACACAAATGGGGTAACTAGGCATATACTCAATAAAGTGTTAACTACCTCACAGGACCCAGTGACCTTGAGATTTCTTTGCTTGCATTATTTTTAGTTCCAGGCTACATATTTTATAGGTTGAACTGGGGGAGAACCCTTGGGTAAGAAACGAGACTGACTCCCTAAACAAAGCTTATTGAAACCCATCTGAATTTTTCTGAATAATTTAAGAAATTTCCACCCTTTTGGGAAGAATTTTTTTTTGGTAATTTTATAATTTGTTTGAAAGAGCTAAATTTAGTGACATTATGTGCTAGATATTCACTAACTAATATGGCAGACATCTTTCATCTTGATATTTGGTTACTCATCTTAGAAATTTAATTGCCACTTCTGAATATTATCATCATTCAAGGAAAATAAAAGTCAATACTGAAATTTTTGTATTTTGTGAAGTTTAGGTATTCTGTAAGGACAGAACACTCTCAGAAAATTGAAGCATACATAAGGTTTTCTGTAATACTTTTGTAACTAATATTATAATTTAAAAGGAATTGTTATTAAAATATTTTATCTATACTATACAAAATAACTTTGTTTATTTTCTGGTGAATTATCTGGGCATCTGACATCAAATATTACTTAATGGAATGGGTGTTAGGTGTATATGTTGTGCTGCCTTAGACTATATGTTAAAAGTGACCAGAAAATACTTTGAAAGCAGATGACAGTAGTGTTTCCTAAGCAAACATGTTAATAAAAAGCATATGAGAGAATACACAAGTCAGAATGTTTCATTGGTGATATGGATGCTCATGTAATGATGGTACTACTGTCTTAGTTTATGGACTATATGTGAGATGACACTGCTACTAACATTTTATTCTGGCGAAGCTTTGACATTTGAAACATGTTTGTTACTAACTGCTGAATCATTCCATTAACAAGGAAACATAATACAAGAGAACCGATAGTCATTCACTTCCTTATAAACAACTCTTGAAAATGCCTGAGCAGCGGGAAGTCTGCTTTAATTTGTTTTCACTTCTATCATATAAAATTGGTACCTCATCACACTTGTATATTAACTTATGAGTGTTGCAAATTTGAGGACAGAAGGGCACTTACTGAATGCAATTCCGTGATTATATTTGTATATTCATTAATGTTGGGGAGTAGTTAGAGCAGCTAGCTGCAGATTTGTGACTGACCTGCAACAACAACAATAGTGGAGTGCTCAGGTTATTATTGAATAAATTGTTGTTTCTGTTCTACGAGGGATCATGTAGAAGATGGTTCATTTAGGACCTAATTAATTTTCTCAATATTTGTCAAGCATACAAATCAAATAATCTTCACCTTATTGATAAGGGCCTATTTAATAAAAAAAATTTATACTCTTGATAATTATCAGAGTGACTAATAACACTCTCACTTTTTTTAAAATGTGTATGAATGGTCTTGAGGATCCAGGATGAATTTCTCTCATTGCCAAAATAGGGGTCTTCTTAAAAAATAGTACTAATGGTAATAGTACTAAATGGTAGTCCAGATATCCTAGGTTGTCAATGAGAAAGAATGCGGTGATTTCACTTTCCTGAATTGGAGAAGAACTTCTTGTAATGTAATTGAATGCTCCTTACTCTGTTTAACCCTGTAGACCATCAGATTGATGGATTTATCAGGACTGCTTCCCAGCTGGCAAAGAAAGCAAAAGATAATCATAATGAACCTTATGCATATTTCAAGAATAATCATGGGATATATATTTGGAGTCTTCCAAGTATTTTTGGCTCAGTATTGAAATTACTAGTAATAAAAATGTGTAAAGAAAAAAAAAACATATGAGATTCTGAGGGGGGAAAATGGCATAAAAATAATTTAAATTATTGTGTAGTAAACCTGGAATAAGAGAGTCCTGGGCTTCAGGACAGATCTGGATGCAAGCAAGGCGAAGCTCTTGGAAGAAAAGCAAAGAACATTATTTAAGAAGCTGTTCTCTGATCTAGAACTGATTGCAGCCTATGTGCCCCTGTCATAGGCCTTCAGTGATTCTCAGGCAGTAGTAATTTGCTCTGAAATTTCTTCTTCTTACATTTGATTTCTCACTTTTTGTTCTGCAGGAATGATGTAGAGAGTGCAAGCTATTTGACAGGAAAAAAAAATTTTAGAAAGGCAAAGGAATCCTAATAGATATTTTTAGGTATTCTAAGAAATTCAGCCATGAAAGTCATTTCTATATTTTCTTTTGGAGAGTATTATACATAAACATAGCTCTAAAGAAAGCATTCAATGCTATGTATGGATAGTTCCCATCTCCCTGTTTGGAGCTGTAGAGTAACAACAAACACATCTTAAGGGATTCTTTGGGCAAGCCAGCTAGTTAAAACAAAACACAACAAAGATATTAAAAAAAAATAAATCCTCAAAATCAAAAACCCTGTGCTCCTAATGTAGTTAGGAATTTTTTTACACATTTCATGCCAAATGTCATATTATTGAATATTATTGAATATTATTATTATTGAACATTATTGAAACGTCATATTATAAAAATACTTATTTGGAAGGTAGGAAAAATTAAAGAAATCGGCATTTAGATGGAATTGGAGAATAAGCCAATCCCAAAAAAACCAAAGGCCAAATGTTTTCTCTGATAAGTGGATGCTGATCCATAATGTGGGGGGCAAGGGAAGAATGGAGGAACTTTGGATTGAGCAGAGAGGAGGGAAGGGAGGGAGGGGAGTGAAGGGAGAGTATGTGTGTGGGGGTAAGATGGTGAAATGAGACACATATTATTACCCTATGTATGGGTATGATTGCATGAATGGTATGACTCTTCATTCTGTATAACCAGAAAAATGAAAAGTAGTGCTCCATTTGTGTAAAAAATAAATTAAATTAAAAAAAAATTTACTCAACAGGACAAGTCAAATGATTTTCTGATACAATTATAATTTAAAAAATTATTAAAAATAATTTGCCACTAAAAATAAAATAAATTATCTCCATTTTATGCATGGAAATAAGAAATCAGAAAGGTAGAGGCATGCCAAAATTGACAGAGTTTCAAGTGTGTTCTTATTCTTTTTGCACCACCCCTTAGAAAATTCCCTCTCAGCATAAAAGAAAAGAAAGTATCTCAATTTTCTCTGTCTCTTTGCTGATGCAGTCTACATGTCCACTGAATAATATTATGATAAACATACTTTCTTTCAACTCCAAAAATTTACCATCCTATAATATTAGTAGCTGTTTGTGAACTGTCTTCAAATGAAGACAAATTATTTTTCCATGTCTCACATCTGCACACTTTCTGAAAAACAATGCTTTCCACTTGAATTGCCTCTTACATGTGAAATTTAATTATAGTTGTTAAATGCTAAACTATCACAATGTTTCACATGATGGCACAGTGGACTTAAAGAGACAAAAATTAATTTTTAATTTAAAGTTTTAAGAAAACTTGAGTAGTGACAGTAATATGATAGCATTTTATAGTACCTGGCTTTTAACAAAAATATTTTAGATACGTCAATAAATTAAAATTTGATACCAAAATTCCAAAGTAAAAGCAAATAACAGAGATAGCCTGTAGGTCAAATGGGTATTAGAATTAGCAGATAAATGCTTTAAAATATGTGTAAATATAAATTCAAAAATGGAGGAGGCATGTAGAATATAGATGAGAAGATAATTTCCCCCAAAATTAGAACCCACAAAAACTAAGAAGCAGAAATTCTAAAGATGAAGAATATAACTGAAACAAATAACTTCTTAACATCTGTTAAATGGCTAAACAGTTTAACATCTGTTTAGATGCAGCAAACAAGAAGATTAGTGAATTGGAAGACAGGCCAATAGAAGCAATCCAACTCAAACCCTGAAAAAAAAAAAAAAAAGTTTTGAAAACAGTTAAAATGAAAGATATGTGTGGGCCACACTCAAAATGTTCAATGTGTATGCAGCTGGAATCAGAAAAAGGAGTGAGAATATGATCGAAGCAATAATTGAAGAAATTAAGGCTGAGAATATTCCAAACTGATGAAGTATAACAGTCCACAGATTGGGTTGTGAATCTCAATCAAGACAAGTGGAAAAAGAATCATCTTAATAAAAGTTGGAAATCAAGGGCAAAAGGAAAACTCACAAGAAGAAAGGGCTGGGGCTGAGAGATAATGGCTGGATACATTATCCTCAAAGGAATAAATGTTTAGAAAAGGCTGACAATAGACTTTTCAACAAAATGATTAAAAAAGATGTTAATGAAATGGTATTTTTAAAGTGCTGGGGAACATAGGATTGCCCAGCTTGAATTCTATGCACACAATGAAGGTGCTTCAAAAATAGTGAAATAAAGACACTTGCAGAAAAAGAAAAAACAAAAACAAACAAACAAACAAAAAAACTAGACAATATTTTACTAACTGTCTTGATCTCAAATAAAAGCCAAAAGGTATAATGAAAATGACTTCATATGAGAAATATAGGAAATGAAGAAAGTATAAAGGAAATGATAAAATGTAGGTATATATTGATGAACAGTGATTGTTCAAAACAATACAAATAGTATCTGTGATATTGAAAATGTCTAATAAGAGTCTTGCCGACCTCCGCCCCAGAGCAGGAGACAGCAAGGACAGACCTGCCAACTCTGCTTCAGTTCAGATGGGCCAAGGACAGTCCTAGGGACCTACATTGGAGTGCCACCAGGTCCAGATCAGTCCCGTTGACCTTAATCAGAAGTGCGGCCAGCCCCAGGTCAGTCCCACTGACATCCTCTTGAGTGTGGCCAGACTCAGGGAATTTTTACCAACCTCTGCCCAAGCACAGGGGGACCCAGGTCATCCCAGCCCATACCTGCAGAGCTCAGGCAAGTCTAGGACAGCTTCACTGACCTCCACTCAGAGGACTGCCTCTTCCAACCAGCAGACCACCACAGGAGCTCAGACTAAACCAGTTCGACCCACACCAACCTGCATGGACCCAGCCCCAGGTAGCATACTTTGAGGAACAACGGCAGGTTCTGATAGCCCAACATTAAGGGGAGGCACAGACAACCTGCAAGGATATTATAAGAATATAGGGTAGAAACTGTAATATCTCAGATCTACACTGCAAGAAAGTAAGGCAAACAGAAAACATGAAAAAAATGAGGGAGTAAAGTATCCCAAACAAACCAGGATTCTACAATAACAGAACCCATGCTCAGCGAAGTTGATGGAATGTCAGAGAAGGAGTTCAGAAGGTTCATAATTAAAATGATCTGTGAATTAAAGAATGACCTAAATGAACAAATACAGGCAAAAATTGACCACTACAACAAAGATATAAGAGAGCAAATACAGGTAGCAAAAGATTACTTCAAAAAAGAGATAGAAACTCTGAAAAAAAAAAGTCAGAAATCCTTGAAATGAAGAAAACAATTAACCAAATAAAAAACACAATTGAAGGCATCACCAAGACAAGATCAACTGGAAGAAAGAACTTTAGACAATGAAGACAAAGTATATAATCTTGAAAATAAAGTTGGCCACACAATGAAGATGGTAAGAAACCAAGAACAGAACATCCAAGAAGTATGGGGCAGCATTAAAAGACCAAATCTAAGAGAAATTGATAGAGGAAGGCACAGAGTTTCAAACCAAAGGAATGCACAATCTCTTCAATGAGATAATATCAGAAAATTTCCCAAGCATGAAAAATGAATTGGAAAACCAAATACAAGATGCTTATAGGACAGCAAATGTAAAAAATCACAACATATCTACACCAAGACACATTATAATGAAAATGCCTAGTATACAGAACAAGGATAGAATTTTAAAGCTTGCAAAAGAGAGGAATCAGATTACATACAGGGGTAGACCAATTTGTATCACAGCAGATTTTTCAACTCAGACACTCAAAGCTAGGAGATCATAGAACAACATATTCCAAGCTCTGAAAGAAAAGGGATGCCAACCAAGAATCTTATACACAGCAAAATTAAGCTTTAGATTTGAGGATGAAATAAAAAAAAAACTTCCATGATAAACAAAAGTTAAAAGAATTTACAAGTAGAAAGCCAGCACTACAGAACATCCTCTGCAAAATATTCCATGAAGATGAAAAGAAAAACAATGATGAAAATCAACAGAGGGAGGTATAACACTAAAGAAAAAAACAATCAGAGGAGAAACCATGTCAAGTTAAATACCAAAAATAAACAAAAATGGCTGGGAATACAAAACACGTTTCAATAATAACTCTGAATGTTAATGGCCTAAACTCACCAATCAAAAGACATAGACTAGCAGATTGGATCACAAAAACAGACCCAACACTATGCTGCCTCCAAGAGACTCATCTCATAGGAAAAGACATCCATAGGCTGAAGGTGAAAGGTTGGGAGAAATCCTACCACTCACATGGACTGAGGAAACAAGCAGGGGTTTCCATCCTCATATCAAATAAAGTAGACTTCAAGCTAAAGTCAATCAAAAGGGATAAAGAAGGACACTACATACTGCTCAAGGGAACCATACACCAACAAGACTTGACAATTATAAATATATATGCCCCAAACAATGGAACATCCATGTTCATCAAACAAACTCTCCTCAAGTTTAAGAGTCAAATTGACCACAACACAATAATTCTGAGTGACTTTAACACACCCCTTTCACCACTGGATAGATCTTCCAAACAAAAGCTGAACAAAGAAACTACAGAAATCAAAAATATAATAAACAACTTAGACTTAACTGACTTATATAGAATATTTCATCCTTCAACAAGTGAATACACTTTCTTCTCAGCAGCACATGGGTCCTTCTCTAAAACAGACCATATACTATGCCTCAAAACAACTCTTAGCAAATATAAAAAAAATAGGGATACTACCCTGCATTCTATCAGACCATAATGGAATGAAATTAGAAATCAATGATAAAATAAGAAATAAAAGCTCCTCCAACACCTGGAGACTAAATAATATGCTACTGAAAGAACAATGGGTTGCAGATAACATCACAGAGGAGATTAAAAAATCCTTAGAGGTGAATGAGAACACAGACCCAACATATCAAAATCTCTGGAACACTATGAAGGCAGTTCTAAGAAGAAAGTTCATTGCATTGAGTTTATTCTTCAAAAGAAGAAAAAGTCATCAAGTAAATGACTTAAAATTACATCTCAAAGCTCTAGAAAAAAAGAACAATCCAACACCAAAAGCAATAGAAGACAGGAAATAATTAAAATCAGAGCTGAAAAAATGAAATTGAAACAAAAGAAAAAATTGAATAAATTGACAAAACAAGAAGTTTGTTCTTTGAAACAATAAATAAAATTGACAGACCCTTAGCCAGGCTAACAAAGTGAAGGAGAGAGAAAACTCAAATTACTAACATATGCAATACAAAAAGGAAATATCACAACAAAACTACGGAAATACAGAAAATAATTCAAAATTATTTTGAAAACTTGTACTCCAACAAAATACAAAACACCAAAGCCATCGACAAATTTCTAGAGTTGTATGATCTGCCCAAACTTAAGCAGGAGGATATACATAATTTGAACAGACCAATTTCAAGCGACGAAATAGAAGATGCCATCAGAAACCTATCAACCAAGAAAAGCCCAGGACCAGATACGCAGCTGAGTTCTACAAGACCTTTAAAGAAGAACTGATACCAATATTCTTCAATTTATTTCAAGAAATAGAAAAAGTGGGAGCACTTCCAAACTCATTCTATGAGGCCAATGTCACCCAGATCCCCAAACCAGGCAAAAACACACCCAAAAACAAAAACTTCACACCCATATCTTTAATGAACATAGATGCAAAAATTCTCAATAAAATTCTGGCAAATCAAATACAAAAACATATCAAAAAGATAGTGAACCACTATCAAGTGGGGGTTCATTCCAGGGATGCAAGGTTGGTTCAACATATGGAAATCAATAAATGTAATTCATCACATCAATAGACTCAAAGATAAAAATCATATGATCATCTCAATAGATACAGGGAAAGCATTTGACAAAATACAGCACCCCTTCATGTTCAAAGCACTAGAAATAGGAATAACAGGAACATATCTCAACATCTCAAAGCTATATATGCTAATCCCCTAGCCAACATTATTCTAAATGGAGAAAAATTGAAAGCATTTGCTCTAATAAATGGAACAAGACAGGGATGCCCTTTTTCACCACTTCTTTTTAACAAAGTACTTGAAATACTGGCCAGAGCAATAAGATAAACAAAATAAATTTAAGGCATACAGATAGGTAAAGTAGAACTCAAATTAACATTATTTTCTGACAATATGATTTTATACCTAGAAGACCCAAAAAATTCCATCAGAAAACTTCTAGAACTCATAAATAAATTCAGCAAAGTAGCAGGATACAAAATCAACACCCATAAATCTAAGGCATTTCTATATATCAGTGACAAATCCTCTGAAAGGGAAATGAGGAAAACTACCCCATTTACAATAGCATAAAAAAAAATACTTGGGAATCAACTTAACTAAAGACGTGAAAGACCTCTATAATGAAAACTACAGAACACTGAAGAAAGAAATTATGGAAGACCTTAGAAGATGGAAAGATCTACACTGTTCTTGGATAGGCAGAACTAATATTGTCAAAATGACCATACTACCAAAAGCACTATACAGATTTAATGCAATGCCAATCAAAATCTCAATGACATTCCTCATAGAAATAGAAAAAGCAGTCATGAAATTCATCTGGAAAAATAAGAGACCCAGAATAGCTAAAGCAATCCTTAGCAAGAGGAGTGAAGCGGATAGCATCACTATACCAGACCTTAAATTATCCTACAGAGCAATAGTAACAAAATCAGCATGGCATTGGCACCAAAATAGGCCAGTAGACAAATGGTACAGAATAGAGGACACAGAGACTAACACATATAATTTCAGTTATCTTATATTAGACAAAGGTGCCAAAAAAGGAAATTGGAGAAAAGATAGCCTCTTCAACAAATGGTGCTGGGAAAACTGGAAATCCATATGCAAGAAAATGAAATTAAACTTCTATCTCTCACCATGCACAAAATTCAACTCAAAGTGGATCAAGAATCTTGGAATTAGACCAGAGAAACTACACCTAATAGAAGAAAAAGTAAGCTCTAATCGTCAACATGTTGGATTAGGCTCCAAGTTCCTTAATAAGACTCCTGTAGCATAAGAATTAATATCAAGAATCAATAAATAGGATAGACTCAAATTACAAAGCTTCTTCTCAGCAAAAGAAATAATCAGTGAGGTGAATAGAGAGCCTACTAATTGGGAACAAATCTTTACCACAAGCATGTCAGAGCACTAATCTCTAGACTATATAAAGAACTCAAAAATCTTAACACCAAAAAAACAAACAACCCAATCAATAAATGGGCCAAAGAACTGAACAGACACTTCTCAGAAGAAGATATACAATCAATCAACAAATACTTGAAAAAATGTTCAACATCTCTGGCAATTAGAGAAATGCAAATCAAAACCACTCTAAGATTTCATGTCACACCAGTCAGAATGGCAGTTATTAAGATCACAAACAACATAAATATTGGCAAGGATGTGGAGAAAAAGCCACGCTCATACATTGTTGGTGGGACTGCAAAATGGTACAGCCCATATGGAAAGGAATATGGACATTCCTTGGAAAACTGGGAATGGAACCACCTTATGACCCAGCTATCCCACTCCTCGGTCTATACCCAAAGGACCTGAAAACAGCATACTACAGGGACACAGCCACATCAATGTTTATAGCAGCACAATTCACAAAAACTAAACTGTGGAACCAAGCTAGATGCCCTTCAGTAGATGAATGGATAAAGAAAATGTGGTATATATACACAATGGAGTATTACTCAGCAATAAGAGAGAATAAAATCATGGCATTCGCAGGTAAATGGATGAAGTTATAGAATATAATGCTATATGAATTTAGCCAATCCCCAAAAGCCAAATGCCAAATGTTTTCTCTGATATAAGGAGGCTGATTCACAGTGGGTTTGGGATGGGGAGCATAGGAGGATTAGAGGAATTCTAGAATGGCCAATGGGTAGGGAGGGGAAGGGAGGGAGAAAAAGGGTGAAGAAGAAGAAGAAATAAAAAAGAAGATGGTAGAATGAGATGGATATCATTACCCTAAGTCCATGTATGAAGTCATGAAAGGTGTGAATATACTTTGTATACAACCAGAGATATGTAAAAATGTGCTCTATAAGTACAATATTAAATGTAATATATTCTGCTGTCATTTCTAACAACTTAGAATAAAAAATAAATTTGAAAGAAAAAGAAAATGTCTAATAATGTAATATAAAGGTTTACAATGGAGCAAATGGTATTAAATTTTCTAAAGTTTTAGAAATGCTTTTCAAAAATTTAAACATAATTATTTTTATTATAATAAATTATGAATACAGCTTGTAAGCTCGTGAGTAAAGTACTGGTGAGAAAACCAACAATAATTTGATAGAACTAATAAGGAAAAATAAAAATATATTTTATTGATAGAACAAATACATAGCAAATCCCAGTGTGTTTAGAAAGAAAAAAAAAACATAAAACAGGCATATCAAATTGAAAATGAATGGCAATATGTTATATATTACCAAAAACATGTCAGTAATTATATAGAATGTAAATGCTCTAAAATCCCCAAGTAAAAATCTAAAATTGCTACTTGGAATACAATACCAAACTCATTGTGTAGTACTTAGCACAGATATGCCCAAAATATTAATGTGATAGTCAAAGTAAGACTCTTTGAGAAGTGGTTTTGAACAAAGATAGGTGGGATTTTACTGGAAAATTCAAAGAGAATGGATGGGTAGAAGGAGAAACCAGAGCAGTGGACCTAAGGAAGGAGTTTGGCTTCCCCATGGAAGAGGGCAGAGCAGCATGGAGTTCAGTAAGTGAGCAGAGCCAACTGGAGAGCTAAGAAGAGGCAGGTTAAGCGCAACCTTGTTGGCCATTGCTGGATTTTGGCTATGGGATTTTTGTGTAGACAAGTGAAACATTTTAAAAGAATCATTCTTGCTGCTGTGCTGAGAAGTGGAAATAAGGAGACATATTAGGAAACTATTGCATAATATCTAAAAGAAAGTTAATGTTGGATTGGACCAGGATGGGATTAATGAGGTGTTGGGAAGTAATTGGATTCTGGATGTAGATTCTCCATTAAATTGGAAGCAGAGGGGTATAGGTAGAAAGCCTCTCATTGGGGGTTCTTCTTCCTGCCCAGAATGGTGTAAGCCACCCTAAAACTTAAAAAAATCTCAAATAATTAGTGAATAACAAAACACAAATACTCAGAAATATATTTACAAATGATGAAGCCAATGATAGATCTAGTCCATAAGGGTTCTGGAACTAGACAAAGGCAAAATGGCTCCAGGGGTTTATTTAATGTGGTGCATCAAAGGCAGGGATAAGGTTTGAAGAGCAAAGTCTTGCTTCCTGATGTCTTGCAGTCAGCAGGTTGATTGACATCTTGGCAGGTCACACCCATCTCAGGTGCAGTGTGGGATCTTAGGCAAAACTTGAGGGGGAAGTCCACCTGCATCAGGTAGTCAATCCCTGTCGAGGGTGTCCCAGGGACTTCCCAGTGTCAGACTAATCCCCTCGGGAGGCTACAATGCGCAACATAGTCCACATACAGCCCACAGAAGGCTGGTGACAATAAATAACCAGGATGATGGTGGAGACTTTAAAGCAGAGACAAGATGAAACATGTAAGAAGTGAAATTCAGTCTTTCACTGACTGAAAAATTGCATTGATAAATAACAACAAAATCCGATGTGGAAGGCAAAGTATTGGAGAATCCAGGATAACCGGTAAGACAAGAAAGGAAAATGTCCACACATGACTAATGGCTGTATTGATAGTGCTTTTTTTTTCCCTTTCTTTTTCTTTTAGCATCTATCTTTTTGAAGTTATTGATGAGGGCACTACTGCTCCAAAAGGAAACACTTTCAATGGTGAACATCATGAGTGAAACAATTTAAGGACAAAAAGCATTAAAAGATGAATATGTCACTTTTCCCAAACTAAAAGATTTGTAAATAATTATTAGTTACCTTTATTTCTGCCATATATCTTGGCAGCATATTGACAATTTAAACATGCTGTTTTAAAAATTCATGTAGTACAATAAGCAATGATCAATGATACATTGGAAAAGAACACTAATATAAATTACTCTTTCTTCTCTGGGTGTATCCGTAACAGAAAAAAAAAATTCCTTGTATCATACATAACAGTCTTTCTATTTTTCTAAAGAAATAATCCATATTATTTTTTCTTCATAAAATAGAAGTATTCTCTTGTGTGCATCAACTAGTGAATCTGATGGGGACAATTCAATGACACCATCAAGATTAATGGTCTTGTGATTTCTAAGATAAGACATACTTTAAAGTCTTATTGATTGAATTGCTCTTAGCATCTTGTCAAGGAATGTAAATATCTACTGTAGGATATTCTTCTGCTCTGACAAGGGACTGGGTTATGCATTTACATTAATAGGTGGTCACTTGGTCTCAGAGGCCCCTAAGTAATTTGCTTTGTAAAAATCTAATACTCAATTAAAAAATGTCAACTTCTACAAAATTTGGAATCATATTTTGTTTTAGGACTCTCAGATTAATAATACAGAGGAGAGACAGGGCTGCTGGGTCTTGTTCTTCTTGGTATCCTAGAGCCTTTGTACATTAAAAGGCTCAAAGTTGATACCTAAGATGTTTTAATCAAATTCAATCTATTGAGTGCTTTTCACCCTGTAAATGTGCATAAAGGTTTTCATTTATTCCTTTATTTTTTGGGGAAGATCATGAGATATAAGTTTAGAGACAAAAACATTTCTGGATGGAAAACTAGTGGTACTATATAATAATTTATAGAATTAACAAGGCTAGAGCAATGATTTTAAAATTTCTAATGTTATTGAGCCTTATGGGAAAATCCACAGATATAAAAATTTGCATAAGGACATTTAAAAAAGAATTCTTTCTGTTAAGTAAAAACAGTAGGCAATTTATTAAGTGATGAGAGTTTTTGAGAGAAGAAAGTAGAACCTTCTTTGTATAGAAAAAATATAATGTATAACAAAGCAAATCCTACTGTTGTAAGAATGAGATAACGTTTACTGGGCTCTTTCCTAACAAATATATTTCAAAACTGCAGTAATTTTGTTATTTATAAAATAAATACAAGATAAAGAAATCTAGTGATATACTTGTTAAAAATGCCTTTTAAATTAACATCTAGTACACAATATTGAGAACACTTGCTCTAAAAATCATAGATGATGAAAAGCTTTGAAATTTGAAATCATGTTTTAGAAAAGGGAAGATATCATCCTTACCTGAAAAGTCTGAGCCATGTGGGTGATTTTGACACAGAAAAGTATCTTTTACTTCAAACACATGAAGCTACATTCTTATGAGGATTTTTTTGGACACAATATTCCATGTCTATCTTAATCTGGAGTTTTTCAAGGAAATAAGACCCTAAGTACTCTTCCGGCCCTGAGAATGGTCAAATTATAATATTCCTAACATAATCTAAGAAAAAAAGTCTAAGAGCATGTGACCTAAGTCACAGATACAATGTTGTCCACAGGTCACAGTGTGGCTGAAAATGGAGTGACAATCCCTCTCCCTGTCAATGGTTACTGCTTTAGTACAAATGATTTTCGCAGTTCTACTTTGTTTCTTTCATTTCCTGCACAAAATCACCAAAACAACCAGTTTCCAAATTGTGGCCATATCATGACCTGGTCCCATTTGCCTACTCCTTTTTACCCTTCATCACCATCCTAGTCTCTTAATATTGTCTCACAATTCCCTTATCCTAAGACATCCTAGGATCCTCTCCTGCTCATTTTTTACAGTTGCAGTATATTAATAAACTACAAATATAACTGGATTTGACTGTAATGTGCTCTTTCTAGTTCCTTTCTACTATTTTATAACAATTTTAGTGTTACCCAACTCAAATGCATAGCAAGAAACAAAAACAAAAACAAACAAACAAAAAAACCCCAAAACTTTTCTGGGAAATAAATGCAACAGAAATCCTTTCAATGTTAGATATTTACAAGAACATATCCTGTCAAACTTTGACAAAAAGAAGCTAGATAGTTTTGACAGGAATTGTAATTGACATTGCAATTCTCAAGGGAATGTTTAAAGATATGCTTAGAAGACATCTGGGATGAATTTTTTTAGAAGTGCTGCAGAATGTGGAATGGGTCAGAAGTATGGAGACAGATTAATGTTCAGATTTTCAGAGAGGAGAATTTAAGTATGTTCTCAGAACAATCTGGGGAACTTGATTTTGATTCTTATGTGTGAGGTTCAGTGGGTAGCTCATTGGTAGAATTGTGAGCTGCTCAAGAAAAACTAAGCAGTCCCGGGGCCTCAAAACAGTAGACTAAAACAGGATAGATTAATAAGCCAGTTGATTACTAGCAACTCACTGATCAGAACTCGTAGGCAAAGTCAGCCCTGTTGTCTGGATGTAGCACATTAGTGTTTGACTAGGGCTCCTGTATTCTCGAGGTGGTCACCAGCTGTTGGGAGAATGGGTAGGGCTGACTATCAGGCTTAGCACAGAACAACCTGCAATTTTGTTGGTTGGACATCCTCTGTTATGTCCTTTGGGCACTAGAGCTCATCTTGAGGTTTATATATCAGATACTAATGAAAATAAGGGGAATTAACAGAATTAAGAACTTGAATTTTTATGCATAATAAATGCAACATTATTCAAGCCACAGTCATTATATCTCCATCAAATACAAGATGAACAAGTGAAGAAGACAAAACATTTGGTGGATGAAAGTACTTTTTTAATAATTTATTTCTCACGATAAGTTTACTCCCATTTTTTGCTAATGCATGTATGTATGTGTTCATGCACACACATGTGTGTACTTTATTCTCTTATAAACAACAATTTAGAGTCCAGAGCTAACTTCTCTGTTGACCCCATACAGTATTGAGCACAAAAATCAAATGGCAAAAATGGATTCCAGAGTGAAATAAAAATCTAATGTGCTTTTTTGGGTATTTAACCTTGGTTATTACAATTCAGCTAACAGTGTGCTGATGATTTCTTTTCATCTTTCTCTCTTTTGCATTCACTTTTTTACTCCATAGTTTTCTTCTTAAGTAGTGTTTGGCATTTTCAGATTAAAGTTCCCAGATGCCTTTCCTCTAGGCAGAAAATATTGTGAAAGAGAATGCAAACTATTTCCAATAAAAGTTGTGTAAGTGTGAAAGCCTTGAAGAGAATGACATTTTCTATATTCCACAGGGGAAGCCTTACGTACATTTGATATTAAGGTGTTGAACAACACATTTCCTCAAATTCTGTGGCTTCTCAGACCAAATGGACTTGTTCTGAGCAAATAACAGGCAGGTTATGGTCCTCTACGTGTAAACTTGATAGACAGGAATAACAGTCCCCACTTATTTAGCAAACATTCCATCCTAAGCTTACTGAGAGACAGCTACTCTTCTAAGCTCTAGAGACAGAATACTGACATCTGTCTCATAGACTCAGTTTAGAGACACATTGGAAGTTAGATATCTAAATATAATATTTTTTTGTGTTGTATGTTGTAGGCCACATGATGGTATAATGTAGCACAGGAAGGTAGTCAGGGGAATTTTCTGAAGCAAATTGCATTTAGATCAAGACATCTAGATGTGAAATTCTTTTTGAGAATATAATAAATTCCCAACATTATGCTGATTTTTATACACTTTACAATTTAATTTTTTAAAACTTGGGAGAAGGAAGCAGCACAGTCATTCCTTTTTATCCAGTGAGAAAATTGAGCATTACAGAGATTAAATAACTCACCCAAGATCACAAAACCCACAAACTTGGGTTTTGAGTTGATCACTGTAGGGCTCGTCACCACTTTATTTTACCTTCTCACTCATTGGAGGAATTGTGTTTAATAAGTCTTGAAATTTCAAGTTGATTTTTTTTTCTTCATAACAATTCTGGGGAATATGGTAATATAAATATTCTTTCACATATAGGACTCTAAAAGCTTATGTTCATAATGTGACTATAACATTTTACAAAGGCAAAATGTAAGTCTTTACTACATCGGAATAAATACCTCTTCCAGGGTATTATTTTTTAAAACATGTCTGAAAATAGGCAAATGAAAATATATTAAGTGCAAAATTAGAGTTCTGATGTTCTTGTCAGAATTATTACCTATACACTGATAAAAGGGACTTTCTGATTGCCCTAAATCATCCCTGAAACAATGTCCATCCATTCACTGCCAAAAGTTTTGTCATTTTAATCAAAAAATAAAATCAAAGTTCAATGTGATAGGAAAAGATATTTATTCACTATCACATATGCAAAACAACTAATGTTATTGACTCAGCGAAGTCCATTTAAACTAGTCTATTTGATATTTTCAGTCTGTCAGTTTACACTTTATGTAGACTTAACACAATCTTCCAGTACATTGTATATTCTCATCTGATGTTGATAACTTGATTCAAAATTTTGTTTGTTTTTAATTACTTAATTATTAGTATACTCTGAAATTTCTATTTGAGGCTTTTAGCAAGAATTTCTCTAGGGAATACTAGAATATTCTTTTGGCTTTAAGAAAGAAGGAAACAATCAAAAGCCCAACTTCAAATGGCTAAAACAATAAGAATTAACATAATCCATAAAGATTTAGATTTGAATTAGAATAGATTGAGGAATCATTCATTCAGTGACTGAATAATATTACTAAATGTGCTGGGGCTCCCCAACTGACCTCTGCACCATTGTCTCTGTCTTCACAGATGCCCCCATAGTCACAAGTTGGCTGTGGCAATTCTAGGCATCACTTATAGTGATTCTCAGCAGAATTGGTCTTGTTGTGTGACTTCTTTTATGATAAAGAAAATCCTTGGTTGAAGCTTTCCAGAAGACTTTCTTTCAGACTTTTCTTCCATTGGTCAGAAATGGGTATGTATGTTGTCAACTTTTTTCATTTTTCCTCTCAGATTGATTCCTTACCTGTTCCCTAATCTACTGTATATCTCCACAGGGCTTGACCACTTTGGACTATTTCTTAAGACTCCTGGAACATGGAGTTTGGGATGGGTTTCGTTAAAGGTAGGCAGTGGTGGGAGGTTGGTGAATGGGCAGGAGAGAGGAACTCAGGCTACCTCTCTGGCAGCTGATTGTCTCTGTTCTTGTAACACATGCTAGACTAGTGGGTGGTGAGTGCAGATTCTGCAGATAATTCAGGTCTGTAGTGTGACTGTTGATTCTCCCCAAGTTCATGTTGCAATTCAAACCTCCAAAGGTGATAATATTAGTAATGAGACCTACATGAGGCCATTGAATTGTGAGAATAGAAGTCTCACAAATGGGATTAGTGCCCATGCAAAAGAGGCCCAGAGTGACTCTTTGTTCCTTTGAAATTATAAGGATAAAGTGAAAGATGGCTGTCTAAGAAGTCAGCCCTCACCAAACACCAAATCTCTCAGTGCAACTTACTAGCCTCCAAAACTTTAAACACTAAAGTTTTGTTTATAATCCAACCAGTCTATGGTATTTTGTTATAGCAACTGAAACAGACTGACACCAGACCACTGGGCTCTGGTCAAACTTTTTGTTCCTATTGTTTTTCCAGTGTAGAGAGGGGTAGTGACTTGAGGTTTCTCAATCCTTCCATTGCTTGGTTTAAAAACATTGCCTGCACTGAATTTCCTTTGTTTCAAATAGTTGTGTTTAGGTTTTGCCAGTTATATTCTGCATAAGGCACATGATTATTAGCAAAGAAATTATTACCAAAGAGAATAGAGCCTCCAAGTTTAGCTTAAACCTTAATTGCTTACCCTGGAGATGCAGATAACATATTTCCCATAGATATGGATACCCTCAGAAGATTGAGTTGTTTACAAGGAGGAAAGTAGGCAGTTTGAGCTCTATAGATTGTCAAGTATCTCTTCTATTTTCTTTCTAAGATTCCATATATTTAATGGAGAAAAAACCCCAAACCCTATATATGTTTGTCAGTAAATTAGTGTAAAAGTCCACAAGGAATAATTATAACAAAATAATTATTACAAAACGATGACTACAAAATTCAAAAGTTTGCAGTTGGTTCCTATCTATATTTATTACTATAACAAAACACCATAGACTAGGTGGTTTAACAATAGAAATTTATTTTCTCATAGGCATGGAGGCTAAAACTCCAAGTTCAAGTTCAAATTCAAGATTCCAGGTGATTCAGTTGCTAATAAGTTTCTCTTTGTGGTGCTGTGTGTGGTATATTCTCTCTGTGAGCTCATGTGTGTGGAGACAGAAAGTAGAGCTAGCTCTCTGTTTCTTCTTCTGTCAAGAACACCAATCCTAGGGCTGAAGCTGTATGTAGCTCAGTGGGAGAGGGCTTGCCTTGCAGGTGTGAGGCACTGGGTTAATCCTCAACACTACATAAAAATAAATAAATAAATAAAGATATTGTGTCCATCTTCAACTAAAACACATTTTTAAAAAAATAAAGGAACACTAATCCTGCTAGATTATGGTCACAATTTTATTACCTCATTAACCTTAGATATCTCCTTTTAGGCCCTGTTTAGACATCTCTTCATCTCTGTGACCAAAATACACAATTTAAAAAAAAAAAAAAAAAGAAAAGTTTATTTTGGCTCATTGTTTCAGAGGTTTAGTCCTTGGTCAATTGACCCCATAGTTCTGGGGCCACAGTGAGGCAGAATGTCATGGCTGAAGGGCATAGCACAGGAAAGATGCTCAGTTTATGTTAACCACCAAACACACACACACACACACACACACACACAGAGAGAGAGAGAGAGAGAGAGAGAGAGAGAGAGAGAGAGAGATACCACCAGCGATGAAATATAAACTCCAAAGGCAAGCCCTTAGTGATTGACTTCCTCCAACAACACTCTATCTGCCTACAATGACCACCCAGTTATATTAATGGATTAATCCATTGATTAGGTTAAAGAGCTCACAACCTAATAATTTCACTGCTGAACATTCTTGCATTGTCTCACACATGAGCTTTTGGGGGATACCTCATATGTCAACTATTAGAGGTCCTATGTCCAAATACAGTTATATTGGAAGTTAGGGCTTCAAGATATGAGTTTCGGGAAGATGTTATTTAATCTATGGAAGTCCTAGAATAGTTTTGACATACATGATTGTGTTTGATAATCTTATTTAACCACACTGCATGTCAATATTTTATTTTTTTGATATAGGGATCTTGACATTTGACATTGGAATAAAAAGGGTTATATAAGGGGAAAATAGGGTAACCATTAGTCTTTTTTATGTGGCTGATTAGATTTTGCATATTGTGCCTGTAGGAAAAGATAACTTATTTTTTTTGACTTTGTATAGTTAAGGGTTGTACTACCAATGTGGATACTTATCTAACTTTGCTTTCCTTGTCTTAATTATATTAGTTTTTCCTGATTTATGAATTGATGCCTTTTCAGTGACATAATGAGGGCTCATTTGAGATTTGAGATAGAGATCCTGAATGTCCTGTCTCTGGAATAAAATTGGCAAAGAGAGACAGTGCTTTTACCTTTGCTACTAAAGGAAAACACCAATTTGAGGGATTTAAATTTCACACTAATTAGTGTGAAGAATTAACCACTTTACCCCAAATGTTATGAATATCATTCAAAGTCCTTATTCTACACCAAATATATCAGATAAAAAGGGAAAGTTTAGAAATGCTGTTTTTGTAGTTGTTGTCATTTGTTTGTTTTTGTTTTGGAGTATAAGTAAAGGTTTATTAACAAGAAAACTAGACATCTGAATACATGGACCAAACAAGAAAGAGAAGCCAAACACCAAAATAAAAGTTAAACGATCAGAAAACAGCAGGATTTGATTGAAGGTGCAGGGCATGAGCAATTGGAAATTGGATTGTGTTAATTGGAAGCTGAGTCTGAGAATATGCTGGGAAGACAGAAAGAGATTAAAAAGGATGTAAAACCTCCAAGTTTCAAAGGACACAAACAAAACATTATGAAACATGCTCTTAGCCTCAGGCACCAGGGAGAATGTGTATGAAGGTTTTCATGCTGGAAGGGGATGAGTTTAACAAAGTTCCTAAGGAGATGTGCAGTAGAGCAGCAAATGTGCTTGGTATCAGGGGGTTAAAGGCACATACGTTGCTATGATCTAGAAATAAGCCCTGCATCTGGAACAAAGTCAAAGAATGAGAATTACCCGCAAGGAAAGAGATAAAGTCTTGTGAAAGTAGTTCATGAATGGAGTGGAAAAAACTATAAAAATGTACAAATGAATTTGTAAAACCAAATGTACTAAATTACCAATGATCATATTTATTCCTTTCTTACTATTCTGCTAACATAACACATGTTTTTAGCTAGAGTTCTGACTGAGACTATAAACCAAAAGGGAACTGTTGCCTTCTTATAAAACAAACAAACAAAAAAGTCCCAAGGTACATATAATTAGCCATCTTTTAAAGATGAGAGAATTGACACTCAGAGAATTTATAGTACCCCCCCAAAATAGCATGATGTAAACTTTGTAAGACTAACCTTGGATTCTGCAGTTTTAGGGCTTCTCTCATTCCTTTTCTTAGTGGCAGAGGAACTTGGTAAACAGCACAATGAACCCTGAAGTTAGACAGGGATACTCTGGGCACTCCCATGACAGTACTCATTTCTGTTGTTTCAGCCCACTGATAATGGGGCAATTTGTTTCTTGACAATTGATTTTAAAATGCAAGAAAGGAAAATCTCTTTCAGTGGCGTTTACTGCATATGTAAATATCTATGGTAACAGGGTAGAATGAACTATGATAGCATAAACATTTTATTTTGTAGTAGGCACAGATTTCACAAGGCAATGTACAAACAAAACCTGACTTTCCTGCTTTAGATTTCATCAACTCTCATTCTGGCTGATGCCAGAAAACTGGGAGAAGTCATGGGAAAGAGGGAGATCCTATTTGTCTTCTCTGAGACTCCAGCAGCCATTCCAGCCTGTCTGGCCCAAGGATACGGTCGACAGCTTCTTACTCAGGCTTATGTCTTACCCCTCTACTTGGTCTGCATGGACCATACTATTTTTTTCTGTGGCAGGGCCATCGGACATATTCCACTTTTGCTCTTCTTTTTTCCCCCTCTTTTTTCCTTATATTTCAAGAGGAATAGGGGAAGTTTGGCTGCCCTCTCATGTTTCCCTAGGCTGTGTGAAAATTTGATGGTTCAACCATAGGTGCTCTTTGTGATCCAGCACAGTTCACCCTCAACTCTGATAGTGTGGGAAATGTTCAAGAATTTTAGTGAATCCAGAAACAACTACCTTCTACTTTTGATTTTTTAAATTTAAGTGGGGGACGTTTTTGTACTGCCAACCCTAGTATTAATCTTGGGCACTGAAGGGCAGGGTACATGGCGCTTTTGGAGAATTTTTATCTAGTCTCAAATGTAGAGCATTTGTGCAAGCTATGAAAATACTTTTAATCATTTTAAACATTTCTGAAACCCAGAATTTGATACCTTTGTTCTAAGACTGCAGAATAGCTGTACCCTTTGGTATAAGTTTAGGTTCATCTATGGCAACCAGACATAAGAGAATCACAGGAATACACAATATTTCATCTCACTGCAATAGTTTGATTTCACTTGGAATAAAACCCGTCTACTTCTTATTCTCTATTTCATGGAACACAGCTTTTAGGATCTATACATTTCTAGGTAAGAATGAATTCTTCTTCTGTAAATTACAGATCACCTAATATACTGAGTGGTAGGCCATTATTCTACATCTTTTGGACATTTGGTTGTTTATTGATGCAGTTTTTATTCATGCCTAAGGACCTCCTGCAAAAACATAATTTGGATAATTCGTAAAAAGTTAAGATGCAGTATTAACACAGATTCATTGAATAATAACCACTGGAGCTGGGCCTGGGCATCTGCATATTCACTGCCTCCAAGTGATTCTTATATTCATCAGATGAGAGAATGATTGATGCAGGATTAGATTAGGCTGAATTGTTTTCCCCTAATAATGTCAGTTCAAACAAGAACGTGCATAATTGGAGATATTTCTTTAAGAAAAAAAGAGAAAGTATCTAATACTTATTCATCTGATGAGAAAGCCCTTAGCATTTTATTTACGTTTCATATATTTCTAAAGATAACTCTATTATGTCTAATAGAAATTAAATTTAATTTGAAAATATAGACTTGTGCCAGTTTGATACTATTTAAACAGACAAAATTCTGGTTTGTGATAGTAACTACACAATAAAACCATGTTACATTTTGGGGAAAAATGTTGTTTATGCTTTATGAAAGGACTGCCTTAAGTACTCAGAAACACACGCACACACACACACACAAACACACACACATACACATACACATACACATACATGCAAGTCTCTAAGACCTAAAATATGCATCATCTCTTGGGTCAGAAGAAAAATAATATGAGGATACAAATCTATATTTTGTGGTATAATTTCATACTTTCATTACTGACAAGTGAAATACATTGTATTCCCGTCCAAGAGCTGCCATCACAAATTACCACGTTTTAGTGACTTAAAATAAATAATTTTTTTTTTATCATTTCAGAGTCCCAGAGGCCAGAAGTTCAAATCAAGGTGTTCATTGGAGTGCATTCTCTCTGGAAGTTGTAGGAAAAAAAATTCTTGTCTCCTGGTTTCTGCTAACTCCTGTCAATCCTTGGCTCAGGATGCATAACTCCCAACTGCTGTGTCTTCACATATCCATCTCCTTCTTCTTCCTTGTCTATGTCTTCTCCTCTGCTGTGCCTGAAAGGGAGGCTTGTCATTAGATTTAACTCCTGTTCGTATAACCCAGGGAGATCTCATCTTGAGATTCTTAATTTACATGTCTGTAAAGACACTTGGCAAGTACGTTCATTCTTGTTCCTGTGTTCCTAGAGTAATGGTTTTGAACATGTCTCATTGCATACATTAAATTTGTGTATTTGTAAATTCCACCAGAATAGCTGTGTATACTGTTTCCATTCCTTCCATTCTCTGCTTGTTGCAGAGTTATTAATGAGGAACTAATGGCCCCAAGAAGAGAACAAATAGCAGGAAAAAGAGGGATTAGATCCGCCTGTCTGTACTCATAGGGGCTGACTTTAATCTTTTTCCTAAACCTCTTTCAGAACGTGTCATCCAGGGGATGGAAATCCATATTTTAAACTTAGAATGTGAGGTAATGTAGAGTAAATGTAACTTTAGGCCTGAGGGAGTAAGCTTTGTTTTTATGTGAATTTTATGCCCTCCTGCCGAATGAAGGCATCTTGAGTAACTGTTCATCTGCCAGCCTGCAGGAGACACTCCAAAGCCACATCCACAGATGTCCAGGCACATCATTAACTTTAATCATTCTTTAGTATTAAAAAAAAATGAAAGGAAAAGGAAAACTGATTAATTCAAAACTTAGATGGTATATCCGGTTCTGTAGAATTGGATGCAGTGAAAGTGCAAAATTTCCTGTAAGCAAGATGCTAGCCCAAAAAGAAATGGAAAGAAATATGGAAGAAATGGAGTTGAAGATCTTGTATGTTGGCGGATAGCTCTGAATATTCCTTCATACTTGAGGAGCAGTTGTATTTGCTAAAGATTTATGCAGATGGTTTGGGTACACGCAAAAGTTTGAATAATTCTACAAAAAGATGTTGACTGAAGTATGTATTGAGAGGAGTTTTAGATTTTGAATCTCTAAGTGGTTCTCAAGCTGCCATCTTTATTTTTACAGCATATGGTTCTAAATCTGTGTGTGTAGGAAAAGAAAATCTGAATGGTCTAGAAAAACTATGTTTTCATGTCATATGACAAGACAAAGAACTCTATTTGCCTTGATTTCTAGAATAAAGACCTTGAGAATCAGACATTTTCTTATTTTCTCTACCTGATGAATGTGAGCTCTAGAATCTACTTTGGATACACATTCTATTAGAGGCCACAGTTAAAACTTCAATAAAAGCTGTAATATTATTCTGGCAAGAGAAATAAAAATTGCACATACAACAGGTTAGACATTAAGGCATGACCTAGATGTTTTGATATCATTTTAAGGGCATCAATCACCCCTCAGTCTAAAAAGCTTGTTACCTTTACATGGACATATGCGCCAGAAAGATTTTTTAATGTATTCAACATCAAATATAAGGAATATTGTACATACATTTTACTGTTTAGAACAAATTTCCTTGTGAAATCTATTACTCCTTAGATACAATATTAAAATATTTTTAAACTCTAAATATTAATTACAATTCTCCTGTCTCCTGTGCCTTCAACATACTTTTCTTAGGATGAAATGGTATTGTTAGAATTATCACAACAGACAACTTATTTATAAAATTCTCTCTTCATGTAGTTTTTACTTTGGGAAGATGAAATCAAAGCATCCTAATTGACTAGTGAGCATGAAATTCTGAACCATATTCTGTAATTCATATGACAAAGTTATGAAATTGGACTGGGTCATTTGAGAAGACTGTCTTCATTTTTTATAATTTATCTTTCTATATCCTCAAACTATTTAATTTTTTACCTTTTTGTTTAATTTGCTGCCACTTTAATCAGTTTGATACATTCTAATCACTATGGTTTAAAAATAAAATAGTAAATCTGTATATGACAAAAACTATCTTATAGATAGGAATTGATTTGATATTTCTATATGTTGATTTTCAATTGCCTTTGCTGTCTCTTTTCAAAATAAACATGTCATGTGCCTCATTGAATATATGGCCTTGAATATGTACTGAAGAATATGTTCTTCTAACTTTTAAAATATCCTACCTTTCATTCATGGTCTTTATCATAAAACATGGTGAATCAAATATTCCAGTGAAGCACCATATTTTTTCTTTTTGTTTTACATATGTTAAGAAATACTTAAAGACTTTGAATTACTCTACTAGTTTTGAATGATCTCAAAAGAATATTCTAGAGGCTTTTAAAATTTAACCTTTTTCATTTTCATAAATAGTTTTCTCCAGGCAAGCATATATAATGAAACTCTTAATCTGTAGAACTCTGCAGGGGGTGTCTTTTTCTCAAGAGAAGTGTTACATCTTTTGAGCATCAGAACTGCAAAAGTCATTGAAAAGAAATTTTCGTGGGAGCAGCAGAGAGGGAGTGGAACACCTTTTAATAAATAAATAGCATGAAAACTGTCAATGATATTCTAAATACCTCAGATTACAAGGTGACATTATGTGGTGTTTTAAAGTTAGGCTGCATTAATTGGAACAGTGTTTGCTAATAGTAACTGCCATTTAATGTGTTTGAATCTTATTTCCATTCTGTTTAATTATGAATACAACTTTTTTCAAGACATTCTTGAGTGTTTCCAGAACTCTCTAGCTTATGCATTTTTAAATGATCCTTATACTCATTAGCTCATGAGATGACAATATTTGCAAAAAAGAAGGAGGGAAAGTTGAAAACATGGGAAGAAAGCTTTAAGTTTAAAGCAACACAACAATGATCCATTGAAAAAAGGTGAATATTATGAAGTTTCTTGTTTTTTATCTCTTTTGCTGTGCTTTTGAAAAAACAGTAAAATGTTTTTATATCAATAAGTTGAGATGTTGCTCCTTATAAATGCAAAAGGGCATGAATAATTCTTGTTATCCTTCTTAGATTTCTCCTTGCTCACAAATTCTTGAAAAGAATAAATAAAACTATAATGGTTTGGGAAGGTGTCATGTTTTGGGCATTTATAAATGCTGTCTTCTATATTATTATATATCTAGCTAAAGATTGGATTGTGTAACATCTGCAGTTATTTGGGTTTTAGTCACCCATAGACTTCTTTAAAACAATAGAAATGGTAATAAAGACTACTTCGTTTTTTTGGTAGGGGGGGAGGTATGAACTTAGGGACACTCCACCACTGAGCTACATCCCCAGCCCTATTTTGTATTTTATTTAGAGACAGAGTCTCACTGAGTTTCTTAGTGCCTTGATTTTGCTGAGGCTAACTTTGAACTTGCTATCTTACCTCAGTCTCCCAAGCCGCTGGGATTACAAGTGTGTGCCACTGCCCTTGGTAATAAAGGATTGTTGCCGCCTGAAGCGCTCGGAGCACCGGAGCCGCGGGAAGAACTTCAGAAGCAAACTGGAGACAAACAGCTTTTTATTCTGATAACTTTTCTCTCTGGTTCTAACAACTAACTCACGCCAAACACACCACTAAAATGGCGCTGACCCGATCAGCAATTTCGGCCAAGTCACTCCAGATCCCGCAACAAAATCCCGTGAGACTACGGGTGGCGACAATGGCCAAATCTCCACGGCTCATAGTCAACTGCAATTCAAGCCAATCCCCAAACAGGGCTCCTGCATTTCCCCCTTTTTGTTTTAAAAGAGGTAATGCTCTAGGACGTCTATGTGCAACCAACATTCTTACCCGTCATCGGATAATCAAGGCTGTGCCCTTGACTCCTGTCTTAGGTTGATATGTCGGCCACATGAGACTGTCCCGTGCGACTGTGCCTGTCTTAGGTTGTCCCCCTCTGGGGATCTTACCCGTCATTGGCTAACCAGCCATCCAATGGAGCCCTTTAGGATCGACTATATATGATGACTAACAGCCGTCCAATTGTGAGGAGATGTTGCGGCTTTAAGGCGACAAGCCTTTTGGTGATGAGCCAAATTGCATAGCATATCAAATTGTTTAAACAAATCAGCTGCCCTAAGTTCCAACAAGTAACACACTGAATTCTCTAGACAAATACCCGCAAGGCATTGTCCCGTAAAGTCCCAAACAATGAAAGATCAAAATGTCCATTTGTTGTAACATGTTGATGTAGGAGGCCCCATGCATGTAGAGCAGAGGCCACACTGTTGGTGAGGTTGTTTGATGTTTGAGCAGCAGGGATGCTTGCGGCGGCCGCGATCCCTGCAGCTGTAGCAGCAGACGTCTTTTTTATGTTTAGACAATGCCACCGGCAAATCTTCAGGGCCCGCTACCTAGAAACTCAAGCATCAATTATTAAAGGAAAGGCAGTGCTATTGCAGCACTGAGTCAAGAGGCGAGTTGTCAAACTACAAAATAGAATAATTAGATTAGAAAATTAAAGTTGATTTTTGTTCACACACATCGCTGGTTGAGCTTCTACAAACATAAGTTGGAAAAATATCATATTTAGAACAAAACAAAGAAAGACTGAGGGTAATTACTGCATTAAAGATAGATTAAAGAAAAGGTAAAGGCACTTTAGAGAAATAATTTGTTAGCTGGAACCCTTGAGTCTCTGTATACAGAGCAATCTTTTACCTGTTGAGATAATTGAAATTAATGAGCTATTAAACAAATGAAGTTAATAACAAATAAACAATCTTAAGTCAAAACACCAAAATATCAGGTTATATAGCACTAGTCATATTGTTTGCTAAAGAGAAGTCCCAGGGACACCTATAAATCAAAATTGAAAGTACCTTCATTTATAAAATTATTTACCTAAATTGAATACTCTAAACCTAAAATGAATTAAAGTTATTTGGATCCATATATATATATTTTTTCTTTTTCATAAGCGCTTTGTTCTATGTGACGTCACACTGGACAAACAAACATACAAACATATATTTGTGACGTCACATTAACATGAAATATAGACAAATGTACAGACATAAAGACATGTATAAAAAGAAAAAAAAATACAATTGTGTGCACACTAAAGAGAGATCTCCTCCTCCCGGCCGGGAGAAATGACACTTAAGTTGTGAAATATTTTGAAGGACTCTTTTGAGGGAATCATTCTATACCTTCATCTTGGTCCTCTTGATTTTGTACCTTTTTTATTAATCTTGATTCTTCAATAACTTCATCTTGATCATTTTGATGTGGTACCTGTTTTATTAATCTAGATGGTATCCATATTGGAGAGGATTCGTCTTTTGGAAAAACACAAACAGATCCTCTTCCCCAAATTAATACTGGATCTGGACCCTTCCATGTACCTGAAAGAACATCCTTCCAGTAAACCAAAGGTTTATGTTGTTGGTGTGGATTCCAATGTCTGTCTCCAGCAGAATAAACCATTAGAGTCTAAAGTTAAAAAATTTAAGGTAAACAGGGCAACTGCCAATCTGTCCTTAGGACTTTTCCAATTTCCTTCTTTTTGTTTTAATAACATAATTTTCAGTGTTCGGTTTGCTCTTTCAATAATGCCCTGACCCTGAGGATTGTATGGGATGCCTGTTTTATGGGATATATTGAATTTTGCGCAAAACTCTTTGAAAGATGAGGACGTATATGCGGGGCCATTATCTGTTTTAAGCATTTTGGGGATGCCCAATGCAGCAAAAGCTTGCAAACAATGAGATGTAACATCTTTAACTTTTTCTCCAGAATGTAAGGAAGCAAAAATCATGCCTGAACATGTATCTATGGTCACATGAATAAATCGCAATTTTCCAAAACTTGGCTCATGAGTAACATCCATCTGCCACAAATGATTGGGCATCAATCCTCTAGGGTTAACGCCGAAATGAGGATTGGGCAAATGTGTCATACAAGATTTACAATCTTTTACAATTGTTCTGGCTTGCTCCTTTGTGATTTTAAACCTACGTTGCAAGGTGGTGCTGTTGACATGAAACTGGGAGTGAAATAAAGTAGCTTGTTGTAGCGCTGAAAGTATAAATACTGTTTTTGTAAGTTCATCAGCCTTTTGATTACCTTCATGGAGGGGACCAGGCAAATTAGTATGTGCTCTAATATGGCCTACGAATAGGGGTTCTTTTCTTGCCCACAAAAGTTTTTGTATTTGATAAAACAATTTAAAGGCTGGAGTATGAGGTGCTATTGGTCCTGCTAACTCTAATTTTGGGACGGCTTGTACAATATAGTGGCTATCTGAAAAAATGTTTACGGGCTGGTCCCTAAAATTTTCCAGAGCTCTTACCACAGCTTCCAGTTCCACTAGTTGAGCTGATTTGTGTGCAGTTATGTAAGTCATATTTTCTTTTTTAGTGACTACTGTAGCAGTACCATTTGAGGACCCATCTGTAAATACATTAAATGCCTTAGGAATAGGTTGATTTTTTATTACCTGTGGAAATATAATAGGATGATTAATACAAAAAGATAATATAGGGGACTTAGGAAGATGATTATCAAAATTTGCAGAAGTAGAGCATTTAGCTATAGCCCAATCATTATCATTGAAGCATAAGTATTCAATCTGTGATGATGAATAGGGAGTAATAATAGTAGCAGGGTGAATGCCAAATATTTTAGTAGAAGTCTTAAGTCCTTGAAGAATAAGTTTAGCCACCATGGAGGTATAAGATTCAATTATACTTTTAGGAGAGACGGGCAAATGTATCCATAATAAAGGCCCTTGTTGCCAAAATACTCCTGTGGGTGTATATTGTGAAGAAATAATAATCAACATCAGCGGTTGAGTTAAATCAAATCTATCACAATGAGCTCCTTCGATGGCTTTTTCTACTAACTTTAAAGCTTTCCTAGCATCAGGAGTCAATGTTCGTGGTGAAGATGGATCAGGATCTCCACGAAGGATGTCAAATAAAGGTTTTAGTTGGCCAGTAGTGAGATTTAGTGTAGGGCGAAGCCAATTAATGTCTCCCAGTAGTTTTTGGAAATCATTGAGGGTGGTCAAATGTTCTTTATTTATTAAAATTTTGGGGGGTCTAACAAAAGTATCCATGATTTTAAATCCTAAATATAATATGGGAGATCTGGTTTGAACTTTTTCTTCTGCTATATATAGTCCATATTTTTTTAAATTTTCTACCACATCACTGAATATATTAAATAAGATTTTTTGATTAGGGTGGGCCAATAAAATATCATCCATGTAATGTAGACACATGAGGTTTGGATATTTATTTTTAATGGGTTGGATAGCCTTGTCCACATATATTTGGCATATGGTGGGGCTATTAGCCATTCCCTGTGGTAAAACCTTCCATTGATATCTCTGATCAGGGCCATTATTGTTCATAGAAGGAACGGAAAAAGCAAACCTGGGGGCATCCAGAGGATGTAGGGGAATAGAAAAGAAGCAATCCTTTATATCAAGAGTAATAAGATGGAAATTTTTTTGGAATAGCTACGGGACTAGGAAGTCCAGGTTGAGTAGGCCCCATAACTTGCATGGTTTTATTGATTTGTCTAAGATCATGTAACAATCGCCATTTTCCTGACTTTTTCTTGATCACAAATATGGGGGAATTCCAGGGAGAGGTGGAAGGTTCTATATGACCTGCTTCTAATTGTTCCTGAACTAATTGGTGGGCCGCTTGTAATTTCTCTTTAGATAGGGGCCACTGAGGGACCCACACTGGCTTATCAGAAAGCCATGGTATTTTCAAAATTATTTTCTCAGTGGCCCCGAAAAAAAATATCTTTTTCCTTTATGACAATGATTACTTTTAGGGTTAAGATTACTCTGTACTTTTTGATAATGAGTTCTTTTATGGTTAAGATTACCCTGTAGGTTTTCACATTTAACATCTGCAGGCTTGGTTGCAAGGTGTACTCCCATTTGTTGCAAAATATCTCTTCCCCATAAAGTAACCGGTAGATTAGGTAAAACATAAGGCTGAAATGTTCCTTTATGGCCTTCATCATCCTCCCATTTTAAAATTACTGCACTTTTATCTGGGAGGTTATTATATCCCAAGCCTCTTAAACTGGTTGAAGCTTTTTGCAGAGGCCAGTGCTTGGGCCATTGGCGTAAATTAATAATGGAAGAGTCAGCTCCAGTATCTATTAATCCCTCCATTTCTATTCCTTGGATTTTTATTTTGCACATAGGCCTCCTTGAACAGTCTCGAACCCAGCAAGCCATGGGACTTGAGTCAGTGGAACAAAATCCTCTATTGTTCCCTTCTTGAGGCATACCCATTTTAAATGAATTATGTAAATTGGGAAGGAGAAGCAACTGAGCAATTCTATCTCCTTGATTAACAGAACTTACACTTTGGGGTGAGCTAAGCATTATTTTTATTTCCCCTTTGTAGTCTGAGTTTATTACACCTGGGGTCACTTGCAAACCTAATAAGCTTTTAGGACTACGCCCGATAATAAGTCCTACAGTCCCTGAGGGAAGAGGTCCCCTGACTCCTGTGGGAATCAGTTGAACCCCCATTTCAGGTGTTAACACTATTCGGGCGGTGGAACAGAGGTCTAATCCTGCATTTCCTCTTGTTCCTCTGGCGAGGGAGTGGATGGGTAGTAGGGATTGTGTCGGGGAAGCATCTGAGTGGATGCTTGAGGATACTCCTTCTGCAATGCCCCGTACATTTGTGGGCCCCGGGGTACTGGGCCCCGTGCCCCGTTTTTTTGAATTCCTGAACAAAGGATTTCCATGGATGTCAAATTTTGAATAGCATTTATTGGCCCAATGATTTCCCTTTTTACACCTGGGGCAGCGGCCTGGGGCATGGTATGAGCTTGATCTTATTTCTCTTTTGGGATTTTGCCTAGAATTGCCTGATTGATTATGATAATTTTGCCTGGAATATCCTGATTGATTATAATGTCTACGTTTAGCCTTTGTGAAATTTCGAGAGGAAGCACCTCTCATTGAGGCTGCAATCACATTTCCTGTGACAAAGGCGCCATTTATATCTTTACATAGTTGTATATATACGGAAAGATCCTTTTTAGTTCTCCATGGCCTGATGGCTGCTTGGCACCATTTATTTGCATTTTCATAAGCTAATTGAACAACTAAAGGCATAGCTTGGTCAACATCTGCAAACACACTACCTGCAGTTCTCAAAAGTCGATCAGCAAAGTCGGCATACGGCTCATTAGGTCCTTGAATCACTTTTGACAAGCTACCTTGTAGATCCCCAGGTCCTTGTACAGTTTTCCATGCCTCTAAGGCAGCTGCATTTATCTGAGCATATATATCTGAGTCATAATCTGTTTGAGCCTGTAAGTCTGCGAATTGCCCTTCTCCTGTGAGCATGTCTATATTATAGTTTTCAAACCCTGCAGCCGCGTTTCTTTTAGCCGTTTCTATACAAAGTTCTTGGAATTGCGATCGCCAAACCAAGAATTGCCCCCCGCTTAATGTTGCTTTACATAGACTTTTCCAGTCTGAGGGGGTTAAGCTAAAGGTGTTAAGGGACTCCAGCATACTCAACGTGAAAGGAGCTTGGGGCCCATAAGTCATTACTGCCTCTTTGAGATTTTTTATTGTTTTGAAATCTACTGACTGATGGACACTCTGTCCATTTTTCTTTTCAAATGCTGGCGGTTCCCAATGTATCTGTGAGTTGTCCTCGAGAGCGCATAAGCGATCAGAAAGACTTTTTATTTCTGTTTCTAGGGTATGCAAATGCCTAGTAATACCCTTCATATTTTCTGTAATGGATTCCACCCATGGGGGAGTAGTCACTTCCACAAGTGACTCCTCTGCCTGACGGACCTTTTTCTCGGTCTTTTTAAATTTCTTTTTCCTCATTTTCTCAGGATCACTTTTACTAGATTCCTCACCACTGCTAATTTCACTGACAGCAATATCCTGAGGCCCAGGTTCCAGTGAGAGCAAGTATCCTTCAGCTTTCGCCAATAACTCCCGAATAGCTTTAATAGCTTGGATTTTTGTCATTTTTGGGTCTCTTCTAATACTCTCTTTACTGGTCTCAGTTGGCCCAGTGGAATCTACAATTTTTTGATCACTTTCATTTTTGTCTATATACTCCTCACTGAGAACAGAGTCAGGTATATCAAGGAGTCTTTGCATAGCCTCTATCACTTGGGATTCAGTTATATTCGAACCCATCTTTAGAGACCTTTCAGTTCTTACCTGTCCGCTCCGAAGTTCCCCATACGGGCCGCCACCTGTTGCCGCCTGAAGCGCTCGGAGCACCGGAGCCGCGGGAAGAACTTCAGAAGCAAACTGGAGACAAACAGCTTTTTATTCTGATAACTTTTCTCTCTGGTTCTAACAACTAACTCACGCCAAACACACCACTAAAATGGCGCTGACCCGATCAGCAATTTCGGCCAAGTCACTCCAGATCCCGCAACAAAATCCCGTGAGACTACGGGTGGCGACAATGGCCAAATCTCCACGGCTCATAGTCAACTGCAATTCAAGCCAATCCCCAAACAGGGCTCCTGCAAAGGATATTTCTGTTGAACTCCAGTCTCCAGAGAGAACATTTGGCCTTTGGTATTTTGGGATTGGCTTACCTCGCTTAACATAATATTCTTCAACTCCATCCATTTACCTGCAAATGCCATAATTTTATTCTTTTTTAATGCTGAGTAATATTCCATTGTGTGTGTAATATTCCATTTCATATCTCACATATGAAAAATGGAGGAACTTTGAGCAAAGGGGAGTGTGGGGAGGGGAGGGGTATGGGGGCAGGAAAGATGGTAGAATGAGATAAACATTATTATCCTAGGTACATGTATGACTGCACATATGGTGCGACGCTACATCATGTACAATCAGAGAAATGAAAAGTTGTGCTGTAATTGTGTACACTGAATCAAAATGCATTCTGCTGTTATATATACCTAATTAAAATAAATAAATTTATTAAAAAAGCTCTACAGTCTCCATATGTTCTGCTCTCAATACTATCTCACTATTATTAAAAATAAAAATATCAGACTTACATCCTACTTCTTACTTTATCTAAGAATAAACTTGCATTGGGGTTAAATTTAAGAACACATTTACTTTGTTCATGGGATGGACAATAACTAAAAGCATCTTTGCAGAGAAGCCCTTGAACCCTCATGCCAAAGGGATCAAGTACTGAGGTAATGTTATGACTGTGGCAGTGCCTATTAGACTCTCTCCTTGCCAGAAATCAGTCCAACATGTTGTTTAGACATATTAAGACTAGGAGACCAAGAGTGGCTTAAGTTTGGTCCTTCTGGACAGGTTGAAATTTTTGCCTGGCGCGGTATCTAAATGAGGGGGAGATGCCAAGTCCTCAAGGTGCTATAATCACTATAAATATATTAAACACTGGACTTTGTGTTTGGCATTGCATTCTTATTTTATTATAATATCAAGAAAGTCCCAAACACACTAATAAAACTCTGAATATTTTGCCTCTAAGTATGTGTATGTACATGTACTTGACAGCCATAAGGGGTAATGTTTATCTGAAGAACTGAGATACAATAGAGAGCTATTTTTTTTTATTATTGTTATTATGGAGAACTTGTTATATGATATTTCCTTGACCCTTTTACTTCCTTCACTTTGGTCCCCAAATTTTTGCTTTTAAGTACCTAGCAAGACAGTTTCACGGGTCTTGTCTACTACATAGGACTGGCTTTTAAGCTATATGCTCCTGCCAGCTGTATAAGACCAAGTTGGTCAAAACTGACCACCATGTTCCTATCTATTCTTAAAAGTCAGATGAGATTTCCTTGGCCCTTTTACTTCCTTGACTTTATTATCCAAATTTTTCGTTTTAAACACCTAGCAATGCAGTTTCACCAGTCTCATCCATAGAACTTGCTATATGATACTAAAATTCTTTACTATGTCATAAAGATGGTTGAAAATGGATTTTAGGAAGACATTCAGAAACGGATTTTTTTGAGAGTGCTGTCATTTCTGGTATGGAGGAAGAATCAATTCAATGAATTTCTGGGATTTGGGGTGATAATCATATCTCTTATTACTTCTTTAAATTTAGAAACAATTGAAACATAGATATTAGGATCAAACATTAGTGGTTCAATGGAATATTATTCATCCATAAAGAAGAATGAAATTATGGCATTTGCCAGTAAACGGATGGAACTGGAGACTATCACGCTAAGTGAAATAAGCCAATCTCCCCAAACCAAAGGCCAAATGTTCTCTCTGATGTGTGGATGATAACACACAATAATAGGGGAGGGACGAATAGAAGTTCATTGGATTAGACAAAGGGGAATGGAGGGAAAGCAGGGAGGATGGGGATAGGAAAGACAGTAAAATGAATTGGACATAATTTTCCTATGTTCATCTATGAGTACACAACCAGTGTAATTCCACATCATGTACAACTACAAGAATAGGAAGTTATACTCCATGTAAGTATAATATGTCAAATATACTCTACTGTCATGTATATCTAAAACAAATAAAATAAAGTTAGTGGTTACATTATTAACTAAGTTAAAGCTGGGTTGAAGAATTGGGATTTTTTACTATCTTTGGTTTTCTTAGTTCTTCCTCATCAGTACAGACTTTGTAATGCCATCAGAAGAAAAATTTGAGACTACAGAGAAAAATGATTCCTACCCAGTTGTTGCTGCCTGAAGCGATGGCCACTTGGAGCAGCAAAGCCATGGGAATAAGTTCAGAGGTAGACTGGAAACAAACAGGCTCTTTATTCTGTCAGCTTCTCTCTCCGGCTCCAACAACACCCCAACATGCCGTCTACGCTCCTCCAACAACAAAATGGCGCGACACGCTCCGATCTCAGCTCAAGTCTCGTGAGATCTTGGGCCAAGTTCCGTGAGATCTCGGGCCAAGTCCCGTGAGACCACGGAAGGCGGCAATGCCCAAACATCTCCATGGCCCGCAGCCAACGGCAATCTTAGCCATCTCCCAAATCAGGGCTCCTGCATTTCCCCCCTTTTGTTTTAAAAGAGGGGATGCTCTAGGACGTCCATGTGCAACCAACATTCTTACCCGTCATCGGATAATCAAGGCTGTGCCCTTGACTCCTGTCTTAGGTTGATATGTCGGCCACATGAGACCGTCCCGTGCGACTGTGCCTGTCTTAGGTTGTCCCCCTCTGGGGATCTTACCCGTCATTGGCTAACCAGCCATCTAATGGAGCCCTTCAGGATCAACTGTGTATGATGACGAACAGCCGTCTAATTGTGAGGAGATGCTGTGGCTTTAAGGCGACAAGCCTTCTGCCGATGAGCCAAGTTGTATAGCATATCAAATTTTTTAAACAAATCAGCTGCCCTAAGTTTCATCAAGTAACACACTGAGTTTTCTAGACAAATACCCTCAAGGCATTGTCTCGTAAAGTCCCAAACAATGAAAGATCAAAATGTCCACTTATTATAACACGTCGATCTAGGAGTCCCCATGTATGCAGAGCAGAGGCCGCACTGCTGGTGAGGTTGTTTGATGTTTGAGCAGCAGGTATGCTTGCAGCGACCGCGATCCCTGCAGCTGTAGCAGAAGACGTCTTTTTTATGTCTAGACAATGCCACCCGCAAATCTTCAGGGCCCGCTACCTAGAAACTAAAGCATCAGTTATTAAAGGAAAGGCAGTGGTATTGTATCACTGAGTCAAGAGGCGAGTTGTCAAACTAAAAAAATAATTATTAGATTAGAAAATTAAAGTTGATTTTTGCTCACACACATTGCTGCTAGAGCTCCCACAAATTAAGCTAGCAAAATATCATATTTAGAACAAAACAAAGAAAGACTGAGGGTATTTACTGCATTAAAGATAGATTAAAGAAGCCAGGTGCAGTGGCGCATGCCTGTAATCCCAGCACTTTGGGAGGCTGAGGCAGGAGGATCGTGAGTTCAAAGCCAGCCTCAGCAATGGCGAGGTACTTAACAACTCAGTGAGACCCTGTCTCTAATAAAAACACAAAAAAGGGCTGTGGCCTAGTGGTCGAGTGCCCCTGAGTTCAATCACCAGTACCACAAAAAAAAAAAAAAAAAAAAAAAAAAAAAAAAAAAAAAGAAAAAAAAAAAGAAAAAAAAAAGATTAAAGAAAAGCTAAAGGCACTTTGGAAAATTAATTTGTTAGCTGGAACCCTTGAGTCTCTGTAACCTTCAATGAGATTATCTGTTGAAATAACTCAAATTAATTAGCTATAAAAAAAATAAAGTTAATTACAAAACTGTTTGAAAGATGAGGACGTATATGCAGGGCCATTATCTGTTTTAAGCATTTTGGGGATGCCCAATGCAGCAAAAGCTTGCAAACAATGAGATGTAACATCTTTAACCTTTTTCTCCAGAATGTAAGGAAGCAAAAATCATGCCTAAGCATATATCTATGGTCACATGAATAAATTGTAATTTTCCAAAACTTGGCTCATGAGTAACATCCATCTGCCACAAATGATTGGGCATTAATCCTCTAGGGTTAACACCATAATGAGGATTGGGCAAATGTGTCATACAAGATTTACAATCTTTTACAATTGTTCTGGATTGCTCCTTTGTGATTTTAAACCTACGCTGCAAGGTGGTGCTATTGACATGAAACTGGGAGTGAAATAAAGTAGCATGCTGGAGCACTGAAAGTATAAAGATTGTTTGGGTAAGAGCATCAGCCTTTTGATTACCTTCATGGAGGGGACCAGGCAAGTTGGTATGTGCTCTAATATGTCCTAAGAATAGAGGTTCTTTTCTTGCCCACAAAAGTTTTTGTATTTGATAAAACAATTTAAAGGCTGTAGTATGAGGTGCTATTGGTCCTGCTAGCTCTAATTTTAGAACGGCATGTACAATATAGTGGCTATCTGAAAATATGTTCATGGGGTGCTCTCTAAAATTTTCCAGAGCTCTTACCACAGCTTCCAGTTCCACTAATTGAGCTGATTTGTGTGCAGTTATGTAAGTCATATTTTCTTTTTTAGTGACTACTGCAGAAGTACCATTTGAGGACCCATCTGTAAATACATTTAATGCCTTAGGAATAGGTTGATTTTTTTATTATCTGTGGAAATATAATAGGATGATTAATACAAAAAGATAATATAGGAGACTTAGGAAGATGATTATCAAAATTTGCAGAAGTAGAGCATTTAGCTATAGCCCAATCATTATGATTGAAGCATAAATATTCAATCTGTGATGATGAATTGGAAGTAATAATAGTAGCAGGGTGAATGCCAAATATTTTATTAGAAGTCTTAAGTCCTTGAAGAATAAGTTTAGCCACCATGGAAGTATAAGGCTCAATTATACTTTTAGGAGAGATGGGCAAATGGGTCCATAATAAAGGCCCTTGTTGCCAAAATACTCCTGTGGGTGTATATTGTGAAGAAATAATGATCAACATCAGCGGTTGAGTTAAATTAAATCTATCACAATGAGCTCCTTCAATGGCCTTTTCTACTACCTTTAAAGCTTTCCTAGCATCAGGAGTCAATGTTCGCAGTGAAGATGGTTCAGGGTCCCCAAAAAGGATGTCAAATAAAGGTTTTAGTTGGCCAGTAGTGAGGTTTAGTGTAGGGCGAAGCCAATTAATGTCTCCCAGTAGTTTTTGGAAATCATTGAGGGTGGTCAAATGTTCTTTATTTTTTAAATTTTTGGGGGGGTCTAACAAAGTTATCCATGATTTTAAATCCTAAATATAATATGGGTGATCTGGTTTGAACTTTTTCTTCTGCTATATATAATCCATATTTTTTTAAATTTTCTGCCACGTCACTGAATATATTAAATAAGATTTTTTGATTAGGATGGGCCAGTAAAACATCATCCATGTAATGTAAACACATGAGGTTTGGATATTTATTTTTAATGGGTTGGATTGCTTTGTCCACATATATTTTGCATATGGTGGGGCTATTAGCCATTCCCTGCGGTAGCACTTTCCATTGATATCTTTTATCAGGGCCATTATTATTGATAGAAGGAACTGAAAAAACAAACCTGGGGGCATCCAGAGGATGTAGGGGAATGGAAAAGAAACAATCCTTTGTATCAAGAGTAATAAGATGGAAATTTTTTTTGGAATAGCTACAGGATTAGGAAATCCAGGTTGAGTAGGGCCCATGATTTGCATAGTTTTTTATTTCTCTAAGCTCATGTAACAATCGCCATTTTCCTGATTTTTTTCTTCATCACAAATATGGGGGAATTCCAGGGAGAGGTGGAAGGTTCTATATGTCCTGCTTCTAGTTGTTCCTGAACTAGTAGGTGGGCCACTTGTAATTTCTCTTTAGATAGGGGCCACTGAGGGACCCACACTAGCTTATCAGAAAGCCATGGTATTTTCAAAATTATTTTCTCAGTGGCCCCCCAAAAAAATATCTTTTTCCTTTATGATAATGTTACTTTTAGGGTTAAGATTACTATGTACTTTTTGATAATGATTTCTTTTAGGGTTAAGATTACCCTGTACTTTTTGATAATGATTTCTTTTAGGGTTAAGATTACCCTGTAGATTGTCACCTTTAATACCTGCGGGCTTGGTTGCAAGGCATACTCCCATTTGTTGCAAAATATCTCTTCCCCATAAAGTAACCGGTAGGTTAGGTAAAACATAAGGCTGAAATGTTCCTTTATGCCCTTCATCATTCTCCCATTTTAAAATTACCGCACTTTTCTCTGTGAGGTTATTATATCCCAAGCCTCTTAAACTGGTTGAAGCTTTTTGCAGAGGCCAGTGCTTGGGCCATTGCCATAGATTAATGATGGAAGAGTCAGCTCCAGTATCTATCAGTCCTTCTATCTCTATTCCTTGGATTTTACACATAGGCCTCTTTGAACAATCCTGAACCCAGCAAGCCATAGGTTCTGAGTCAGTGGAACAAAATCCTCTATTGTTCCCTTTTAGAGGCATACTTATTTTAAATGAATTGTGTAAATTGGGAAGGAGAGCAACTGAGCAATTCTATCTCCTTGATTAACAGAACTTATACTTTGGGGTGAGCTAAGCATTATTTTTATTTCCCCTTTGTAGTCTGAGTTTATTACACCTGGGGTCACTTGCAAACCTAATAAGCTTTTAGGACTTTGTCCGAGAATAAGTCCTATAGTCCCTGAGGGAAGAGGTCCCCTGACTCCTGTGGGAATCAGTTGAACCCCCATTTCAGGTGTTAACACTATCTGGGCGGTGGAACAGAGGTCTAATCCTTCATTTCCTCCTGTTCCCCTGGCGAGGGAGTGGATGGGTATTAGGGATTGTGTCGGGGAAGCATCTGAGTGGATGCTTGAGGATACTCCTCCTCCAATGCCTCGTACATTTGTGGACCCAGGGGCATTTTTTCCCGTGCCCCATTTTTTGAATTCCTGAACCAAGGATTTCCATGGATGTCAAATTTTGAATGGCATTTATTGGCCCAATGTTTTCCCTTTTTACACCTTGGGCAGCAGCCTGTGGCATGGTATGAGCTTGGTCTTATTTCTCTTTTGGGATTTTGCCTAGAATAGCCTGATTGATTATGATAATTTTGCCTGGAATATCCTGATTGATTATAATGTCTAGGTTGAGCCTTTGTGAAATTTCGAGGGGAAGCACCTCTCATTGAGGCTGCAATCACATTTCCTGTGACAAAGGCATCATTTATATCTTTACATAGTTGTATATGTACGGAAAGATCCTTTTTATTTTTCCATGGCCTGATGGCTTCCTGGCAGTATTTATTAGCATTTTCATATGCTAATTGAACAACTAATGGCATAGCTTGATCAACATCTGCAAACACTCTACCTGCAGTTCTCAAAAGTCGATCAGCAAAGTCAGCATATGGATCATTAGGTCCTTGAATCACTTTTGACAAGCTACCTTGTAGATCCCCAGGTCCTTGTACAGTTTTCCATGCCTCTAAGGCAGCTGCATTTATCTGAGCATATACACCTGGGTCATAATCTTTTTGAGCCTGTAAATCTGCGAATTGCCCTTCTCCTGTGAGCATTTCTATATTATAGTTTCCAAACACTGCAGCTGCGTTTCTTTTAATCATTTCTATACAAAGTTCTTGGAATTGCGATCGCCAAACCAAGAATTGCCCCCCGCTTAATGCTGCTTTACATAGACTTTTCCAGTCTGAGGGGGTTAAGCCAAAGGTGTTAAGGGACTCCAGCATACTCAACGTGAAAGGAGCTTGGGGCCCATAAGTCATTACTGCCTCTTTGAAATTTTTTATTGTTTTGAAATCTACTGACTGATGGACCCTCTGTCCATTTTTCTTTTCAAGTGCTGGCAGTTCCCAATGTATCTGTGAGTTACCCTTGAGAGCGCATAAGCGCTCAGAAAGACTTTTTATTTCTGTTTCTAGGGTATACAAACACCTAGTAATACCCTTCATATTTTCTGTAATGGATTCCACCCATGGGGGAGTAGAGGACACAAGTGGTTCCTCTACTTGACGGTCCTTTTTCTTGGTCTTTTTTAGTTTCTTTTTTCTCCATTTTCTCAGGATCATTTTTACTAGATTCCTCACTACTGCTAATTTCACTGACAGCAATATCCTGAGTCCCAGGTTCCATGAAGAGCAAGTATTCTTCAGCTATCTCCAATAACTCCCAAATAGCTCTAATAGCTTGGATTTTTGTCATTTTTGAGACTCTTCTAATACTCTCTTTACTGGTCTTAGTTGACCCAGTGGAAGCTACGCTTTTTTGATCACTTTCACTTTTTTCTAAATCCTCCTCACTGACAATGGAGTCAGGTATATCAAGGAGTCTTTCCATAGCCTCTATCACTTGGGATTCAGTTATATTCGAACCTATCTTTAGAGACCTTTCAGTTCTTACCTGTCCGCTCCGAAGTCCCTGTACAGGCCGCCACCTGTCGCCGCCTGAAGCGATGGCCGCTTGGAGCAGCAAAGCCGTGGGAATAAGTTCAGAGGCAGACTGGAAACAAACAGGCTCTTTATTCTGTCAGCTTCTCCCTCTGGCTCCAACAACACCCCGACACGCCATCCACACTTCTCCAACAACCAAATGGCACCGACCCACTCAGATCCCGGCTCAAGTCTCGTGAGATCTTGGGCCAAGTTCCAAGAGATCTTGGGCCAAGTCCCATGAGACCACGGAAGGCGGCAATGCCCAAACATCTCCATGGCCCGCAGCCAACCACAATCTTAGCCATCTCCCAAATCTGGGCTCCTGCACCCAGCATTTTCATTATCTTACAAATACTTGAAGAATAAATACTTAATATATATCCTCAATTTTGTTCTGAATAGCTTGCAATACTTTCTCAATATTTAGAATACCAAAAAATAAAATGTGAGGAAATGAAATTAAAATATTTTGATAATATCTTTATTTAGAAACATTTACTTGAGAGTTAAGTTTATGAAGAACTGAAACAGAAATATCCTATAGATGTATGCTAATAAATAATAGTGTGCTGTCAGTATTGCTAATCCACCTATTAGGTACAAGGTTATAGGTTCAGCACAAAATTTATATAAAAATTTATACAGCAAAATGTAAATTAAGTAGAAATTGTTTGCCACTAAATATAGTACCAATAGCCCCCCTTTTCATTAGGATCCATCTTTAAATATGTAAAGACTTAAGTTAAATCAATATATATATTTTTTATTCCTGACTCATTCTATGTTTTGCCAAGCAAATTGGCAAGGGAATAGCTACAAGATAAATTGTATGTCTTTATTTTGTTACAGGCTATTTGTCACTATAACATATTGAAATCAAAAGAGCCATCTTTGATATCATTCTTCAACAATGCATTCCCTTTTGTCACTATTTTGCACATTGTATTTGTTTATAAAACAAACATGTTTTTGAGGATCTATTTTTGAAACGTTTAAAACGAACTATCATACACTTGGGTTTTGTTTTCACAATGTATCTGCTTTTTTAACATAAATGTCATATATATATATATTTTAACATAAGTTCAAAAATAATGTTTCCATAGATAGTTTTGGCAAGAGAAATTGGGGTTTTCCTCTTTCTTTTAAATCTCTTGTTAAGAGGTAAATCTCCTGTGTATGGGCAATCATTTGAATTGATGGTAATTTGGGGACAGAATATCAAGAAACTGGGATAATTAAAAAATCTCTAATTTCTATGACTTTTTAAAAAATTTGTAGGTGACTTTCAAGGTGAGTGTATGTGTTTGGTAGCATGTAATATTTGCCCATGGTAAACAGATTTATTGGAGGTATGCTAAGGTAACATCTGTGAAAGCTAGTGGTGTGCAGTATTTAAATACCTTAATTTCTTATTCACCATTATTTATGAGAGAAATTTGACATCCTCTGCTCCCAGAGGTTTAATGGAATCCCTTGAACAGCTGCATAGGCACACAAAACAGAGTTGGAAACAGCTTATATAAGGAATAAAGGAATATACAAAAGTTTTAAATTACTAAGATAAGCTAAGTGAGATGCTTAAAGACAATAATGGAAAAGAAGTTCTTACCAGCTAAATTGAAAAACAAACCAAAAAAGAAAAAACTTTTAAAATCACTTTAAAAACTTTTGCCTTCACTTGGAAGGTCACCTATATTCTTCCTGGAGTGGAAGGCAAAACCTGGCTTGGGTGACCAGGTGGCTAGTGTTTAGTAGGTGGGGCTCTCTGAAAGCTGCATCCAGAATTTAGTCGTGTTCTTCTCTTCACGTGCTCACTTCTTGGCATTTAAGGAGTTTTTTCCTGAGAATTTTGTGATGATGAGGGTAAATCCTAAATACTATCAGAGTGCTGTAAATATAAAGACTACCTAAAGAAAAGGAGGCTGGACAAGAATAAAAACAGCCTTCATCACTTGACAATAGAAGTCAGGTGCAGTGGCACCTGCCTGCAATCTCAGCAGCTCGGGAGGCTGAGGCAGGAGGATGGCAAGTTCAAAGCCAGCTCCTGCAACTTAGAAAGGCCCTAAGCAACTCAGTGAGACCCTGTCTCTAAATAAAATAAATAAATAAATAAAAAGGACTGGGGATGTAGCTCATTGGTTAAATACCCCTAAGTGCAATCCCTGGTACCAACAAGGAAAAAAGAAAAAAAATGTAACTTGAAGATATATATACATATCTATATTACATTAATAATGAATTTAAGCCCAAAGCTTCTATTAACCTAAAATGGCCGTCAGAGTAATGTGACTGTCCTGGGAGAAAAGGGACAAGGTACAAAATGTGATGTGATTTGTGGCTCAAGGTTTTAACTCAAAGAATGTTTACCTGAACATTGTATAAATATGGTTTAGAACAAAGAGCTCTGAGGTTAAAGCAGAAGTAAGTGGCAGGGAAATAAAATGTGAAAGTTTTTTCTACACAACTTAGCCATAAGAGAGTAACTAAAATTCAGCAAGCATTTTTTAATGATGGTGACATTTTCTTATTTGTTCTGTTAACTAAAAACTTAGATGAGATAATATACACTCTGTTTATTAACTATGAAAACATTACCAACTTGATAAGTAATTTGCTGAAATAGAGTCACTAATGTAATGATGACATAACTTCAAGACAATCTACTTGAAAAAAATAAATTGAGGGAATAAAAGTTGAGTAAAATTAGTTTTCAAAGAAGTGATGTGGAAGATGATCCAATATCAAATATGGATAAATAAGATATTAGAAATTATAAGCAACAGTGTAAAAAAATAAGAACTCTTTTTCTCAGCATGGATCACACAACTCCTGCTCCAGCCACAGGCCTTCTGAAAAATAATATATCAAAAATAACTCTAATCAGAAGGAAAGAAACTCAACAGTAGACATTTTGCAAGAGGCAGAGTGTATTCATTTTACTAGGTGTTCAATTTTAACTTGGTGATTTACTGGAAGTGTGAAAAACTTCAAAGGGCACAGAAAAAGGGAAATAAAGAAGTAGAAAACAGGTCAATGGGGAAGGAAATTTTACTTGGAAATAAATTGAAAGTAGCACTTAAGAGGTGGAACAAAATGACTCTATAAAGTCATACAGCACAACCATTTCTAGCCACACTTGCTGGTCTCTGAAGGCAACTCCTGTGATTTTTAAAGTAGCAGAAATGGCTGTGGAATTCTGTTTGGAATATATTGTTTCCTAATTTTCTGGAACTAAAGGACCATCCAGCACAAAGCACATCCCAACTTGGTACTCCTGATTATCTCTCAAAATGCATGGCTATTCCAGGACAGAAAATTAAAGTTGCTATGTTTCTCTGGGACTGACCTTGAAAGTGAGTAATCAAGGCTCTATTCTACAGCCCTCAAGAGACACATGTCCTCTATCTTTTCCACTGTTCTTGGTTTCTCTCTGACTTATTTGCTTCATTCCCTCAGTGTTTACAAGCTTCCTCTGTTTCCTCTTCCTATAACCCATGTGAATGGTTCTCTCTGGCCCTCCATGCAGTGTTTTGGGTGTAGGATTCCCCACACTGATATCACTGTATATGTCTTTTCGTTACATTTTTTAAAACTCTATAATTAACTTTTATTTTTTTTAATTTTTGTTGCATTATCTCTTGTAATTACATTTCTTAAAACAGAATCTGATTTATTTTGGGCTCAAATTGGCTGGTTCTGCCTGAGTAAGTTTCCTCTCTGGTTTTAATCAGTGGTTGCCACAGTTAGAAGGTAGAGTTGGATGCTGGGTTTATCTTAGCTAGGTCAGCAAATTCTGATTATGAGACAAAAGAACAATCTATAAGTAGAAAGCAGTGAACAACTGCACTTGTGAGCACTCTTTTATTTATTAAAAACTGATATTGACTCTGATAATTTGTAGGCATTGAATTGAGCACTGGGAATAAAGTTTAGATAAGAAACACAGCATCCCCATTTAATAGAATTGGACCAATCAGAGATTTTTCACAGGAAAAGTCACATCCAATGGTGTTAGTGCTAACATTCCAGAGTAGTTCTTAGGAAATTTTGAGAGACTAAGACATTTTGTAAATAATTTTTTTTTTATAATAATGTCTCAATTACAGAACATGCTATTGAATTCTCTTTCTCTTGATATTTTCCCTATAATGGGTTATGCTCAGCATGCTTGGAGAGGTGTTTTTTTCCCTGAAGTTTTAGATAGTGGTTTAAGCCAAGAAGAATATGTTAAGATTTTTAGAAAATTGCATGGACTCTTTGAATTGCAGCTGTTCCTGGTTTAAAAGGTACAGTTACATATCAGAAAAATTTTAAAAGGTTTTAGCTGAAACTTTTGGATATTAAATTTACCAAATTACACTGTAAATTAAAGTTTTGTTCATAGAAAGGTTTGTGACAGTCATGTTTTTATTTATAATAATATTACTGTATAGTGACAATAACAGTAATGATTAATGATGTTTATTGAGCTCTTGCTTTATGGCAAAGACTGTTATAGGCACTTGACAAGGATCAATTCATTTAATTTTCACCAAAATGCTATGGCTTATTCATGAATATTATGGTCATTTTAAAATTAACAATGGTAACTGAAGCAGGGAGATTTTAAGTAAATTAGCAAACTTGTACCTCTACCACATGGTGGGGCCAGGATTTCAGCCCAGCAGTCTGATTATAGATCCACTAAGATTTTTTACTCATACACAGTCATACACATCAGCACACATTATCGTGGGGCTTTCAACTCAGTACTATAATTAATATTTTGCAATTCCTTTTATCAAAGGTCTTGGTGGTAGCCCATGGACTAAGACTCACAATGAAAGTAAAACCTGTGGTGTTTTCCACTAAAATTCTGTAATGAAGACAGTGCTTTCTGTAGGCATGATTTATTGCAGATATCTTTATGGAAGTGCCTTTAAAATGGTCTATAAGCATGTTAAATTAGTACTGTGTTATGTATCAGTGCTTTTTATCTGCAAATTTATGATATGAAGGCTTACCTAAAAGTACATTTGATTTTAAAGCACAATGATAAAATAAACCATTCTACAAAGTGATTCCTTTTTTATTTTTATTTTTTTAATTTCAAAAGACTCCCTTCTTTTTATTTTTTTTTTTCTTTTCTTAAAACAAGTTGTGGGATAGTGTGCCTTTTAAAATTCCCATGATTAACTTTTTTTTTTTCTCTCACTAATTAACTTTTGTTTTTAGAAAACCTGTTTTTTTTTTTCGGGCCATAAAACCCTTATTATTATATCATTAATTTTGTAACTGATATAAAGTTAATTACTAACTCAGATCTTAAGAGAACTTGAGAATGGTTACCATGTATATGGAGAGGCACCAGATGGTACTACCTATTGATAATAATATAATGATAATATTTCCATAGAAATGGTGGAGAAGAGGTCAAAATTAAGGGTAATGAGCAAAGAAGAGAGCAGTATCATGTGTTTTTAAGAAGAGTACATTTATGTTATTATACTAATTTTCAAGGATATAATATTTTTATTTGTTAAGATGGTCATGACCTGAAAAGATAAAACTATTTTGTCCTGAAGAATCATTATAATGAAAAAAATTAGTTGATTTGAGTTCCATAGTTTTGAAGATGTTGACATTTACCAATGGCATAATTTAGTGATGTGTGATATTTTGAGATCTGGAGAGGATCTAAGGAATCACTCAGAATTTACTTTTTATCCTTTACCTATTGTATTTTTTTAGTAGAATCTTGTTTATTCATAAAAAAAGAAAACAACCCCAAATACAAAAACGAGAGTAATAAAATTCCCAACCACAAACAGAAGGGATATGGGTAAGAGGGAGGTATCTTTCCAACCATCCCTGGCCCTGGCCCTGTCCCAGCCCCAGCACTAGCCCCAGCCCCAGGCCACTGCTTTAGCAGCAATAAGGGATGTGGGATAATGGCCCCCAAAATAAAAATGGTGTAATTGTGTGTATGGATACAAAAACGTGGGGAGTGCTAAGGGAAGGAATAGATAAGGTCATTACTGGGCACACTACAGGTGGGAAGAAGCTATTTCATAGCATTTCTTGTTGATCAAACCACCACCATGAACACCTTCTTTGCCCATCAGCAGGACTAGTGTCTTTGCAGTTATGGTGACAGTGACATTGAAGGTGGGGTCTATACCGGTACTCTTGGCACGAAGACCCGTGGTAAATTCCTCATCCTGTAGGAATGAGTCCTGGGTTACAGAACATTTCTGGCCCCCAAGTGTCAGCCCATTCACAAAAAAAAACTTGACAGGTCTTTGTCAACCAGGACACCAACCTCCACTGGCTGGCAAGCCAACTCTTGGGTCTAGATACCCCAGGGAAGCATTCTCCTCCTCCTCCTGAATTTCATTAAACATCTTAGACATGTGACTTTGGTTCTACCAAGAAGACAATTTGGATTTGTAGTTATGAAATGAGAGTAGGAGCCAAACATGGGAGAAGTGATCTTCCAACAAGTGTGGTGGCAGATGCATCTCATATCTAGGGGCTGAAGATTCCTTTGGTTGGGCCTGTGTATTATAGGCATGGGACAGTGAAGGCAGACAAGGGTTTACCAGAGCAGCTCTGTGGAGCAGGTGTGTATTGTCCCTGCTTCCAATCACTGGAGCCTGGCTCACAGGTCCCATGAGCAAAGCAATTTCATTTTGTGAATTTTTCTTCTACATCAAGTTGATGGACTGGATTTTGTCTTTCACAACTAAAACCCTGAATGATGCAATGGTTAATTTCCCCCAGTTTATCCATCAATATAATGGTCTTCTTATTAGAAGTAGCTATTTTAGTTCTTTACCCCCATATCATCCTTTCTGTAGAAGTATCTATTAAAAATTAAATCATAGAGGAGGTAGTTTAAATGTTCCACAAAGCTTTGAAGACTATTTATCTGTACTTTGTAAAATGGGCATAATTCAGCTTCTACAGGTAGGATTTGGGAGTTTATAAGAAACCTCAAAATCCAGAGCCATTTTAGTTTCTCTATTGGTCATATAGTCTATCTTGATAAGTCTGGGCAAAAAAAATAAGCCTCAGATTTCCAAACCATTTCCCAGTTAAGAACTGAGAAAATGTCAAAAGAAATGGAGAACAATTGTGCCTAAATTCATATACTTATTTTAAAAGCAAAATAATTAAGCTCAAAGTAATTGGTACTTATTACATAGTTAACAATGATCAGAGCTGAATGCAAGGGATTCTAGAGCTTTTGTTCTGTGCTCTTTCACCATGTTTCAGACTTCATGAAAAATGTTCATGATCTTTGTTTCATTGCTGCCAAGTCTTTTAAGAACAGTTTGGAACAGTTCAGGTTCAATCTTCCTGTATTTGCTCTCACTACTTCTACCCTGTCTCCTGATAATCCAACCTTTGAATTCATTCATTTTATTTGTCTCTCCAACCTCTGCTGCCAGGAGAAAGATAACTGCACAGTTTACCTAATAGAATCATAAGGTCTTTCCAATGTATGTCCACCTTAACTGTTGAGTAACTGCAATATCCCTTGTATATTAGCCTCCTTCTGTCTAGTAATCATGCAAAATCCTTCTCCTAAATGGAGATATCTATTCTCTGTCTCTCTACCTTTTTGTTAGCCATCAGCCCAACCTCTTTCAATTACTGAGAAAACAGGGCCCTTGTCCATTTTAAAGCAGGACGTCCTTTCTGTATTGGTTTATTCATTTGACAAATGTTTACTGTGAGTGCCTGCTAGGTCCTTGACAGTGTTCCTGGCTGTAGTGATACACCCTTAGATAAAATGGACATTTCTGTCCTCAAGAAGTTCACATTCTATCAGGGAAGACACATGTGCATCCAATAAATGCATGAAAACGGCAAGTTGGAAGATCAGGGTTGGGGAAATATTGAAGCACAGCAAGGGGTCACATTGTGTGACTGGGGTAAGGAACACTACATCAAATAACATTGGAGATTGGAAAGATCAGAGATTGGGAAGTTGACATTCGATCAAAGATATGAAGAAGATTAAAATGGTGTGGATATAGTGAAGATGTTCAAAGAGAGAGGAGATTGCAAAATTGTGTTGAATGGACAATGAAATGACTTGGCAAATATACTGGGTACCCACTTAAGGATTGTGGATACGCATTTAAAGTAAGACAAGCTAAAATACTTTTGGGGTGTGTGTGTGTGTGTGTGTGTGTGTGTGTGTGTGCATGTTTACATTCAGTTCTACAGGTTCAGATGTGTGAAGCACACGGAAGTTTGGATGAAACTAGAATTGTGGCTCTAATGCAGCAAAAGAAGTTAAAAACAACTGAGAATATGATTGTAATGATTGCCCATAAAATTTATACTGAGGATAGAGGGAAGAAAGGCATATTATGCAGATGAGGACAGTAAGAAGGAGGGGCGACACTGATAGTGTGTCTCAGTGGACTCAAAGGATTATTGGAAACTTTGTTAGTAACGTTGATAACCATGCTGGCATTTCTTAAGCACTTAATATATTCTGGGACATAATGCTAAGTGCTTTAAGTAGATTATCCTTTTTAAGCTTTGCTTCAGCCATACAAGGTAGATACCATGGTATAATCCTCATTTTGCAAATGAGGAAATTGAAAGTGCAGTTAAATTGCGAGTAATAATAATGCTGGCTCTTTCTACCACACAAGATCAATCAACCTGAGATAAAATGTCTTTCATATGTTTGAAACCTGTAATCTGCTGTATCAATATAATTACTTACTATTTAAATGATCAGGGAACTCAAGCATCCACAGTATGGAAATCTAATTAAATGGCTAAAGGCAGCACAGGGAGGAGTCTTCAGTATCCTCAAACAAGTGTGAAAATACCTGTGGGTTTAGGAACATGTTTCATTCCCATGCTCAGTAGTCTAATCTTCATATACATTAAAAGAAGAAACACAGGGAAATTAGGATGTTTTAATTTCTAGTTGCTTGCTGTTTTTCTCCAAAAGATAATAGATTTCCACATCTTATTTCATAGGCTTTAAAGCAAAAAGAAGCTTTTAACTAGAAATTCAGTATACATCTCCTCAATTTCAGAAATAAGCAAGCATGATTTATTTCCAGATAATTCTCCAATGGTAGAATATGCATTCTTCAGTGAGTACAGGAAGGCTAATACAATTACCAAAGCCTGCATTAAATAGTTTCTCTAGATAAGGCCATTCTGGAAAAAAACAAAGCTCATCAAATGTGCTTATAAAAATAAACTATAAGCTGATAAAGAGCTGCCTCCTCCTTGGCTGTCCTTTCTAACCATCATTTGCAATCTATCAGTTTAATTTAAGAAAAATGACTCCATCTCCCATGTGCAGGGCACCTTGCTGAGAAGCCATTACCGAAGAATGAATAATTTAAGTGTTGCCTGTGGGATTCAAAGCCCTTGGGCCCTGGATATCCCAGTTGTCACTGCAGAGGATAGAATAACCAGGCCTGCAGTTCCCTGATAGTTATTTTCTCCCATCTTCTCTATTTTGAGTTAATGGACATTGTACAGTCACTAGTTTGAGTAACTTCTTTAAATTGCCCATGTAATTGGTGGCTTTAAAAAGGAGTTTTAAAAATAACTGGATATGGCAGCCAAACTAACCTTTATCCATGAGTATTTAAAAGATGACAGTGGGAAAGTGAGAAGAGCTTTATTCTGTGATCATGTGTGCCACATTAAATCAGGGCAAGAAAGCAGCCAGCATCATCGGACGCCTCTAATCCATTCCCATGGTAACGAAGGACCATCAGTTATACTTTATTTCTTTGTACTTCTCCCAAAAGAGGTTGTCACTTTTAATTGATGTAAGTGATAGAGCCTTCTTGAACTCTGCTGGGGAGTTAGTTCTAGACTAATGTTTTTTCTCAACCTCATTTCATCCCAATTGCACTTAGGAAAGACAGCAAAACCTTATTTTTATTTACTTCTTTCTTTCCCTTAACACATCTCCCCAGAATCTCTGCAACTCTCTAGAAGATTTGGCTTTAAACTATTGGAGGCCATTCCCTCTGCCAAGAGTAACAATATATTAAAATATAAACTACTATGACCCTAGAAGATTGTGTATTCCATATAAGCTATGACTTCCTTAGGGATACCCTGGATTTTTCCTGACCCTGTTTTTCATTTCTTTGCACCAATATTGCTTTGTCTTGTTTTGAAACGTCACCAAACAATGTATATACGCCTCAGTAGAAAAAAAGTGTGAAGATTATATGAACAGGCAATTTTCAAACGATGAGTCTTAAAAGTTCATTAGTAATCAGAGAAACAGTTTAAAATCACTATGAGATAATAAGTGACATCTTCTTAGACAGCTTGAATGATGTCAAGGGTGAAAAGGATGTGCTGCTATAGGATTTTTATTCACTGCTTGTGGGAATGAGGACGTCTCCATCCATCCTGTGGCAGAACTTAGCCAAATTGATTATGTATATCTTCAAAGAGGCAATAAATTATATCCTAGGACTATATCTCAAATAAATTACTTTGCAGGTGCATAAAGGAACTTGCAAGAGGATGTTCACCATAGCAAATTTATGGGGGCAGTGTTGAAAGTGGTCAGATCCATCAGTGGGCATGTTGAAATCTGGGGGTGGGGGGGATTCCCACTACAGAGTACTCTGCAGCTGTTAGAAGCAACCAGTTAGATAAACCCATAGCAACATGAATAAATCTTAAAAACAAACTGTTGAATGCAAAAAAAAAAAAGTGAGATAGATAACACCATTTAAATAAATTGAATCTATACTCAAAATAAAATGAACATTTTTGCAACACATAAAAACAAAGAGATATCTATCAAGCCCACTACATGATAGGCTACGGTGAAGGAGAAGAATGTATCTGAAGAAGAAGATAACAGGGAAAACAATGTACAGATGAACAAACAACTATAATAATAGTATAGTGATAGGATTTCTTTGTATGGCGTTTTGCTTACTGTCCTTGAAATTTGAAAAATAATACCAATAATCCTTACTATTGCAGTAAGCTGTTCCACTCAGCCAATTCTGCATGGGCACTGGATTATCTGCATGTCTTTGCATGAACACTGGGTTTTCTTTCATACCATCTCAGCTGAAACAATGTTCACCCATTTTCTTTTTTATTATAGAGCCCAGTGTCCAGAAGTTGTTTGGATTTTCTATCTCCCTATCCTGAGTTATGCCTGGGACCTCACTTGATATATGACCTTTAAATTGAGGAAAAAGAGCCTTTTTGATTTTCCTATCCAGAAAGTGTATACCCTCTTTGTCAGAGGAAGCCTGGCCCCACTGACCGTTTTTTGGACTTGTGGCTTCTAGAACTGTAAGAATAAATATTGCTTTAAGCCACCAAATTTGTGATATTTTTTCCTTGCTGACCTAGGTGGCTACTGTATTCTATATGGCACATGGCTGATCACTTCATGACAGTCTCAGATTGGTAACTTGCCTTTTAGCAGTACTGGGAAATGCAGTGTCTCATAGTAGTTAAGATCCCAGTGTCTATAGCCAGAAATTGTGGGTTCAGATTACAGCTCTGCTGGATAGTTGCTATATAATCCTGGTCAAGTAGTTTAACCTCTCTGTGCCTCAGTTTTTCTCATCTGTTAGTGAGTGTGTAATAATAATAGTATTTACTTGTGGCATTGTAAGAGCTACAAACTGATTAAAGCATTTTATGCATTCAGAACTGTGCCTAGTATATAATAAATACTCATTGCAATTATTTCATGAAGATACTGATCTTCAACTCAATTCCTTTTTAATACAATCTATATGTAAATTGGGTCATATATATTGTACACAGAGTGCACAGATAATATAGGCACATAGACAGGGACCATTCCACCCCAGGCTAATGGTGTACATAACAAACTATGAGATTCATAAATTCATTAAATATGTTGATTAGGTATATTTTTATTATTTGGCTTAAATGATATGATCCACATTATTGTAATATTTGTATTTTAGATAATAGTTAAAATTTCCAAAATTTCCTAGAACAGCAGATGTTCAGATCATTAAATAAAAATTTCTAATTCCTCTCCTCTCCTCTCCTCTCCTCTCCTCCCCTCCCCTCTCCTCTCCTTTCTTCTCCTCAGTACTGGGGATTTAACCCAGGGTACTTTAACACTGAGTTACATTCCCAGCCCTTTTTATTTTTTATTTTGAGACAGGGTCTCACTAAGTTGCTTAGGGCCTTGCTAAGTTGCCAGTGCTGGCCTTAAACTTGTGATCATCCTGCCTCGACCTCCTGAGTCAATGGGTTAAGCTTATTTTATATTTTACTGCATTGGGCAATATTTTGGAAAAAGTGTAATTCTGAGGGAGAGAAGAAAATCCTTTCCTAGAGACCATGTGAGACTATTCTGCAGTATAATACTCTTAGATGCAATAAGTTTATTTTTTTAATTGGTATATTTGTCATTTTTCCCTATTACTATATTGGTAACGCACAAGATTCAGTTTCACTTAGGTCATGTTCAGTTTTGGGATTTTTCCACACACATTTCTTCTCCTTCTATTCAGTTCTAATCAATTTTGTTTGCATCATTGAGCTTCCATTAGGTCTTTACTACCTAGAAGCTAGGATAGGTAGCAGTGCTAAACAGCCTATATTTAATGTATTTCAGTGCTTGAAAACTACACATTGCAGAAGACTGAGCGTTTTGAGATGTCACACATCTTCCTACACCCGTATCGGACAATCTCTTCCTCCCATCTTTAGTGTATGCTACCTGTGCCCTTAGTAGTGTGCTCCAATTAAAGCATGAAAGAACAAAACAAATATATTATTTATTTGTGCTTTATTCTTTTTGTATTTTCTCTCTAAGAACTAAGTAAAAATTGCTATTTATTATTCTTAATTTATTTTTACATAATTCTCATTGACTCTTAATTCTTAAATAACTTCCTTGTTTAATGTGGACAATTGTGACAGTGTTTTTTTTTTATGAAAGTCTTAAAAAAAAAGAAAAACAGATAATCAAGATTAGCTCATTTCCAATGGATCATTATTTGGTACAGAACACTCTTGAGCCTGAACATGGTTTTAAGATCTATGAATCCTCTGAGTCTTCCTTAAAATTCCAGATTTTAGCACAGTCGATCCATCTCTTGTTTCTTTTAGTTCACACAAGGTGTATTTTTTTTTTTCATTGAGATGGAATTATTGATTTTTTTTTTCTGTTTTGTCAGACTAACAATGTCTTCAAAGAGTTTTCATGCCCTTGCTAATTGGATTATGCCGTTTTCATTTCCATTGGGCTAGATTCAAACTCTGCCCTACATAATCTTGCATTTATTATTGACTTCTTCTTGCAAGGTTTATCTAATTTGTTTTTGACTGGCTTCTAGGAGCAGCTATTTAAGCAGCCATTGGCCAAGTTTACTGCTTCCTGGCTTTAATTCATTTCATACAGCTGTACTCCAATTCTCTTTCAAATGGATCAAGACTGTCTTCAAACTAAGAATTCCCCTCTTCAGGAGCCCTATCACCAACTGCAATATCGATGGCACCCTTTCATCTTTAAAAGTAAAAGTAACCCAAAAGCCACCTTAAAATATCTTTTATTTTTTGTCAGCATAAACTCACTCCAAGAACCAGTCCAGCTCTATGAAGCTCTTCTTCTTTTCAATTACTGCTCCCCACTTTTGTGGAGGGTATATTCTCTTTCTGTGTCCTGATCCCACTCTTGGAGATATTCTGTCAGGTCACCTGCTTTCTAAATTCACCCTTTCAACCCTTTGTGAGCTAGCAAGGTAGGACAAAGAAAAGCCATTCAATAGTTTTGCTTCCTAATCTTAACACTTTATTTTTCAAAGGGGTTTCTCACAAATGCTCTCACTTCTTATCAGATCTGAAGGGAAGAGCATCTCACCAGCAGCCCTAAGCACTTGCCAATTAAACCTGTGCTATCTCCGTAATGTTTTGGAGTGCCTTTTGAAGAAGGATTTCTCTGTCTCAGATCTGTTAAATTGTACTCTTTATATTGCCATTTATGCCACAAGGGGTGTCTGACCTTGGGATAAATTTTGTGAGTTGAATTTTCATAGCATATATGACTTCAATTTTGAATTTTGCAGTCTCTTTTTTTCCCCCAGAAAAGAAGTAGAGCAGAAAGGGTATCACATTTTCTGAAAAGAAAGCTGGCATATAATGTATAATATAGTTTTACAACCTCTCAAGTTCTATGGAAAATATAGCTAAAAATCAGGTGACATTTTTGCAAAGGATTCCATCATAGAAAAAGAGTACGCAGAAAGAGTCACTAAAGGCAACTCTTACTCATAAAATTTTTCTGGACTCCTGGACCACAGAGCATGTCCTGAAATTAGTGTGTAATATACTGCCTGTCAGTAATCACTTTCTGTTAGTTGGATAAATTGCTAATAACAATTCAAAATTTAAAGTCAAAAGAATATGTGACTAATCTCCATTCTTGTAACAAAATTTCATCAATCTGTTTTAACACAGGAGACTAATTAATCTAATGGATCTAATTAATCCATTAGAAGGCAGAGAAGAGAAGACCTCCTTCCACTTTGGGAAAGATAGAATAGGTGCATACTTTTACTTATTCATCCTGCTAAATACAACAAAAACTCCAAGATGATATATGTGAAAGAAAGATGATTGAGAGGTGGGGAGAATCAAATATCTAGGGCCCTCAGGATCTTAGGACATGGTGGTTAGTTTCCTAGGTCTTCTTAATGATTTCGGCTCTAAACCTTAACTTTTAGATAACAAATTGCATAACTTAGATTTGGACCTAGCAATCCAGAAAAAGGCTCAATGTAAGCCCACTCTTTCTAACCACAGGACCAGAAAAGGGGCAGCCCTGTAAGATAAAAAGATTTAGCTAGTAATCACTAGATTGCATGGGAGCAGCGACTTCTTCCCCATGGGGTAGTAACAGGCTCCCCTCCCACAGCAGTGTTTGGAGAGAACATCTGGGGAGCCTGGACATCCCCCAAACAGTTGGTAGTAATAAAGTAGTCTTTACCCTTCACCTTTGGGGTAGGGTCATGGAGGTCAAGGGAAAATCAGGTCCTGAAGCTACTCAGCAGTAAGGAATTGACTTCTTCCTCCCAGGTGGTATCAGAGGAGGCAGCGTGGGGAGGTAGTGAGGCATCCTGACCCCCATAGTCATGGAATTGCAAGGGAGGCCTGGTGGAGATCTGCAGTTGCCACCTCTGCTCCATTGTGCTGAGCAACCCCCTACCTTGGTTGTCAATGGAGGCCAAGTTGGGAAGCTGGGCTTCTATGTTTTCCTCGAAGTAGTGTAATGGCATTTCCTTTCACATGCTAGTTTGGTATCCAAGAAAGGCAGAAAAAATAGAAAGTTTTAATGAGAACCAGAATCTAATAGCATAGTATTCAAAATATCCGGGTTTAAAAACAAAAAAAAAAAAAAAAAAAAAAACACACTCAGTATTCCAAGACCCAGGAAGATCTCAAACTAAATGTAGAAGATAATAATAAAAGCAATGCTGAGAAGATAGAGTTGTAAGAGTCAGTTGATAAAGGGTTTAGAGCCACCATCATTAAAAAGTTTCAAGCAGCAATTATGAATACACTCAAAGCAAAAACAAAAGTCCAGAGTGACAGAAAAGGGATTGGAGGTCTCTGCCAAAACATATAATAGAACTGAAAAATACATTAAAATAATTTTAAGAACACTTAACAGATGGGTTGATCAGCAGAATGGAGGAGGCAGGTGGAGGAATTATGGAACTGAATGACAGAACAAATTTCCCAATAGATAGAATTTTCTCAATTTGAACTACAGAGAGAAAGACTGAAAAGACAATAATAATATAGGTAGAGTCTTAGGTAGTTTGGGGCCATAACAAAAGATTTAACATTTGTGTCACTGCTGTCCTAGAAAAAGCAAAAGAGTACAGAGCTGAAAGAACCCTTTAATAAATAATGCTGCAAACTTCTCAAAGTTGGTTAAAAAAAAATATGAATCTACAGTTTCAAGAGTCTGATCAAATATCAAACAGTACGTATCCAAACACATACACACCGACTTCCCAACTCATCTTTTTTGAGGGTAAGTCATCACTAAACCTATTAGATCAGGCTTTTTGTCATGGTTTCACCCACTGACAATCACTTAAACTATTTTATATGTATAATAATGAGCCAATATTTTAAAGACAATACACATTTTTACAAAACTTTATGTCATTAACATTTCAATACACCTTTTTTTTTTCCCTTAGGATGCCGTCCACACTTCTTATATTCATGACAAGGATTGTGATTCTATGAGTAGAAAAATAACCTTTAAGACTATCTCATTATTATTGTTCATTTTTGTATGTACCTTTTTTTGTATTGATCTTTTGATTCATTCCCCAAAATACTTAAGAATGTTATTTAAATTTTTGCTTCCAGAGTATTGAGCAAATTATGTCAATTCTGGATGATCAAAGAACTTCATTACCTCTCTTTAATTATAAATTTTAATTGAACTGATTGAATAGTTTTTGATATGTGGAAGATGACCTTCAAAATTTAAATTGTGATACCCTATAGTCTATATACTATATATATATTTTTTTTTGGCAAAAATGTAATCTTTTACATACTGATGAGGGTGCAATTGGAGTAACACATAGAATTTTAATAGCTTAAAGTCTCTGAAGGAACATTGTGAATAACACTATTTCTTGTTTAACTTAATATATTCCTATGAAGTACACCAGTGGGACAAAATGTTGAAGAAACACAAATAAACTTTTAAAGTTGCCAGTGATTTAATTTAACACAAGTTTCTTTGGTATTTGCATACACAGATTGTATTATTTATAATTAACTTTCCTAGTCGTGTATTTGCAGCTTTCTAAATCCCCCAGTATCCTTCTGCCTTGTTGAAAAGTTCAGTCACATTTGACAACACCAATCTGGCATTTAAATGTGACAAACGTAGACAACCACACTCATTCTTCAAATAAATAACTTATACAAAGTGACATAAAAGGAGACCGACCACCTTGTGTCTGCTGTCACCTCTGCCTGTGGTTCTTATAGGTTAGAGGATCCAAGATTGAATATTGAATTGTTTTTGCTATGTGAAGAATGAACTTCAAAATTAAAAGTGTGATACCGAGTAGTTTGTGGATTATGTGTTTTTTGGCAAAATATAATATTTTTGTCTACCTATGAGGTTGTACTTGGAGCATTAAGAACAACCATTTTGTTCCTGTTAATTTTCATGTAGTAAAAGGTAAAGATGAACTAATCCATTTAAATGTTAGTCTAGTCTAGAAAACACAGCAGTCTTTTTGTTTGTTTTGATTATATTCAGTTAATCTGTATAAAACTGGAAATCACTCAGAGTACTGCTTTAAAAAATAGCTTCAATAGCTCAAATCTAAATCTTTTTCTGATGTTCCCTTAGTATATGAGTCCCATTTAATTATAAAGCTGTAAAATGCTCTATTAAAAAATTGTTTAAAACACCAAATATAGGACACCTTTTTCTCCTTATAATTACATGAATTCCTTAGCTCACAGATAGCGATAACCTTTGGTTGGAATAAGTTGAAAATATTCCATTTCTCCTTTTTTACTATAATGATTAGAATGTATGTTGGCTATCTTTTTTACTCCTGTTTTCTATCAGTGCATGCCTCTTGTTAACGCTTGTTTCATTTTAACACCATTGTAGATTCCAAGGACCACATGTATCAGTAAATTTTTCACGTATGTGTTGTTCCTAAGCAGTACAAGAGGATACGAAAGTTTTATGTGCTTAGCTTGCTTCATGATAAGATATCTTCATGTCAACAACTACTCAGCCATGAATCCAGATCAAGTTGAAAATGTGTCTAGCAAATTAAGAAGCAGATGTATTAACTGCATTCTGTTAAAATCTGTTTGATGAGAATGAATATCCAGATTTCAAGTACTCCAACTGTTTCAATGACAGCAGCAGAAAAGAATAAGTAATTCAGGGAATTAAATCAAATCTTGGTACCAAAGTAGAGTTGGAAAAAATGGCAATCTCAAAGGATAAAGGCTTCAACCCATGAACAGGGCATGGATTTAGTTCTAGTTTCTCACTTTTGCACAGGAAGTTCATTATTAAATACACAAATAATCACAGGAAGACAAAGATGTTTTTTTTTTTTTTTTTGTGTGTGTGTGTGTGTACCAGGGATTGAACCCATGTGTGTTTTGACCACTGGGCCATATCTGCAGCCCATTTTTTATTTTGAGACAGGATCTTACTAAGTTGCTTAGGGTGCCTCTAAATTGCTGAGGCTGGCTTCAAAACTGTAATCCTCCTGCCTCCCAAGCTGTTGGGATTGCAGGTATGCAACACCATGCCCAGGAAGACAAAGATTCTTAAACATAAAGGACAACCCATCCTAATTTGTTTTGTATGGAATTATTTCAGTAACTGGTGTCCAGGTTTGCTGGACACTTTCTCAGTTTTAGCACTGATGGTCCCACATGCTTGGAAATGCCTCAGATCTAGGCAAACTGGAATGGTTGGTTTTCCTGTTACAATATAATTATATCCCATTAAAGTTACCTATTTCATTGGATTTGAATAAAAACAACAGTGTTTTAGGATAAATAAGAATATTAAAGGGGTTTAACTTGAAAACATTTGACAAGATAGTCACCAAAGTTATTCCAAATAATCTTTCACTGAAAACCATTGTTTTGGCCATTAAACAATTAAATCTGAAGTTGGAACTAAAATAACTTTTGAAAAACATTTTATGTACTAAAATAACAAACATTAATTACAACTTGACTGCATTCTAAACCCTTTGTTAGGCTTTAAAATAGTAAGATAAATAAAATGCAGTTCTTTTTCTCTAGGAGCTTAAGCTTCAAATTTCCAAGTTTCTATGGAAACAACTTTGCAATTCTAATATTTGGAGTAGATAATTGTACATATACTTATGCATTTATAGTGTCCACAACTAGCTGTAGTTATCAAACATGACTGCTTTTGTCAGAAATATACTGAGATACTAATATTTAGTCTTGTCTTAAAGAAAAGAGTTTTTTCTTTCTTTCTTTCTTTCTTTCTTAAGGGAGAATTATTTGGACCACTTACATACCAATTTTCAAAAAATAGCAAATACTGGTAGTTTTGTATGCAGGAGACAAATACATGCCACTGAAGAAAAAGAGTAAGAAATATAAGGAATATGCAAACATCTAAGAAACAACCTAAAGAACAGCAGATGTAAGATTGGTAATATTCCTAGTCTTTTTATATGATATTCAGTACTTGAATAGTAATGTGTTGCAAATGATGCTGAAAAACTTTAGTCAAACTTTTAGATGAGCCCAAATAAAACAATTTTTCAGTTTAGACAAAAATTTATATTTGAAATAATGAGAACATGCGGTATTTCTCATCCGGGGATTGAGCTTGATCTCCAACTCGTTAGTTTGGGGCTGTGAATCTGAATTCTCCCTAACCAGGGATTGAGCCTGATAATCTGAGTTCTCCTTGGTCACGCAAATGAGTTTGAACCCAAGCTCCTTTGGTTAAATGCCTGGAAGTTTGAACTTGGCTCCTCTTTGCTGATGAGCTGCCACTTTTATGCGACTATATTAGGAATTAACTTTGTCTGTATATGCTCTTGATGTATTTCTACTGTTCTTAATGTATTTCTACTGCTCTTGATGTATTTCCACTGCTCTTGATGTATTTCTACTGTATGACCACCAGGTTCTAATACATTTAATTATCAAAAATAAAACCAGTTCTATGGTCCTGTGGAATCTAGCCAGAAGCTAGCTGAACTGGAAAGACAGATTTTTTTCTGCTAAAGATTAGCTTTTGCAAATAACCCCTCCCTACAGGGCACCACATTGCCCATTGCCTAAACTTTTCTCCATTGAAAAGCTAATGGTCTTTTTGTGTGTCTGTAAAAGGCTCTTCCTTACCCCTCAGCAAATCTAGGATAGATAGGATTAATCAGTAGTAAGTACTTAGGACAAATATTTGATTTTCCCCCTGATTATATGACCTCTGAAATTCCTGAGATTCCTTAATGTAACCTCCTATAGCCGAAGTGTAAAATTCCTGAGATTCCTTAATGTAACCCCCAATAGTTGGATTGTGAACTGCTGTGTTTGCTGGAATATATAAAACCATTGCTGAGAAAAGTAAAGTTAGAAAGATTTCTGCAACCTGTCTCCTGTGTGGATTATTCCCATTTCATCAACGTTCCCCTCCAGCATCGGTCAGGCTGACCTTGACATCTTTGCTGAAGCTGGCCTTTAGCAAGAACATATTTTGTAATGGTAGTGACAAGACACTAAAGCACAAGTAAAAGTTATGTTTAAGATTTCCCCTCTTGCAACAGGTATGATGTTTTGACAATGCAGACTCAATTATGTCACTCCTCTGCACATGTGCAACTCTCTCTCTCACACATGTGAGCATGCACACACACACATTTTTAGTTAAAACTCTTTACTGAATTCTCATTGCTTTAAGGACTAAGACCTATATTGTTATGGATTGGATATGAGGTGTCCCCCAAAAGCTCACATGTTTGGCAATGCAAGAAGGTTTTGGAGGAGAAATGATCAGATCATAGCCTTAACCTAATCAGTGAATTAATCCCTGATGGGATTAACTGAGTGTGTTAACTGGAGGCAGATGGGGTGTTGCTGGAGGAAGTGGTTCATTGAGAGCATGGCTATGGGGGATATATTTTGTATCTGGAGAGTGGAATCTCTCTCTCTCTCTCAGGTTCCTGATCACCATGTGAGCTGCTTCCCTCTGCCACACTCCTCTGCTTTGATGTCCTGCCTCACCTCAAGCCCCAAGGAAGGGAATGTTCTTCTATGGAACTTCTCTGTTGCATATGTTCTTCTATGGAGTGTTCTTCTAAGATCTCTGAAATGTAAACCTCGAAATAAACTTTTCCTTCTCTATGGTTGTTCTGGTTGGTTCTTTTAGTCTTAACCTGGCTAAAACACATATCTTACCACATCCTGAGTGCTCTGTATAGTGTGCCACCAGCTTTATCCCATAAGATTCTTACCCTAGTCATATCTGTCTTCTTTTTCCATGCTCACACGATGTTTGCACATTCTGCTCCCTCTTTCTAGAAAGTTATTAGTCCTTTCCTTAATTATTAGTATTCCTCTGGTCTTAGTTTCACTTACCTGACTCCCAGTCAAGGTCAGATTTATTTGTTTATATTGTTTTATTGAACCATGTTCCATTATCTGACAGTACTCACTGTAGGATTTTGTGGATTCACTAGTATGACTATTTGGTTAATATCTCTTCTGCACTGGTCTGTAAGCTCGATGAGGTCAGGGGCCATGTTTGATTTTGTTCACCAATGTGAACAAAAATGATAGCATAGCTTAGTGGCTGACCTTTATTATTTGGATAAATAAATATTTTAAAATTCTGTCTTGCATGCTGGTATTTAAGGCATAGCAGATTAATTATTAAGGAATGATGAGGAAGATGAGAGTCACTTGCAAGGAGATATCAGGAAAGTTAAAATTATAGAGGTTGAGATCATTTGTTCCAGACTCAGGACTTCCTTTTTTAGTTGATGCAGGTAGATATTTATCTTGCCACTCCATCCTACTAACATAGTTGAGGTGTTTATTTTTTCTCTCTTTTAATTCCTAAAATGTCCACAGAGAAGGAGGGAAGAAAACATGTTCAAGTAATTCAATAATATTCTGCGGTGGAAGGAATGGATTTAGCACAGTGTGCATTTGTGTATCATAATAATGGGAGTAAACTAATATTTGCTAATCTGGGAGTGGTTGAAGATCAAAGAAAGTTTCATGAAGGTGGAAAAGTGTGACTGGGTCAGGTCATTTCTGGGCCAGTTAACACCATGGCAGTTAGTTTTACCCTGAGCTTGAAAGACCCAGTTTGAGAGGCAGGATGGGAAGCAGCCACTGTTTTGCCATTCATTTATACAGAACCAGGGAAAATTAACTAGGTTTAGATGTTGTTTAAACCATCGGATGAATAGCTCTATGTGTTTTATAAGCAGATAAAATTACTGATTGCTTTTTTTTTCCGCATAAAAAATATAACTTATAACATGTAAATTCTTAAAACCGCACTAATAACAAATTTAGAGTACACATTTCTGCATTAGAAAGTTTATCAAATAATTCAGAATTTAGTATAGCAACTTAAATTTCACATAATGCAATTTGACTTAAGACAAATAAATTAATAAGTCGAAAGATACTTAAATTGCATGCCCCAGAGAGAAATGGATGTTGATGATGTTTTTAATAAGCATTACAGATGGAAATTAATAGCTTCCCATAGAATACCATTTCAATGTTAAATTATACAGTAAATCAAAAATTATTTAGGGCTTATTTAAACTCTCTCTTGGGGGACTTTTAAACTTCTGTAATTTTACAGGTCTTTTGTGAGCATAGAATATGATTGTTCTGTGATCTCTTTATGATTAATTCTATCTAGATTTGAAAGGGGCTTTTGCAAATTCAGATTTTATGTTTAGGGGCCAGGTAAGCTGATATCTATTATTTGTAAGCATGAAATAGCTTTTGTTCTCTTCAATACTTTTGTTACTTTTTTTTTTTTTTTTTTAACAACTCTGTTTAATCTCCACAGACCTCCCTCTCTTTTTGGTGTTGTGAACTGAACCCAGGACTTTGTGTATGCTAAGCACATGTTCTTCCACTGAGCCTTTTAAAATATAAAAGAAGCTTTATGTTTATCAGCCTAGACTGGCCATGAGACTACAACTATTAAAGCTAGGTAATGAGTATGTGAATATACAACTCTTACTGTTGTATATGTTTAAAGTATTTGTTAGTAAAAGTTGGGAAATATATTTAAAGTAACCATTAGCTTAAGGCAGGGTATGAATGTATGTGTGTGTGCTTGTCCCTCTAGGTGGTCCTTAAATGTTTGGAACAGGGCCTGTTTCTTTATCTCCTATAGCTATGTGCTTCAGTGATTCTGGATGATGTCAATAAAAGTAACTTTTGTGAAATGAAGTTTTGTTTCAACAAGACATGTGATTAAAATTTCCTGGTCTCATTATTTCAAATCTGTAACCAGTTATTTGGTTCTATAAAAATATGAAGATGGAAGTTAATTGCAGAATAATTTTTTAGTCATGTATGATTGCTGAGAAAAATTCACATTGTTACAGTAGATGCATTGCGTTCTTGGCTCTTGTGCTTTTGCATGAGAAAATTTCAGGAAAGACTTAGTAAAAGTATCCCAAAGTTTATCAGAAGAGAGAAAAAAAAAAAAAAAAAAAAAAAAAAGGACTCTCAAGGGAGAGAATGGATCCTCCCAGAGAAGCAAGTAATAATGTACCCTCTTTGTTTCCCACTTTTATTGAATCTTAGGGAAGTTACTAGAGCCCCACCCAGGTACCACCTCTCAACTTTGGACTGACAGTATGATTGCATCAGATATTTAAGTCCTTGCTGAACATTTATGGTCACTGGTCTTTGCTTTTAATTATTTTGCCTTTATGAGTTCTGAAAGTTTTGTTTAAATGTCATAAAAGTCCCCCCATTCAGGGTAACTTTTCCAGCAGGAAGGCCATGACAATGTCTCTGAAGACAACAGGTTATTTGATGCATATGCTATTGACTTAATCAGGTTAGGGCCAGAGTGGCCTAAGTGGCTTTATTTTTCAAAGAAAGCAAGTGTGTGTGTATGTGTGGGGGCAACAAGTAGGGGACCAGCACAGTATACCCTTACAGGTTCCTACTGTCTATCTCCTACCTATCATAACCATGCTGCCTAGCTCCCTTAACATTCATGAAATCTAACCATAACTGAATGCAATGGGTTCTCCACTTAGCAAGTATTTTAGTGATCTTTTTTGTTGCTGGGAGCAAAAACTTGATAAGAAAATAGGAAAAGTTTACTTTGACTCACAGTTTCAGAGGTCTCAGTCCAGGGTCAGCCAACTTCATAGCTCTGGGCCCCAGGTGAAGCAGAACATCATGGTGGAAGGACATGGAGGAGGTAAGAAACTCAGGACATTGTAGCAAGGAAGCAGAGAGCTCTCTGATCACCAGCAACAAAATATAAACCCCAAATCATGCCCCCAGTGACTTACTTCTTCCAGCCAGACTATTACCTATCTGTAGTTCCTGCCCAGCTAATCCACATCAGTGGATTAATGCACTGATCAGGTTAAGGCTTTCAGAACCCAACCATTTCACCTCTAAACTTTCTTCCATTTTCTCATTCATTAGCTTTTGGGTGACACCTCACATCTGAACCATAATTGTGAGTGAGAAGCCAATGAACACAACCAGAAGATAAAATAATGGGGAAAGATACATTACTTGCAGCAAGTAAGGAGAGTACTGCAGTTATTTGCAAAGTAATGCTCTTCCTGAACAAAGGAAGTGTGGGTGGAAATTTTATTTGGGGTGCCTACAAATACTCATATAAGAAAGCACATATAGGGGTGTGCACTTTTCTGATCACACTGTATTTGAGGTCATAGGTCACACATTCAGAAAGGAAAGATGGTGGTGCACTTCTCTGTGCATGTTTTAGTTCAAGGTCAAGGTCATTGAACACATGTTCACAAAGGAAAGAGGGCAGATAGAAAGTCATCTGGACCTGTTCAATTTAGTATCATAAGAAACTACTTTTACTCTGGTTTGCCTAAATGAATGAGTTAGTTTCTGACCTTGGCTAATTCCTCATAAAATTCTTCAAAGATTTTAGCTGAAAAAAAAAAAAAAAAAAAAAGAACATCTCCAAAAGTATATTAGTCTTTTAAAGAGTCAGAAATTCTTTCCCCCAAAGTGTAGGCATCTGAACCTAACGGTACCTGCTTCAGTTAACAGCTAACAAATTCATAACTACAGGTCACATCTCTTGTTTATTTCTTATTAACCCATTGCCATCCCAAAGGTCTCACATTCCAAACACTGTTTTACAAGAACCATGTCCAGCATAAACTTTCTTCTTCACTGAGATCAAAGGTTCTGGAGCACAAACCCTTTCAATCCTCCTCCTCTTTGTTTATTAAAGTTTTCTGCATCATTTAACTTTTCTTTTAGTTTCTGCTTTTCTGTTACTGTGTTTACATATTCTCTGTGTGAACCTCCCAAGCACAATTGATGTACTTGGCAAAGTCCTTGATTTTACTTTCATAGTCCCAAGAACATGTCAATGGTTTTGTTTTCATCTGTTCCTGGAGGTGGAATCAATGCTCAGTCATCTCATTGCACAGCACTGGTTCCTAGCCCTATTGTAGAGAACTTTCCTAAAGTGATTATTTTCATGTGCTTAATTGAATGTGCTACTCCTCCTGCTAAATTATGAGTTGCTTGAGGTAAGCATATCTTTTCTCATTTGTGTCTCTAATTCCAGGGCACAGAGCATGGGGCATGGTAATAGGCACTTAATAAATTTTCACTAGAATTGAAATATTTCTCACCTATGTCTGGGGACAAAACAAAAACAGTGCTCCCTTTCAAAAAGAGTCTACAAATTTTTGATTCTACCCCCTCCACATTTAAAATAAATTGCTTTAGAAGATTATCCTTTATTTTTCCTTTTGTATCATTTTTTTCTTCTTCAGAAAATAGATGCCTTTCCTGAATGTGAACAGAAAAGGAAACATTATAGCATAGATGACCAAATTTTCCTAGATTTGTAAATGGAATGGCAGATGTAATATTCTTTATGTACTGATAATAAACTATGGCTCTTTTGATTTGTGTATGGGAGACACAGAACACACACACACACACACACACACACACACACACACACAGCTTCATTCTTGACTTGCATGAGTCCTGCTTCTCCCATTTCAAGTCCCTTTTAGAGAAAGACTAGCTTTTCTGATACTCCTCTGCTAAGGAGAAGTGTGGATGAGAGACTGGATTAGATCGGTTCATCATCTTAACTTTGTCATTCAACTGCTTTGCTTTTAGTTTATCTATGTACCAGATTTGTAAATAAGAGAGATTAAATATTTTCCTATTTCATTTGTGTTGGCAAAAACTAATGATCTCTAATTTTATAAAGCTTTACACCAAATATACCTGCCACAACCTATATCTTTTCTGCTTTGGGGAAATTTTGCATTCATTGACTCTTTTCCCTTTGAAACCTTGATAACTTCAGTCTGCAAAATGAACTGACAGCATACAGATTAATAGGCAAAAAGAACAAAAATTTAAAAAAAATTTAGGCAAACATTTTGCATATCATGAAAGCTAGACACAAAGTTTGAGATTCAAAGATGGGCAAAGTGGTAAACAGATACAGAGCTAAACAGAGGGACAGGGACTTAGGTCTCTGGGGGAAAAGGACATAACAGAGACCAAGGAATGCAGGGTAGTAGAGGTGGCCAGCATCAGTTGTCTGGTGATAAAGCTGAAGTTTTCCAGGTAATGGCCATCTTTGGAAACCTCTGTCTGATCAGGTGTCAGATCCATACTGCCTTCTTCTGGTAAAAAGATCTTTCCTAGGCAAAAAGGAGGACATTAGATAGAAAAGCTTCTGTCTGCATTCACCATGTACTAACATGAAGATATATATATATATATATATATATATATATATATATATATATTTTTTTTTTGTGTGTGTGTGAAAGGATGGATTTTAATAGCCATTCCTGTGTCTGCAGAGGTCTGCTGTTTCTCTGAATTTCCAACTCTAATTATGATAAAGATATATATTTGGGGTAAGCTCTCCTACTTTCTCATGCTGGTCAGTAGGTATGGATGCTAAAGAGGAACAAATACATTTTGTAAAGTAATACCTCTAATATGCTAATGCTGCTTCCTGTTTTCCTCAGTGGCTTAGATAATCTCAAACAGAATTTTAAGAAGCATTTTCTTGTTTTGTCAATGTTATTGGATTTATATGATTATATATATATATATTTTTTTTACCATACTCACCTAAGATAGTTTATACAATTTTAAATCTAACATTTAATAAGCATGTGCCATTCACTGTTCAAAGTGCTTCATCTATTGCATATTCATTTGTAGCAAAGCTGTGAGATTAGTGGGTGCTCTTTTTAAAAAATGTATGAGGGCTTAATCTTTACTCTTTCATTTCACTTTATTACCTCCCAAAGGCCCCACTTCCTAATGCCAGCGCATAGGGGTTAAGATTTCAACATATGAATTTTAGAATTTTAAAATCTTAGCAGCATTGAATCCTCAGCAAATTCTGGGATCTATATTAGGTACTTATTTTATTAGTAGTCATAGTGAAAATCTGTTGAGCCATTTTTTGTGCTATGTGTTCTGTGTGCACAGACTTGTTTAAACTATACTTTGGTTAATTAGATTGACATCATTATTATTCTAACTTGATACAGACTGAAATTTTGTGTCTCCTGAAAATTCATATGTTGAAATCCTAACCCCCTCTGTGATAGTATTAGGAGGTGGAGCCTTTGGGAGGTAATAAGGTATAGATGAGATAGTGAGGACAAAGCCCTGATAAAAGGAACCCAGACTCTCTTTGGCTGTCTTTACCCGCATGTGAGGATATACCAGGAGGATGGCAATCTTGAGCCCAAAAGAAAGGCCTCAGAACCTGGCCATGCTGGCATCCTGATCTCAGACTTCTAGCCTACAAAACTGTGAGAAACATAGTTCTGCTGTGTCTAAACACTAATAGGCTATAAGTACTTTTGTTACAGCAGCTTGAACTGAATAAGAGACCACTGTATACATGCCCAAACTGAGCTAAAAGAAGCTTTAAATTAGAGACCATAGCTAGTAACAGCTTCATAATCTGAATGCATCTGTTTAATTCCAAAGCTGCTGTTCTTAAGAGCACTGTGTGCCCCAGCTCTGCCTTGATAGAGATTGCTCCAACATGGTATGTATTATTTGATGATTTTATTGCCTCTAGTTGGCCATCACAATCTAACTTCTGCTTGAATCAATGTTTTAGAACTCCCATTGCAAAGATGAACAGGGGCTGTCTCTTTGTTCTCATCTCTCATTTTATTTCAATTTGTTTATGCACCAAAATGGATATAATCTCACCTCACATTGTTATTTTAAGAATTATATAAGATATGTGTGTATAGTGTCTACCATGTTTAGCATCTAAAAATATATATAGTCATTAAAGACTAAGCCAACACCAATGAGAAATGGATCCATTGCAGAAAACTGTAGAATGAGCCCAGACAAGCAATAAAATACTTAAAAAGAAATTATGGTTCCTAATTTTATTCCTCAAAGAACATTTAAGGTGACTCAATTTTAGCCCTAGCTAATCCTTGCCAAGTCCGCTGTCCTCCCTCCAAGTCCCACCTTCTGCCTTGCAGAGTCATCTCCTTCTCCACACCAGAGAGCCCTTTCTGACCCCAGTTTGTAGGGTCTCCCTGGTTTTCTCTGTTTACTGTTTTAATGCTGCTTTGTAATTTGTCTGAATCCTGGAGAAAGAAGGAGGAATAGGGAATGAGAGGGGGACAAATATTTCCACTCATCCTTCAAAATGTTCCTTTTCCTGTATTCTGGGGTTCTCTTTTTATGCTTTTCCAAACACACTGTACATGTGCCCTTTTCTGACACTCTTCTTTCTACTATAAGAAGGGATTAAAAGAAAGAGTCCTCAACATACTGCTTTCTTCTGTCCTCTCCTGTTGGCTCTGCCTTTTGGTGATGTTACCTCTTCCAAAGATTTTTCTCCTCCATGCAGATCACTCCAAAATCTAGTTTTCTAACCTCAATATCTTTCTCAAGTCCTTTATCTGCTTTTGCCATCTCTTATTCTATAAGTGTGTCTTCATTTAAATGATTGAATTGGATTGCCAATGAATCAGGATTAAGGCCCAAACATGTTTCCCTCCCTATATGGTCTTTCTGCTATTGTTCTTATGTACTTATGTTAAAGGTTCTGTCCTTCCCTTTAAGTTTTTCTACTTTTTAAATCCTAAATTCAATGTGCTATTGAGTATAGTCAACTCCTACTGCTACCATGTCTCTTTCCTCTTCTTTCCATGGCCATTGTCAATATGCCAGGATAAGTATATATTTCTGATCTATGTTACAGTAAAATGAAATCATCTACTCAGTTCTGGTTTTGCCTCAATATAAATCATTCCTCATAGCATTTACAGATCTGTCTTCCCAAGCCACAGTTATAGAAAGCCATTCTCCTGATAAGGAGGATGCAGTGTCTCCTTGACTTTTAGAATTGAGTTTAGCTAGCATTCAAGGCTGACCACAATGCAATTCAAGACTTTATTTACAGAAGTCTATCAAGATTTTAACCATTCCTGTACTCAATGTACTAATCACACTGGCTATCTCTGTGGTCCCTGAATTTGCCTGAAAAATTCTCATGTCTTTGCTTCAGCTGATCCTTCTACCTAGAAAGATGAACATTCCTTTCATCATTCATTTCAACATTCCTGTGTCAATGAAGATTCAAGGCTTATTTACAAGGTAATGTTTCAGGAAAAGTCCTTTGCTGTTCTGCACCCAAGCAGAAGCAATCAGCTTTTATATACCTTGAATTCTCCATTCTTTGGTGACAGCTGTATCACCTTTTACTACTTCCTGATACTTGGGTTTTCTCCCCAGCCACTGTTATGAACTACTTAGAGGCACAACTTATGCTCTATTTGTTTTATTTCCTGCAATAATAGACAGGTTACCAAGCACACAGTAAATTCTCAATAAACACCACTGGATTTGCATAAAGCACCTGGGGGATTCTTCCAATGGCTTAATCAGTGAGGTGCACTCTCCTGTCTGTAAAATCAGAAGATTGTACTACAAAGCCCTTTTCAGCTCTGTTATTATCCCAAGATTTTTGTTTGTTTGTTTAAGTGCTAGAGCAGAGTTTGGAATAAGAGTTTTCTTACAGTAACTACAAACTTTTAAATTTATTTCTCCTAAAGTTACTACAGTTGGCCCTAAAAAACCATAGATTGGAAGTGTTTATTATATCTGTACTGAATATACATACATATTCTTCTTGTCATTATTTCCTAAACAAATAGTATAACAACTATTTACATAGCATTTACATTATGTTAGGTATTGTAAGTAATCTAGAGATGATTTAAAGTACCCAGGAGCATGTGCATAGATTATAGGCAAGCATTACATCATGTTAAATAAGGAACATGAGGGTCTGCAGATTTGGGTGTCCACAGGGCTCCTGGAACCAATTCTCCATGGATACAGAATGACAACTATAATTTCAGGGAGACTGAAAAATGGAAATGACTGATGCTTCATTACAAGGTAGTATATCTCTAACTCTTGCTCAGTTTTTGAAAGCAAAGATTTTTAGGACATTCTTGGAATGATGTGATAAACACCTAGAACTGTTAGAAGCTACTAGAGTTCCACTCCATATCTGTTTTTTAATTGCTGAGATGATTATTAATAAAAGTATAATAACACGATTTTAGCATTTATAGCATTTCCAGGCAATGTACTAAATTCTTCCTGCATCTTCTTATTCCTTATAACAAATGCTATAGAGTACTAATAGCTTTGTTTCACAGATGAGGAAAATTTAAAAGAGTATTTGGTAATTTGTAGGCATCTAGCAAATTCTATAATAACCTTTCTTTTTTTTTTTGGTACTGGGGATTGAACTCAGGGGCTCTCGACCACTGGGCCACATCCCCAGCCCTTTTTTTTGTATTTTATTAGAGACAGGGTCTCACTGAGTTGCTAAGTGCCTCGCCATTGCTGAGGCTGGCTTTGAACTCGTGATCCTCCTGCCTCAGCCTCCCAAGTGCTGGGATTACAGGCGTGCGCCACCACGCCTGGCCCTATAATAACCTTTCTTATGGGTGGTTTGAATCTTTTTTTTTTTTAATTGTCAATGGACCTTTATTTTTATTTATTTGTATGCAGTGCTGAAAATCAAACGCAGCATCTCACACATGCCAGGCAAGCACTCTACCACTGAGCCACAACCCCAGCCCATGTAGTTTGAATCTTAATTGTCATAATAAGTATTAAATACTCTGGAAATTTTTCTGAACTTTCTAGTTATATTCATTGTGTTTTCATACTATTTAAGAAATGAAATCTTATACCTAGGACTTTGATATGTGATACAAAGTCTGCATTGAAATGTCAAGCAAATATTGTTTTATTTGGCCAATAATTAGTTATATGGCAAATCTTGATTAATTGTTCAAGTAAATAAAAATTTTGTGGATTATATAATAATTGACTGTGACTTTTCAGATTGCTATGAAGTCATAGGCTAGAGAGTAAAAAAGACTCATTTTTTTCCCCCTCAGTATGACAGTAGTTGTCAAGAAGAAATTGCTCCTGGGAGATTTTCAAATGAGGGATAAGATTGTTTTTTATTAAAGATTAACAGAAACAATAAAAGATTAAAATCTATTGCTTAGATTTCAGGCACTTTTGCTGGGTGACATGTCTCAAAAAATAAATTTAGTAACTTGAATAGTCCAAATATATTACTTTTGTGGCAACATGATATTAAAATTGGTTATAAGACAACAGGGTTTCTTAAGAATTCCAAATTGGTGCATATTACTCAGTTGCCAATGCTGATTCTTTATCAGCCTTCAAATTTCTTCTTCACTTGTCAGATAAATAAATGACACATTTGTTGAGAGATTAAAAAAATTAAATGCTTCCACAAGGATGAAGAAATACTTTCCATATCTAAATTTAAAAAATCAGAAATTTATTTACCATTACATCCTTAACCTGATCTCTGCAATGTTTTGGAAGGTTTTGCTCTAATAAATCTAACATTTAGCACACAGGGCAGAGAGTCAATATGAAATCTCCTAATAATTTCTAAGGTTCATGTTTGATCCACATATCTAGATATGTGGATATATATATATATTTTTTTTCTGCCATATATATATATATGTATATATATATATATATGGCAGAAAAAAACTCCATATAAACTCATTTAAGATGACTTATATTTTTTAGTTAAGAATTTATGATCTGACTGGGAACAGTGGTGCATGCCTGTAATCCTTGCAACTCCAGAGGCTGAGGCAGGAGGATCACAAGTTTAAAGCCAGCCTCAGCAACCAGCCTTAGCAAGGCCCTAAGCAATTTAGTGAGACCTTGTTTCTAAATAAAAAATTAAATAGGATGGGGATGTTGCTCAGTGGTTGTGCATACCTGGGTTTAATTCTCAGTAACCTCTCCTCCCCCCAGAAAAAAGAAAAGAAAAATTTATGATTTGGTAATAACAAAGAGTAAATTAAGTAATCAACTGGATATGAGATCTGACCACAACTTATGATATTCATTAGGCTGAATATAAATAAGTTGATGAAAAGTTTCAAATAATGCTATCCATCTCACTGACAAAAGTCTTAATGTTATTAATTGAAAATCGATGTATTGTTCTTATTATTTAAATTCTTGCATTACGCTTGCTTTCTAATTTATTTATTTTTTAAATTTTTATTTATAGTAGTATGTATTACAGTTCATACTATACATATATAGCATATTTTTACATAAAACAGTTTGTAAAATGGCCATCCCATGCATGCAGTAAGGATGCATTAAGTGGTTAACAAATGAGAAACTCTGCTCTATAAAACAAGAGATTTTTGCTGTAAATGAGACTTTTCTGAGTGCATACAGAAGGTTGATTTAAGGTTTAGAAATGATAGTTAATTGGAAAGAAGTTCATTATCTTAAAAGTAATGAGTTAAAAGTCCATTAATTTTAAGTATTTTTGGTAATTAGAATTAGATATATTGTAATACAATTATTATTGCATCAAATAGATGGTTTGAATAATGCTGTTGTCAACTGGATGAATGTTTTTGAAAGTGTTGTGGTATTCTTTCAAGTTGTTAACAGAGTTCTCAGGTGTGCTTTAGCTGGTTGATGCTGACACACAAAAGCACTGATTTCTGCACATGGGACACTAGTGTACCAAGGTTGAAAGGTAAGTCTGGATACTTCCAAAAAGAAAAAAGGGAGCAGTCAAAGAAAATAAAATATCAACCCTATAAGGAAGCAATCAGCTAACTCCAGAATGTATAGCCAGTGACTTGGTTTCTTCAACAGATCATTCACATTTTAAAAAGCATGTGGGAGTGGGTTACTGAAAAGCAGAGAAGATTTAAAGGGCATAGTGATCAATGCAATGTTTAGACCTCATTTAGATCAAACTGTGGGTTGCATGTCCCCCTCTAAAACTCATGTTGAAATTCAATTTCCATTGAACAGTACTAAGAGGTGAGAACTTTAAGAGGTGTTTAGGTCATGAGAGCCCTAAGGTTAGGTATTATGCGAGTGGACTCCTGATAAAAAGGATAAATTCAACCTAATTTTTCTCTGGCTCCTGTGTTTGCTTGTCCTTCTGCTTTTTGGGATGTTCATGTAGACCCTTACAACAGGTTGGGGCTATGTTCTTACACTTTCTAGCCTCTAGATTCACGGAATTTATCCAGTCTGTGGTATTCTGTTACAACAGCAAAAAGACTAAGGTAGATACCAATTCAAAGAAACAACTATAAAAATAATTATTGACATAAGCAAGGACAGTTGAACATATATTGATGATATCAAATAATTAATGATACTTTATTTAAGGTATGATAATTTTAACATAGTGATGTTAATTTTTTAAATTTGTTAAATGAATTACTATGTGGTTATAGGTAAAATGCCATAATACCAGTATTTGTTTTAAAATTTCCAGAAAAGGACTAGAGGAGAGTGGCTAAAATTGAATGTACAAATATTGATAAATATTGAAGTTGGGTGGGTGATATAAGAACTTTCCTTAAACTATGGTGTTAAACTATTAGGGAAGCTATAAGAAAACACCACAGAGTAGATGGCTTATAAATAATAGAGGTTTATTATTCACATTTTTGGAGGCTGGAAAGATCAAGGCATTGGCAGACATGGTGCCTGGGAAGGGGCCATTTTTCAGTTCCTAGAAGGCTGTCTTCTCTATTTCCTCATGTGGTAGGAGGAGGAGAATAAGGGTCTGTATTGGACCTCTTTTTTGTAGAAGCACTATTCTCAATCATGAGGTCTCCATCTGCATTCTCTTATCACTTCCCAAAGGCTCACATACTAATTCATCACCCCGGGGTAAAGACATTAACACAAAAATTTGGGGGGAAAACAAATGTTCAGATTACAGCAACTATGCTCTCTGATTTATGAACATTTTGTATTTTCTATAATAAATTTTTACTTTTTTCTTATTTGTTATAATAACCCTTTCAACAGACTACTGTATAAATGCTTTGGTTCACCAGAACAGGTGTATACGGAGCCTTGGAAAACAACATATTATGGTGGTCAATTTGATGCATAATAAACATGTGATTTTAGAAATATAATGAAATTTTATAGTTAAGTAGAAAAAATGCTATTCAAATCTTTTTTCAATAACTAATTTTTAAATAGGATTTCCCCTTTTTCTTTTCATTTGAAATACATGCAGAAAAGTGCATACAACAAATATGTGGTTTAATGAACAATTAAAAAGCAAATATGTGTTACCTTATCTATATTAAGAAATAAACTACTGTCAGAACAACTCAAATCACGTTGTAAACCTTCTTGATCATACCTCTTTCCTTGTCCCTCAATTCGGATTTAATTTTGCCTGTTTTTGAATTTTAAATATGTGGAAATTATATATATTATTTTTCTTTTATTTACAGTCTGTGTTTATGAAATTCCCTCACTTTTCCCCTTGTTTCTGTAATTAATAGTTATACAGTAGGCTCTCTATATCCATGGGTTTCATATCTGCAGATTCAATTAACCATGGATAGAACATATTTGTAAAAACAATTGCTTCTATACTGAACATACACGGACTGATTTTCTTACTAGCATTCCCTAAACAATACAGTTTTGCATACCATTTATGTTACATTATGTATCATGAGTAATCTAGAGATAACTTAAAGGATATGTGAGGCTGTACATAGGTTATATGCAAATTCTATACCATATTATATAGGGAACAAGAGTGTTTCCAGAGTTTGGTATCTGAGGAGGTCCTAAAACTAATCACCCATGGATATAGAGGAATCACTGTACTTGGACTGCTGCTTGACTACAAGGCACTGTATCTATATCTAATATCCAGTTTTTGAGTATAAAGATTTCTAGAGCATTTGTGAGTAGCAAGATTATAATTTCTAGAGCTACTGGATTTGTATTTCATTTTACATGAGAGGCTTGAGCATCTATGTACTTTGGTATCTATCAGAGGTCCTGGAGCCAATCCTTTATAGATACCAAGGAGCAATTGTAGAGAACAATGTTGCTGCTATAGGTTATATTTTCCACATGTAATTTGGGTTCCTGGGCACAGTTTATTGAAGACTTAATACCCTGGTGTGAAATGTCTACACTATGCTTCTCTTAAACATAGATGCTTACTTAGATCACTATTTGTTTTATATACTTTTTCTAAATATGCATTATTGTCTTAATTTCATTCTCCTTGCTTTGTGAGGAACATTTTTATTATTGTTGAGTTCAAAATATTTCTAATTTTCATCACCATTTCTTCTTTCACCTGATTTAGAAGAACTTTTCTTTTAAAAACAAAAACCTGAAATCCAACTGACATACATACAGAAAAGTACACAAATATAAGTAATATAGCAAAACCAAATAGCTTTATAAATTTAGCACCTTAAAAAGCCTCTCATGCCCCCTTCCAAGGCCAAGATGGGACTGGGGCAACAGAGGCAGAATTTCTTTAAGAAGACATTGTTCAGGCCATCCATATATAGAGCTGAGAATATCTTCTTAAATTTTTTCCCTTAGCTGCCTGACCCTTGTAACTCCAGTTCAAATCCTTGAAGCTGCAGGCAATAAATAAATGAATTAGCATGACTGTGTTCCAATAAAATTTTATTTACACAAAACAAGCAGTGAGTCAGATTTTGCCTGCAGACTAAGCATTGCTGATGTCTGGCCTACATTCTTTCTTTTGATCTATATATCAGCTCATTAATTCTCTTCAGTTTTACCAATATGTTGTTAATCCCATTCAGAAAGTTCATCTCTAATTTGCAGAATATCTATTTGCTAACTTTTTCCCAATCTGTGGTATCATATTTCACTACTTCCTATTTTGTAAACATATTTTAAGCTTGACTTTTAATTTTTAACCATAGTGACTAAAGTCAACATGATTGACTTGATCAAAAAGTCTTGATTGTTGTCGCCTGAAGCGCTTGGAGCAACGGAGCCGTGGGAAGAAGTTTAGAGGCAAACTGGAGACGAACAGCTTTTTATTTTGATAACTTTTCTCTCTGGTTCTAACAACGACTAACACACGCCACACACACACACCACCAAAATGGCGCTGACCCAATCAGCAATTTCGGCCAAGTCACTCGAGATCCTGGGACAAGTCCCGTGAGACTACGGAAGGCGACAATGCCCAAATCTCCACGGTTCATAGTCAACCGCATTTCAAGCCATCTCCCCAAACAGGGCTCCTGTACTTGATTATGATTTGCAACTTACAGTATCCGAAGTCTTTGATGCTCTGCTTCTGATGTCTTTCATCATGACACTTGAACATTTATTTTCTTTTTATCTTCTCAATGACCTTGCAAAAATTTATTTTGTGGAAATAAAGATATATTCATTTAGGGTTGTGGTTCTCAATGTGTGGTCCATAGGCCAGAAAAATCAGCATCTTTTGAGAATTTGTCAAAGAGGTGAATTCTTTGGCCTCATTGGAGACCCATTAAATCAGAAAGTCTGGGTTTGAAACCCAGATACCTGTGTTTTAACAAGCCTTCCATGTGATTCTGATGCATGTTTCAGTTTGAGAGCCATTTCCATAAGGAAGATTTTCAGTGTCTACATTAAGTGCTTAGATTATTTGGAATCTGGTCAAAGTCACATCTTGAGCTTTTTGCCTTCTCAGATAATGTCAGTTTGATTGGCTAATTTGTGTGACTTGAGTGTCAAACTTACCTTGAGGGTGTAGCCACTGTGGCCTCTGCTTAATGATGTAGTCTCCTACTAGGACAAAGCCTGAGCAGACTTTGGAAATTTTATTTCTATTTCTCTTATTTCATATCCCCTTTTAACCAAAGTCCATAGCTTTCAAGAATGTCAGGGCTTTAAAGGAAAGGAAATTTTGTGCTATGTTTATGTTGGTTCAAAATTGCCTTTCAGTATGGCTGGCAATTCCTTACCATCAGGTAAGCTTCTTGATGCTTCTAAGAATGATTTTTAAAATTTTTATCTGGCAATTTCAGTTTGTTCTCAGAGTTATTATTTCTTAGCCCTCCACTGTAGAAAATGACCTTATACAGATATTTTAGTTCATTTTAACTAAAACACAAGGATAACAACAACAACAACAACCACCACCACAACAACAAAATATGCAGATGGTTTATCTTATAGAGAAAATGACACTGATATAAAAAATTCTTAAAATGATTTTAAACAAAATTCTTAAAGTACTTTTAAACAAAAGTAAATTTTGGCCTTGTTAAAACTGCTCTCTGTGGATGCTGAAAATTATTTTGCTTCATTCATACATCATAAGTCGATGAGAGAGACAGCAATCACCTGAGATTTAAATCTAATCTCTGGTGGTTCATTCATGTACTTATTATGAAAAATACCCATATTGGCAGAAAGTTGGTGGGTTATATCATTCTTAGGTGGAATGTTACTGAAAGGAAGTTAATTTGTTGACTGTTGGATGAAAATAACACATATGTAAAATGATTTTGTACAGCAGCTTCTGTTGTTTTCTTTTAAAGGGCATTCACACAAGAGTGTAGACAGATAAATAAGTTAATTTAAGATTAAAATAAGTAAATTTAGTTTCCAAACCTCCTCACTAGAAACTTTTTAGGGATAATATGAATATATTTTGTTTGGATGGGAAGATACTGAATTTTCATAGAAGTACAGTGATATGTGGTAGACATGGCAGTATTTAAACTAACGGATGAAGTCTAGAGAAGGACATGTGGATTCTAGAGAAAGGAGACGAAATATAATACTCTGAAGAAATTTAGATTAAAACAAAATACCATCTGTGTTTATAAATGATTGTTGCAGCCTTTGAATATATTATTTTCAGACCACAAAAGTAAATGTCCAAGGTTCTCAGGAAACTCACTAGTAGCCATAGTAATAGAAGCAGATGTGGAGATTATACTGTAAGAAAAAAGAATTTGAAATACTAAGAACATTTCAGAACCAAGATATTTTAATTAGCAAGCACATCATTGTTTATTTTTGTAAAGTCTCTATCAAAAATCTGCATTTTCAGATATTTAATACTAGTTATGGTAGTGAACATAATCACGGCCAAAAAGGCTAGCCTTATCTACAACATGCTTGTAGTAATTTCTATAAATGAATCTGTGAGTGAGCTTGGTCATAAACAGAGGTGATACAATATCCAGATTTGTTTCTTCATTTTTTTTTCTTATGTCCGTGATATGGGTTATAAGAAAGCTCAAGAGCCTAACATTCCCCAAAGTTCCTAATTCTTTATTTTATCCAAGAAAAACTGTTCCTTTTCAAGCTCAAAAGTATGCATGCTCACTTTCAAGAACACTGAAAAATTCTTCATGGTATGATGTATCTTCAGAACCTCAAATGTCATGGACCAGTTTTCAATATTTATGTTTCTCTTACCATCCACTAAAAACACACAGTCAATCTACAGGAGAAATTATCCAAAGACTGTAAGCACATTCTCTGCCTAATACCATTGCATGAAACTGGACTTCTATTCTAATTCTTGTATTTCAAAGCCAATGTGGTTAAGGATGAGAAGAGGGGGTATAACATAATTTATTTTTTTTCTACTCAATTCATATTCTAACCGTTCTAGCAGTCGCTGTCATATCTTTCTGTGCCTTGAGTCCTTCTTTGCTGTTCCCTTCAAAAATATTAAGCACTTACTAAGTCTGCAACACTGCACAAAATATCTAGAGACCCCCCCCATTCTGTCTTAAAGAAGCTTACTCTGATAATGACTTAGAAAACACATTAATATTACAGGCAATGGTTTATGGGAATTTACACAATTGGAGTGAGAATTCATACTCTTCAAAGGTACAAATTTTTATCTGAAAAATGTAGTTGACTTGTAAATACAGTGGTGCCATCTATATAATTCATATTTATAGATAGTGAAAATCAGGCAAAGAAAGTTTGTTTAATGAACACAGAATTACATATAAGATCAACTGGAGAGCTGGAGCCCAATATTTAAAGAACCATCCATGAATTTTAACCAACAAATGTTCCCAAGTGAATCCTAAAGTTATTGGCCTGATGGGGTTTATAGCAAAGTAGCTAATTAGCAAGGCTTCACCTCTTCTCTTCTTGTGTTATGTTATCTGTTCATGTGTTTGTCCCAACATTGGGCACAGCACAATGACTATTTGGTGATTATGACATCATTTTATTGACAGAATTGTAGTTAAAAAAAAGTATTTAAAGTGCTTGGATATTGAAATATGCTTTCAGAAGATGATTACTGAGTACATGAAAATTCCCTTGACCTAAAATCTCTTCTATGGTTCTTCAATGTGTGTCTTTCTTTGTATAGGAGTCGAAAAGAGTAAAAAGTCTGAAGAATAACACTCTGTACACTCAAGTTATTTGTCAATGACTTTTATGAACAATGACGTTAAAATTACCCAGTTCTTACTATAAATCTAAATTACAGATACCAATCATACGTGAATTTTGTAGTATAATAAAACTGCTATTATTTAATGTTTGGAAAGAAAAGTAGAAACTGAAATATATGTAAGGGATGATTAGAGTTGGAATCTGTAGGTTTATTATGGTTGGCCTAAATGGATGAATTTAAGTATTGGTACTATGTGGCTAATGCTTGTAGGTTAAATAATTGTATGCCTGGGAAATTCCACGTAAGTGTCTGAAAAAATTAACATAGTTAAAAATATATGAATAGTCTGGCTGAAAGTTATGAAAACAACAATAAATGTCTCATATGTTAGCAATAACATTTTAGAAAATGTTGTCAAAATAGATCCTAGTAATAAACTTAGAAAAAATTCAAAAATACAAATAATCTTAACAAGAAATGTATAGAATTTGTATGAATAAAAGTATATCAGTAAGAAATGTTTCTTTCTAGAAGACAAATTGAATGTAATAAAGATTTTATTTCATCTATAATTAAGTTGCATAGCAATACAATACAAATGCAACAAAAATTCTAGCTGGACTACTCCAAAATTTACTGTTAAATACAGTAATAAAAAAAAGTAACTTCAAATATTTTTTAAAAGATATATGGTAGATATATGGTATGAAATTTACATTAAATGATAAAGCATAATAGCAACATTCATTCAAACCATATATGGGTAAATGAAGTATGGAAAAGTGAATATTCAATAATAATATATTACTCAGTGCATATTATTGGGAAAAATGGTTGTGTATAAAGAAAAAATAAAATTGAATTGCAGTGCAAAATAAATTCTCATTAGTGCCTGATATAAACATGATTTACTGTATTCAGTAAGCAAGAAACAGTTTTGTTAATGAGAAGTCTGAAAGGCAACTTTGAGATTCATTTCTGATATAGTGACTCTGGGAAAGATGGAATGCTTCAGCATGTTGTTATTAACAAAAATAACAAAAATGAAAAAAGATTCAGAATTTTAGCAGGGCATCAAATAATGGCCTGAATATCAGCCCTTCCACTCTCCTGTAGCTCAAAACTATATTTGTCCAGATAACTTTGTGCAGTGCATGCTGGCCCTAAGACAGGTATTTACGTTCTGAAAGACAATCTGGCATCTCATATGTTCCTATTATTTCTTTTAAATCTTCCATTCACTGAAATGGGAGATAACAACATATCTTAGTTTTTTTGTTGCTGTCACCAAAAGTACCTGATAAGTACGAGTTAAAGGCGGAAAAGTTATTTTGGGATCACAGATTCAGAGGTTCAGTCCATGGTCAGCCTGCTGCATGGCTGTGGGCACTGAGATGGGGCAGAGGATCATGGTGGAAGGGCATGACAAAGGCAAGCTGCTCAGCTCAGGCAACCAGGAAGAAGAGATAGCCAGAGGCAAAATAATATCACCAAGAGTACGACTGCAGGAACTTACTTCCTCCAACACCTCCCACCTACCTGTATTTGCCATCTAGTAATCCATTTAAATTATTAATACATCAAATGGGTTAATAAACTGATAAGGCCACAGCTCTCAAAACCTAATCATTTTACCTCTAAACATTGCTATCTTGCCTCAGATAAGCTTTCTGGGGTGATACCTCAAATTTAAACCATAAAACAGGAGGAGTTCAAGAACATTTTCAACAGAGTGTTGGCTAAGAAGTTATATACGTACATAATATGAGGAATTAAATTATTTTTTTAAAAAATTTTTAACTAGTACTATAAGGTAAAAAGTAGAATGTTATTGAAATTATAATTTATGTTTCTCTAGTAGCAATATTGAACAGTTACTTCTCCATGTTTATTAGTAGTTTGTGCTTCTCTGATTCAATTATTTGTATATTTGGAATCTTTACAAAATTTTTCATTTATTATATGTGCTTATGACTTTAATACTAGATAAACTTTTAAATTAGAAAATAATAAAACTTTTTTTTCAAATTCACAAAGACTATTTCCAGAAAAATTAAGAGATTGTAGAGATTTTCTCCATAATTAAATAATGGAAGTCAAATTTAGAAATATAACTAGGAACCAATTTATAATGTGCCTTGAATCCCAAGGACAGCAAATTGAATTTTATTCTAGGGGCAATAGAGAACAATTGGAAATTTCGAGTAGGCACGAGTAGGCATGTAGCAAGATAAATGTAGTGTTTTAAGCACTATCTTTTTTTCTTTTCTTTTCTTTCTTTCTTTTTTTTTTTTTTTTTTTTTTTTTTTTTTTTGTTTGTTTGTTTGATAAGGGAAAATTGTACAGAGCAGGCTCCTGTCTCCTGGTCTCTGTCACCATGTGGTGACCCGTTGTTTCCTCTTTAAGTAACCCTTGGTGTCAAAAAGATAGCCTGGTATAATAAAGAATAATGTCCTGGCACCAAGCAAAAGAAAATTCTAGCTCTAGATTAGAAATTTTGCTGCAGGTGAGGATATTAAAAAGAGAAACAGTTTCCAAAAACAAAACAAAGTGATGAGGTGAAGTGCTCAAATAATTTTCAATGAAATGGGTCAAATCCTGCTGCTATTAAAGTATGAAGAGTAATTAGGTTAGGCAGCTGAAATTTCATATCTTTTGGGGGAGTTTTCCCCCTTATTTTTGTGGTTAATCGGCCACCATAAAAGAATTATGTCCTTTCTTGTAAAAGTGGTAAAATTTTGAAATAATCATAAACAGCCTTAAATTTCTGATCTTGACTTCTTGTTTTCGATCCAAGAATACATAAGGCACGGGAGGAAGCCTCTGCAGCCTGCCATCCCACTGTCTTTTCCATTTGCAGCTGTGAGGTTGGAGATGTGAGGCTTCCAACCTGTGGTTCCAACAGCACTTGGTTGGTCAGCTCTCCCAGGAGAGATCATTCTTCCTCCTTCCAGCCCTTCCAGCTGAATACAGCTGCTGTATGTATTCCTGACACTGCAACCACTTTGGGGAAGGTGTTTGCAGATCATCAAAGGCATGTATGATGGGGTATGTTGTACTGACTTGAGAATCTCCACATCATGCACAACCACAAGACTGGAATTCTAAGTAGAATAAGATGTACTCCATGTTTGTATAAATATGTCAAAGTATACTCTATTGTCATGCATAACTAAAAAGGAGAAAGGAGAACTATTGGAACAATTGTGAAATATCTGGTTGGAAGTTTCCTTAGCATTGCTGTAGGTAGAGGAGCCCCTGGCTTCAGTATTGCTCTCAGAAAATTAATGGGACTTCAATGCCTTGTGATAATGTCTCTGACCCAGTAATGACCCTAAGAAGGCAGTCCTTAAGAACAGCTTCATGGACCCTGATGAAAACTAGCAGCAGATTGGGTTTCTGGCACTTGACAACAGCAGGGAGTGGGAGGAGGGTAAGGAACTCTAACACCTTTTTATTTCTTTATTGAAATCACACATTGACTGACTTGCTTAGGGAGTAGATACACTCATTACTTTGAAATTATGTAGACAACATTGAGCAAAGTTTTTAAGGCTCAGTGTGATTGGATATGGCAGAACAAAGTTTCCAAAGTTGCCATGATATTTTTTTCTTGAATAATATTTTTTTTCTGAATCAAAAAGATAATTGAGCACTCATCAAATTTCTAGGTGTATCAAAGTAAAAACTGAACTGCTCAACGAAAATAATATGACTTTAACATAAAAAAATTATTGAGCTTTAAGTACATTATTGCCTTATGCTGGACACCTTGAAATATACCCTCTTATTTAGTCTTAACAATAACTCTGTCACTGAAAGACCAAAGTTCTCATTTTGCAGATAAGGACCAGGAAGCTAATGAAGGCCAAGTGGAATCTAGGATGCATTGGATATGTGATTGTAACCTACTCTGACTTGTGAGTAAATTATTAGAATTTACAAAATAATTCACAGATTTTTATCTTAATTTGAATTTTGATAGAGTCAGAAGAACCCTAATTCATAGCTGGGTGTACAATTCTATTTTTGCTTATTTAACTTTGGATTTGTGACATTTCACCAAAATGTTTTCATTTCACGTTTAAAAATAAACATTTTTATGTATGAGTATTAATTGGACATCAGTAACCTTATGTCATATTTGAGGTTTTACACAGAATGCCAATTTCTTTATTTGGGGAGACTGCATATTTGTATATGAATCACATTTTTCTTAACCACCATTTATCATCATAACTTTCAGTAGGGCCAGTGATACTCATTTTCTTTATATTAAATCTCTATGTCAGATTTTATTGTCATCATTTCACATAAAAAAGGAATGATGCATATAACACCTAAATGGCTCTATTCTTTTGGCTAGTGACATGATTCAAGGAAAAAGATGATTTTATTATAAAATCAGATATTCCTCACCTGGATGTCTTCAACCTTCTCCTGAATTCCAAGACTACATTTTGCTTTAATAACTAAACAGAATGCCTTGCACTCCCATCCATGTATTATGGGGAGACTATATTCTTCTCAAACAATGCAGGAATTATTTGGGCATGTATGTGTCCTGTGGAAATTCGGACCTCCATATCTCCTGGTGGTTAGCACCTGTACTACCTCAGAAATGCTTTCACATTGAGGTATAGGAACATCTGCCCTGCACTCTACACTTAGGAGACCCCTACATACCAAAAACAGATAAAAAATAATTCATGAAAAACCTAAGTTCCTCTTTCACTCAGGATTTGTAATGATGCAAGAAATATCCCCAGCCAGGTGCAGTGGTGGACACTTATGCTCCCAGCAACTCGGAAGCTAAGACAGGAGGATCACAAGTTCAAAGTCAGCTTCAGCAACTTGGCAAGACTCTGTTTCAAAAAAATAATTTAAAAAGCGCTGGGGATATGTCTCAGTGGTTAAATTCCCTGGGTTCAATCCCTAGTATAAAAAAGAAAAGTGTATACCCTGAACATCTACACTCAAGACTGACACTCTCTGGGCCCCAGGAAATAGGAAGTCCTCCACATCTCTTACCATATGTAGGCAAAACTAAAGCCAATTGTGCCTAAATGGTGGGAAGTATTGAGGGTTATATGCTTCTGGCTATGGATATGGTCTTTGCTTTGGGATTAGGGAGGTTTGTGCAGTAGGAATGCTTAGATAATAAAAAAGAATATTAGTTAAGTTGTCCAACACTCTCTCTGATATAGCTAAAGTAAGGTAGATTCTTCCATAAGAAAGTATTGTTTTGGAGTGATGTTGAGCTTCCATTTTCTTGCTTTTTTTCATTTTTCTTTAATTTTTAAAATTTTTTCTTTTTTTAAAAATTTTGATCCCATTGATAATTTCAGGGATAATCCAGATTTATGAAAGTTATATACTTACTTTTTATACTATTAAATAATTAATATTAATTTGAATATTATAGATCTAACCATAATGTATAGTCCATGATGACAGTTTTTATTTTATTGTATTTTATTTTGGTACTGGGGATTGAACCCAGGGGCACTTTGCCACCAAATTGCATACCAATCCATTTTATTTTTTATATTGAGACAGGGTATCGCTAAATTGCCAGTTTTTAATATTTAAACAGTTTTTAATAATAAACAGTTTTTAATATTGTTAATAAATAAATATTGTTAATAATAAACAGTTTTTAATATTGTTAATGATTTCTAAAATCATGACCAGTTTATTCTTCTAAATATATTTAACACAATATTTCTTTTTCCAAAAATTTAAACTTTTCAGTTTAATTGAAATGATTTTGGTTTTAAAATGTGATATTGTTGATTGTAGTTGCATTTTGCTTTTATAGCTTAATGAATATTTTTAATATATATTTCAAAACTAGAGCCATGCAGCGATGCAGCCAAAGAGTTTCTCATCAGATCCAAACAGATGTCAGAGCTTTGTTCTTGAATCTTCAAATATATGAACTACCTAGATTTTTTTTCTTTCTATATTATTCACTTCGAGTATTTTGTTATAGCAACAAAAACAGCCTAATGGATTGTAACCTTTAAGTACCTTTGAGTACTTTCCAGTACCTTCCCAACCATTCTTCCAATCTACCCCCACTTAAATCTCCTCTATTACTTTGGTCTCTTTTCAGTTCCATAAAATGTGGCAGATACATTTCTGCTTATGTACCCTTGGTCGTTCTTGCTTTTGTTTTGCCTTGAAAACTTTTCTCCTATATTCATGAGGTTTTCTCACTACTGTCCTTCAGATCTCTGCCTAAATATCACCAGTGAGTGACCAACATCTTCCTTTATTACCTTGTAGGAACGTGCCACTTTGACCCCAGAAACCCTATATACCTTTTTTTTTTATCTTTTTCCATATATTTAAAATAATTACTTTTCTAGTTCTTTTTTATCATAATTGCCCCAAATACAATGATTGTATTATATAAAATTGTGAGATAACAGTGGTAAAAAATAAATTATTAGAATTCTGGTAATATAACTAATTTAGCTTTGGTGAGAGCAATCTCATCCAGCATCATCTTTTCTCTGTGAATGCAGACTCTGATTTACCTTGTCCTTGTTGTGCCTTGTAGTGGTCAGTTTGCAAGTCAAGAATCATATCTTGAAGTTATGAATAATATAATACACATGTGAGTCTTGCATATTGTAAGTCCATTTATTCCAATTCCATATATAAATAGATGAAACTGAATATTTGATTATTGATCTTATATACAAGGTTGTATTGGAAAGTATGTAAGAAAATGCTTATAATTCTAGTATATTTAATGTCTATTGACGAGATTTAAGCATAAATAGGATAGTATAGGCCCAGCATAGCCCCAGTGAGCCTGAAACTCCATACAAGTTGCCTCAAGTGTATGACTGCACTAATTCAATGGATAATAAATTATTTCTTGCTTCTAAATTGTTTTTAAAATTTAGTTTTGGACCAAATTAAAAATAGATTATTTTGAAAAAAACAGTTGAATTACATTGAATATTATTATTTTCAATTCCATGGCCATCTTTTACAAGTGGCTTTGGATGTATGCATGAGCTAAGAAATAGACTACTGCCCTGCAGTGCACCCTCCCCACAGATCTGATTAGCTCAGTAGGTTACAATTTTTATCCTCTCAAGAAAATGTTTATTACTTTCAGGTTAGAGTTATTCCCTAATAATGGTTTACTTTGTAAAATAAACTTATCTTCCTAAATCCTCTCATCCACTTGTGATAAGAGAGAAAGATGAATTTAATAATCGGTTAAAACATTAGTTTAGAAACAGCAGTTCATTCATAATTTAATTATTTATTTACTTTATTTTATCACAGGCTTATATTGTTTTTAGGGAAAAAAATGAAAGTTCTTATTCCCAAGGATTTGATAAAAGTGAGGAGCTCATTATATGGCCAATTATTGTTGATAAGTTGACAGCCTTTGAATAGTCCCAGAAAATCTGTGGCTTTCTCACTGCAGAACGAGTTCTGTTAACAAGCACCTACAGCACAGGTTAAACTATTCGATTATTCTTAAAGTGTTTGACCTCTTTCCTTGTACCCTGCAGGGGAAAGGCTTAACATTTAACCAACAGTGAAGAATCCTTGCTGAGGGTGAAAATATTCTTTTTTCCCTAGCTAGTTGCCTGCTCAGCTGACTTACGGTTGAAATATCCTAGTTTAGATTTAATAACTATGAAGAAGGTACAGTTTTCTCACTGATTCTATACTTGTCTGTGATTCGTAAATTTCCCTGTAAAGATTATTAAGTATATGTTGATATTTTCTCTAAAAACTAAAACAATCCTCAGCGTCATCTGATCTAAGAACTGTCTTCAATTGCGATTTCTTCAGTGGTTTGTTGTTTTTCTAGTACCTGAAGAACAGTAGATGTACACAGCAATAAATAAAAACATATTACAATTGGATAAAAATAATAAAATGAACCCTATGTATCACCATGCAGGCAAAGAAATAGAACCTTGCCCTATCTTAGCAGCTTGATTTTGTCTTTCTCAGTCTTCCCTGTCCTGAGGTAATTGCTTCTTGAATTTTCTAGTAGACATGACTTTGCTGTCTATTATGGTCTTTGTTATCTTTAGGAATCTTTATCCAATCCTAATCAGTATATTATTTAACTTCATAATTTTTTAGGCATTCATTATAAAGTAAAATAAGAGTGCATGGTATTCTTTCATAACTTGAGTTTTTGACCACTGATCTTTTAGAGTACCATATTATTGCTTTTGGCTGTTATTTAAATTATTCATAGCTATAGAACATTCCATTGAATACATAGATTACACATCCTTTATCCATGTTGATTTTGAAGGTCTTTAGGTTGTTCCCAGTTTTTCGCCATTCTGACTGATTAGAAATGCCAATAATGTTAAGATTTTTGAGTTCTTAATATATTCTAGAGATTATTGCTCTATCTGATGTGCATGTGGTAAAAATTTGTTCCCAATTAGTAGGCTCTCTGTTCACTTCACTGATTGTTTCTTTTGCTGAGAAAAAGCCTTGTAATTTGAGTATATCCCATTTATTGATTCTTGTGCTACAGGATTCTTATTAAGGAACTTGGGGCCTAATCCAACACGTTGGAGATTAGAGCTTACTTTTTGCATGTGGATTTCCAGTTTTCCCAACACCATTTGTTGAAGAGGCTATCTTTTCTCCAAGGTACATTTTTGGCGCCTTTGTCTAATATAAGATAATTGAAATTACATGTGTTAGTCTTTGTGTCCTCTATTCTGTACCATTGGTCTACTGGCCTATTTTGGTGCCAATACCATGCTGTTTTTGTTACTATTGCTCTGTAGTATAATTTAAGGTCTGGTATAGTGATGCTTAACACCAAAAATACAAATAACCCAATCAATAAATGGGCCAAGGAACTGAACAGACATTTCTCAGAAGAAGATATATAATCAATCAACAAATACATGAAAAAATGCTCAACCTCTCTGGCAATTAGAGAAATGCAAATCAAAACCACTCTTAAGATTTCATCTCACACCTGTCATAATGGCAGCTATTAAGAACACAAACAACAATAAATGTTGGAGAGGGTGTGGAGAAAAAGGCACACTCATACATTGTTGGTGGGACTGCAAAATGGTACAGCCAATATGGAAAGCAGTATGGAGATTCCTTGGAAAACTTGAAATGGAACCACCTTATGACCCAGCTATCCCACTCCTTGGTCTTTACCCAAAAGACCTGAAAACAGCATACTACAGGGACACAGCCACATCAATGTTTATAACAGCACAATTCACAATAGCTAAACTGTGGAACTAACCTAGATGTCCTTCAGTAGATGAATGGATAAAGAAAATGTGGTATATACACACAATGGAATATTACTCAGCAATAAGAGAGAATAAAATCATGGCATTTGCAAGAAAATGGATGGAGTTAGAGAATATAATGCTAAGTGAAGTTAGCCAATCCCAAAAAGCCAAATGCCAAATGTTTTCTCTGATATAAGGAGGCCAATTCACAGTAGGGTTGGGATGGGGAGCATAGAAGGATTAGAGGAACGCTAGAATGGCCAATGGGGAGGGAGGGGAAGGGAGGGGGCAAAAGGGTGAAGGAAAAAAAAAAGATGGTAGAATGAGATGGATATCATTACCCTAAGTGCATGTATGAAGTCACGAATGGTGTGAATATACTTTGCATACAACCAGAGATTTGTAAAAAAAGTGCTCTATATGTGTAATACGAAATGTAATGCATTCTGCTGTCATTTATAACATCTTAGAATAAAAAATAAATAAATAAAAGAAAAGAAAAGAAATGTCAATAATGTCTTCCCCCAGGGGTCCATGTGCAGCATTTTCTCTTGGAACCTCTTCTAAGAGAGGAACTGTGGGATTGTAAGGTGTGAACATATCCTATTACACAATATACAAAAATTTTTCAATGTGGTTCAATGTATATACACATTCAGTAGCATGTAAATTCTAGTTGCTTCACATAGTATTATCTGAAAATTTATGTAAAAATTAGCTTATTGTGTCAATTTGCATTATTTTCTATTCAAGTAAAACATTTGCATTTTTTCTATTCAAGCAAAGCATATTCTCATGTGTATATATTTTATTTCTCTCTCTTCTATAAAGTTCAGATTAATGTCTTTTGTTCATTTTAAAAACATGTTAAATATATTGTGTAATCTTCTTTAACCTTAATTATTTTGTATCTCCTTGCCCTATCAAATATAGAGAGACATATGTTAAAATCTTGCATTAGGACTTTGGATCTGTTTGTTTCTTTTGGTAGACCTGCCCTTGATTTATATATGTGAAGACTTTGAATGCACACAAACTCAGTGTCATTTTACTTTTGGAGGAGTTATTACGTTCCTGAAATCTAAACTACTTCTAATTATATGGTTACACTATATAGTATAATTTTTATTCTTCAAAACTTTTTCTTGAATCAATTCTTATTGTTTGACATCAATATGACTACATTTGTTTTCCTCTGATTAATATCTGCACACTCAAGATAAACTTCATTTACTTTCAACTTTTATCCATGCATGATATTTATGTGTCCCTAAAATGGAATAAAGCTTTATTTTATTTATATTTTTACATCTTACTTGAAAATATTTTAAAAGACTTTCAGTCCATTTGCTTTTACTTTAATAATTGATATATTTTGATTTATTCCTATTTGCTTACTTTATTGTTTGTTTAAATTTGATCTTTATGATCTATGATTCTTTTTCTTCCAGTTTCTCCACTGTTGAAATTGATGGATTATTATTATTATTATTATTTTTTTTTTTTTTTGTACCAGGGATTGAACTCAGGGGCTCTCGACCCCTGGGCCACATCCCCAGCCCTTTTTTGTATTTTTGTTAGAGACAGGGTCTCACTGAGTTGCTAAGTGCCTCGCCATTGCTAAGGCTGGCTTTGAACTCATGATCCTCCTGCCTCAGCCTCCCAAGTACTGGGATTACAGGCATGCGCCACCACGCCCAGCTGATGGATTATTTTGTTCTCATTCCGTTTTGAATTTTGTCTTTACCTACTGTGTCAACACAACTGTCTCAACTGTCAGACTGTGGAGAAAGAAGGCAGCTGCCAGGCCTGGTCAAATTTTTGAAAGTAATATTTTTCTCTCTGGCTACATGTAAGATTGTTTTATTCATAGCTGTTCCATGATTTCACTAATATTTCTACATGAGGATTTTATTCATTCCGATTTTATTCTTTGTTCTTAAAAAATATGTTAATTAGATCTTGCTTCAATTATGAAATGTTCTCTTCAGTTCCTTCTTAAAAGTACTGCCTCTGCCACCTTTACTATATCCTCACATGCTGAGATTTGTGAATGGACATATATCATACCCTCTAGTTCTACCTTTCATGCCTTAATTTCATCTTCATATTGCTTCCTCTGCTCTCTACACTGCATTAATGACCATTTCTTAGCTTAATGTTTTAATTAGTAATTTTTTTTCATCCACATCTAGGCTGTTTGTCAATGCACAAATTAGTCAGAACTTTACCTTCAATTGTACATATTCATGTCTAAAAATATTTAGTTTACAAGTCTGCTGTTTACTCATTTTTTCAAAGCTCTTTTATTTCTTGAAAAATGAACATTTTAATTTTATATTATGTATCATGATTCTAATATCCAAAGTTTTATGAGATTTATATTTTTTGGGGGGGATGTTATTTCCATTGACTTTTGCTGACATTGCAACTCTTTCCCTCTATAATTATTTTAGGCAATGCATTTTATAGTTTCCTTGAAATTTCATATTCTTGTACATTCTTTGAGAACTCAAGTGAAGGTAAGTTCATCCACAGAGTATTTGCACTACCAATGCAGAAATACTTGGACCATAATATGTAATTTAATGTTCTTAGGCAAGCCAGACAATATGAATTAGTTTGGTTCAAATTCTTGAGAGAAAGTTCTTTTCTTCTATTGAGCATGAGCTTCAAGACTGAGTTTACCATACAGATCTTTGGGGACAGAGATTTAATGATAGGTATATTAATATTAGATAGGGTTCTCCAGAAAAAGAAAACAGAATTTATTTATATATTTATTTTAGAAAGTAAGTCATGTGATTAGAAAATCAAGAAGCCCCACCATCTGCAAGCTGGAGAATCAGGAAAGTAGATGTTTGTGATTTCATTACAAGTCTTAAGGCCTGAGAACTAAAAAACTGGGGGAGACTGGGGTTACGTGCTCATGTAAAAACCAAAGCTGAAGGCACATGACGTGGGAGATCCAACATTATACATCACAAAATATTTAATTTATACTTTATCAAAATATTTTTTTAAAAGTTGGTCAATGTGAAATCAGTGTGATAAAACTGGATATAACCATAGCTATCATTGAATCTGTTTCATCAATTTCCTCAATATTAACAATTTAACCACATGTATGTCTTCTTGATCTCTTATATTATGCAAACATATATTTTAGCATTTTGTAAATTTTATCTCGATGTTTCCTTTAGTGACACATCTATTTGATGTGTCTTCATGATAATACTATATTCTTCCTAAAGACAGAACTTGGGAGGTTACTCAGGCCAGTAATGGCAAAGTTGAAAGGTCAGCATGTCCGCATTGCAAATGTGAATGTGCAGTGCAGAGTGGCAAGCAGAAACACAGCAATGCCATCAGCATAAGTGCTGTGGACATATGGAGGGCCCTGATGAACTCCTGTCTTCTATACCCTCCTGTTAACCTGGGAGCTACTCACAACCCTTATAATAATTCTATTTCCTGTTTAGTGAGAGCTCCTTCCTAACATTGGCAGCAATATTTCCATAAGTCACAAATAATAAAAAGACCAAAGTGAAGTTTTTTCATTTATTAGCCAGTTAGCAGTGGGATTTAGGAGGTAAATGCAGAAGGGTTTCTCTTAAGGTTTGGACCATGAAGAATTTTAATGATATAGTATTATTTTTTTTTACTATTCTTGAACCCAAAGATCCATCAAACATTTTGTGAAGATCATAAAAGAAACCACATATTCCTCACTCTAAAGTAGAGTGAGGAAATGTTCTCTTTCATTCAAGTGAAATGTTGGATTATTTCATCAAATATTAATTTATTTAAGAGTTATGGAGTAGGCAGCTTCAATCATTTTGTATTTTCTCAATCCAGATATAGAAGAACTACTCTCATTTAGAGGTCTAATAAACTAATCCATCTTTTCAAAAAATATCAGACTCAAAAAGGGATAATAACTGTTAAAGATTTTTTTTTTCCTCATGGAAAGTCATTATGAGGTTATTTTCAACCTATAAGGTCTAAAAATTTGGGGAAAAAAACTTTCTGAATCAGCATAGTTAAATGCATTTTTTAATATAGTATGTAACTATAGAAGCCTCAGTGAGGGGTTAGTGAATTATCTTTAAACTAGAGAATTTAAGGTAATTACTAATATGTAAGGGTTGACTACTTCCACTTTGTTAATTTTTTTTTTTTTTATGTTTTGTAGATCCTTTATTTCTTTCTTTTGCTCTTGTTATCTGTGTCTAGTGAAATAATTTGATTCCTTACTTTTATCTTTTGTGCGTCTACTATAGACTTCTGCTTTGTGGTTACCCCAAAGCTTGCATAAATACATCTTTTGTTATAATAGGCTATCTTAAACTAACAACAACTTGACTTGGATTACATAAAGTTTCTCTATAATTTTCCTCACTCCTTCTATATTTTACTTTTAATATCACAACTTTCTGCTTTGTTTTATATCCCTTAACACATTACTGTGTTTATTAAGTTTTCTTTGAACCTTTGTACTAAAGTACAAGTGATTTACACACCACCCTGACAGCATTAGAGTGTTCGGTGTTCGATGGTGTACTTAATTTTACCAGTGAGTTTTATACTTTCATGTATTTTCATGTTACTAATTAGCATTCTTTGTTTCATCTTGAGGAACTCTTATTAGCACTTGTAAGACAGTTCTAGTGGTAATGAACTTCCTCAGCTTTTATCTGGGGAAGGTTTTATTGCTCCTTCATTTCTGAAGGACAGTTTTGCAGAGTACAGTACACGTCACCTGCAGTTTTCTTTTCTTCAGCACTTTGAATATATCAACCCATTCTCCCTTGGCCCATGTGGTTTCTGTTGGGAAGTCTGCTGCTAGCTCCATTGTCACTCCCTTATATGTGATCTGTTTTCTCCTTACTGCTTTGGGGTTCTTCTCTTTGCCTTTGATTTCTGACAGTTTGATTATCATATGTCTTGTAGTCTTGTTTGAATTTAATCTGATTAGAGAGCTTTGACCTTCCATTACCTGGATAATTATAGCTGTCTACTGTTATTTATTCAAAGAAGCTTTCTGACCATTTACCTCTTTATTCTCCAACTTGAACAATTGATCTTTTGATGGTTTCTCCAAGTCCTATAAACTGTTTTAATTCCTTTTCATTCTTTTGTCTTCTGACTATATATTTTCAAATGATGTCTTTAAGTTCAAAGATGGCTCTATTTTGTCAATTGTGCTGTTGATGCTTTCAAATTACTTTTTGTTTCATTTGGCATATTTTTAGTTTGAAAATTTCCATTAGATATGTTTTTAGTACTTGAACCCCTGAACTAATTTTCTACTCTTGGCTATTCATTACTTTCCTCAATTAATTTAGTTATTGCTCTGTATTTTCTTGACATTTGCTGAGTTTTCTAAAGAAATATTACAAATTCTTTGTCAGGGAGTTTGCATATCTTCATTACATTGGAATTAGCTACTAAGATATTATTCTTTTCTTTTGTGGCATTATATCTTCTCAGTTTTTAAAGTTCCTTGTTGCCTTAGGCTGATGTGTGTATTTTGTGAGCAGTTAAATTCTCGCAGACTTTATGTGGTAGTTTGCTATGGAAAGACCTACCCCCAAAGCTGGGAGGCAAAGGCACTTGCTGTGTGGGGTGCACTATTCTGATACCAGTGAAGGTGTTATGAGTTAGTCTCTCTGCAGCTCTGTCAGCTAAGATTGGTGTTGACAAATATTGTAGATATCCTCAGTGTCAAACACTCATGAATAACATTCATGGAGTGGCCTTGGAACTGAGGACTGACTAAGCATTGTCACATGTGGAAGGATCATGAATCTGGGATCAGAGCAGTATTGGCACTGGGTCAAGAGTCTGAGTGTCCTTCTAATCGTGGATAACTGGCAACAGTATGCAATATGGAGACATTTGTAAAGTAGCCAGAAAGTGAAGAATGAGAACACAGGTATGAGCAAAGTTGGAATAGATCCAGGATCAGAGTGAAGTCCAGGTCTCTATGATGGCTCACTTGGTGACACACACAGTGAGGGCTTGGCCCAGAATCCTGGAGTGTGAACCAGATTGCAGTGGCAATGGCACTCATGTCTGAGCCTGAGTTTAGGTGTGGGTATTTGTGGAGCAGTTGCAACTCTGCATTTGTGGCATGTGCAGGGTTAGGGGAGGTGATGACTCATTCCCAAGTAGCTCAATGACAGACCATTCCTTTTTGGGAGAAAGAAGCTGCATCTTCTTCTTTAGGATTTCCTGCCAAGAACAACTATTGGTGACCTGTCATAAGAGATGTTCATGTTCTCTGTAGAGCAAACATCTGGTGACCAATGTAGTTCCCACAGCCTGACTGATACCATCTACTTCTATGTTTCTCCTTTCCTTCTAGCTGTCTTAGGTATGTAGATCTTACCATGAATCATTTCTATGTGGATATTCTGTTATTTTTCTTTCCTGAGTTGCTGCAGAGTCCTCAGGAGGTCCTTGAACTCTCCCTGGGCTATTTTGCTTTATGAATAGCGTATTTTTGTGGAGATATTAAGGATAGTATCATCCTTCATCTCATTGTGGTCTCATTATCTACTTTTAAATTTGGATTACTGAAACACCATGACATCAATTATAACAGAATTTGTCATTTCTGCCGGAGTGATAGTGATATCACCTTTTTCGTTATAAATTTACTTTTCTATGATTTTTATCCTATAATGTTAATGTGTAAAAAGATGAAAATTGACATTAAAAGTAGTTTAGGGGGAGCCAAAGCCAAGATTAGACCCAGGACCACCCTGCCAACCTGCAGACCCACACTGGAACCCAGGCCTAGCCCACCCCTATCTTGGGACACTGGAGCCATTGCCATAGCCCTCCCCATACAGTAGCTTCCACCTTGGGACAACAGATAGAGCCTAGAGACAGCTGCATCTCTGAATAGGCAACTCATCCTTTCAGCCTCATCTCTGAAAGTGGTCGCAGCCATCTTGGAACACCCCCACTGCTATCATGAGTAACCTCTGCTATTGCCACCACTACCTTTAGTTGCAGTAGCATTTATTGTGGAATAGAAGCCCAAAACCAAGGTATGGTACAAATAATCTGCAGGGAAATTACAAGATTTTGGGGGTAGAAACTGTAATACCTCAGATCTGCACTCAAGAAAAGGAGATACATGAAAAACATGAAAAAACAGGGGAGGAAAGTGCCACAAACAAATCGAGATACTGCAATAATAGAATCCATGGACAGCACACTTGATAAAATGCCAGAGAAGGAGTTCAGAATGTACATAAAAATCTACATTAAAATGATGGACAAATTAAAGAATGATCTAAGTGAGCAAATGCAAGCAAACATTGATCATTCCAACAAAGCAATAAGGGAACAATTACAGGTAACAAAAGATTACTTCAAGAAAGAGATAGAGATTCTGAAAACAAACAAAAAAAAAATCAGAAATCCTTGAAATGAAGGAAACAATAAATCAAATAAAAACCTCAATAGAAACATCACCAACAGACTAGATCACTTGAAAGACAGAACATCAGATAAGGAAGACACAGTATACAATCTGGAAAATAAAGTTTGCCACACAGTGAAGATGGTAAAAAACTATGAACAAAACATCCAAGAATTATAGTATAGCATCAAAAGACAAAATCTAAAATTTATTGGGGGTAAAGGAAGGCACAGAGATTCAAACCAAAGATACACACAATCTCTTCAATGAGATAATATCAGACATTTCCCAAACATGAAGAATGAATTGGGAAATCAAATACAAGAGGCTTATAGGAATGTATAAAACTACAAGAGATCTACACCAAGGCACGTTATGATAAAATGCCCAGCATACAGAATAAGGAGATAATCTTAAAGACTGCAAGAGAGAGGAATCAGATCACATATAGAGGGAGACCAATTCAGATCTCAGCAGATTTTTCAACCCAGACCCTCAAAACCAGGAGATCCTGGAACAACATATACCTAGCTCTGAAAGAAAATGGATGCCAACCAAGAATCTTAGATACAACAAAATTAAGCTTCAGATTTGATGACAAAATAAAAACTTTTCATGGTAAACAACAGTTAAAAGAATTTATAGTGAGAAAGCCTGCACTACAGAGCCAGTGCATTCCTAGCAAAATATTCCAAGAGGACGAAATAAAAGATAACAATGAAAATCAGCAAAGGGAGGAGCTACACTAAAGGAAAGGTCAATCAAAGGAGAAACCAAGTCGAGTTAAAAACCAAAAATAAACCAAATGACCAGGAATGCAAATCATATTTCATTAACAACCCTGAATGTGATTGGCCTAAACTTGTCAATTAAAAGACACAGACTGACAGATTGGATTAAAAAGAAAGACTCAACAATATGATGCTTCAAGGGGCTCATTTCACAGGAAAAGACATCCACTGACTGAAGGCAAAGGGTGGGAAAATCATATCACTCACATGAACCACATAAACAATCTGGGTTTTCATCCTCATATCAGATAAAATGGACTTCAAACCAAAGCTAGTGAAAAGGGATAAAGAAGGACATTTCATAGTGCTTAAGGGATTCACCAAGACATAACAATCATAAATATCTATACCCCAAATAATGGGGCATCTATGTATGTCAAAGAAACTTTTCTCAACTATACCAAATAGACCACAACACAATAATACTGGGTGATTTTAGTACACCTCTCTCACCACTAGATAGATCTTCCAAACAAAAACTAAACAAAGAAACTAAAGAACTCAATAATAAAATTAATAAGTTAGACTTAACAGACATGTATAGAATATTCCATCCATCAACAAGTGAATAAACTTTCTTCTCAGCAGCACATGGATCCTTCTCCAAAATAGACCATATATTATGCCACAAAGCAAGTCTTAACAAATGCAAAAAAAAAAAAAAAATAGAAATAATACCCTGTAATTCTATCTGACCATAATGGAATGAAATAAGAAATTAATGATAAAATAAAAAATAGAAGATACTCCAACACCTGGAGACTAAACAATATGCTATTAAATGACACATAGATAACAGAAGACATAAAAAACACAATAGAAGGCGTCACCAACAGACTAGATCAACTGGAAGAAAAACCTCCAGATAATGAAGACAAAGTATATGATCTTGAAAATAAAGTTCACCACACAGAGAAGATAGTAAGAAACCATGAACAGAACATCCAAGAATTATGGGACAGCAACAAAAGACCAAATATAAGAGTAATTGGGATAGAGGAAGGCACAGAGTTTCAAACCAAAGGAATGCACAATCCCTTCAATGAGATAATATCAGAAAATTTCCCAAGCATGAAGAATGAATTGGAAAACCAAATACAAGAGGCTTATAGGACACCAAATTTACAAAATTACAACAGATCTACACCAAGACACATTATAATGAAAATGCCTAGCATACAGAATAAAGATAGAATTTTAGAGGCCTCAAGAGAGAGGAATCAGATCACATATAGGGGGAGACTAATTTGTATCACAGCAGATTTTTCAACTCAGACACTGAAAGCCAGGAGATCATGGAACAACATATACCAAGTTCTGAAAGAAAAGGGATAGCAACCATGAATCTTTTACCCAGCAAAATTAAGCTTTAGATTTGAGGATGATATAAAAACCTTCCATGATAAACAAAAGTTAAAAGAATTTACAACTAGAAAGCCAATACTACAGAACATCCTAGGCAAAATATTCCACGAAGAGGAAATGAAAAGCAATGATGAAAATCAGCAGAGGGAGGTATTACACTGAAGGACAAAATAATCAGAGGAGAAACCGTGTCAAGTTAAACCAAAAATAAACAAAAATGGCTGGGAATACAAAACATGTTTCAATAATAACTCTGAATGTTAATGGCCTCAACTCACCAATCAAAAGACATAGACTTGCAGATTGGATCAAAAAAACAGACCCAACAATATGCTGCCTCCAAGAGACTCATCTCATAGGAAAAGACATCCATAGGCTGAGGGTGAAAGGTTGGGAGAAATCCTACCACTCATGTGGACAGAGGAAACAAGCAGGGGTTTCCATCCTCATATGAAATAAAGTAGACTTCAAGCTAAAGTTAATCAAAAGGGATAAAGAAGGACACTACATAATGCTCAAGGGAAACATACACTATAAATTTATATTTATATTAACAATTATAAATATATATGCCTCAAACGATGGAACGTCCATGTTCATTAAACTCTCCTTAAGTTTAAGAGTCAAATTGACCACAACACAATAATCCTAGGAGACTTTAACACATCCCTTTTACCACTGGATAGATCTTCCAAAAAAAGAAGCTATAGAACTCAAAAATACAACAATTTAGACTTAACTGACTTATGTAGAATATTTCATCTTTCAACAAGTGAATACACTTTCTTCTCAGTAGCACATGGATCCTTCTCTAAAATAGACCATATATTATGCCACAAAACAACTCTTGGCAAATATAAAAGAAAAAAAAAAATAGAGATACTACCCTGCATTCTGTCAGACCACAATGGAATGAAATTAGAAATCAATGGTAAAATAAGAAATAAAAGCTACTCTAACACCTGGAGACTAAATAATATGCTATTGAATGAACAATGGGTTGCAGATGACATCAAATAGGAGATTAAAAAATTTTTAGAGGTGAATGAGAACACAGACACAACATATCGAAATCTCTAGGACACTGTGAAGGCAATTCTAAGAGGAAAGTTCATTGCATTGAGTTCATTTCTCAAAAGAAGTAAAGGTCAACAAAGAAATGACTTAACATTACATCTCAAAGCTCTAGAAAAAGAAGAACAATCCAATACCAAAAGCGGTAGAAGACAGGAAATAACTAAAATCAGAGCTGAAATTAATGAAATTGAAACTAAAGAAACAATTTAAAAAGTTGACAAAACAAAAAGTTGGTTCTTTGAAAAAATAAATAAAATTGACAGAACCTTAGCCAGGCTAACAAAGAGAAGGAGAGAGAAAACTGAAATTAATAACATACATGATGAAAAAGGAAATATCACAACAGACACTATGGAAATACAGGAAATAATTAAAAATTATTTTGAAAACTTGTACTCCAATAAAATACAAAACACCAAAGGCATCAACAAATTTCTAGAGTTGTATGATCTGCCCAAATGAAAGCACAACCAATTTCAAGCAATGAAATAGAAGATGCCATCAGAAGCCTACCAACCAAGAAAAGCCCAGGACCAGATGGATACACAGCCAAGTTCTACGAGACCTTTAAAGAAGAACTGAAACCAATACTCTTCAATTTATTTCAGGAAATAGAAAAAGAGGGAGCATTTCCAAACTCATTCTATGAGGCCAATATCACCCTGATCCCAAAACCAGGCAAAGACTCACCAAAAAAAGAAAACTTCAGACCCCTATCTTTAATGAACATAGATGCAAAAATTCTCAATAAAATTATGGCAAAATGGATACAAAAACATATCAAAAATATAGTACACCATGATCAAGTGGGGTTCATTCCAGGGATGCAAGGATGGTTCAACATACGAAAATCAATAAATGTGATTCATCACATCAATAGACTTAAAGATAAGAAACATATTATTATCTCAATAGATGCAGAAAAAGCATTTGACAAAATACAGCACCCCTTCATGTTCAAAAGACTAGAGAAACTAGGGATAACAGGAACATATCTCAACATCTTAAAAGCTATGTATGCTAAGCCCCAGGCCAACGTTATTCTAAATGGAGAAAAATTGAAAGCATTCCTTCTAAAATCTGGAACAAGACAGGGATGCCCTTTTTCACCACTTCTATTTAACACAGTACTTGAAACACTGTCCAGAGCAATAAGACAGATGAAAGAAATTAAAGGGACACAGATAAGTAAAGTAGAACTCAAATTATCACTGTTCACTGAAGATATGATTTTATACCTAGAAGACCCCCCAAAAAAAAAAAATCCACCAGAAAACTTCTAGAACTCATAAATGAATTCAGCAAATAGCAGAATACAAAATCAATACCACTACGTCTAAGGCATTTCTATATATAAGTGACAAATCCTCTGAAGGGGAAATGAGGAAAAGCTACCCCATTTACAATAGCATTAAAAAAAAAAAATACTTGGGAATCAATTTAACCAAAGACGTGAAAGACCTCTATAATGAAAACTATAGAACACTAAAGAAAGAAATTATGGAAGAACTTAGAAGATGGAAAGATTTACCTTGCTTTTGGATTGGCAGAACTAATATTGTCAAAATGACCATACTACCAAAAGTGCTATACAGATTTAATGCAATTCCAATCAAAATCCCAATAACATTCATCACAGAAATAGAAAAAGCAATCATAAAATTCATCTGGAAAAATAAGAGACCCAGAATAGCTAAAGCTATTCTGAGCAAGAAGAATGAAGCAGGTGGCATCACTATACCAGACCTTAAATTATACTACAGCGCAATAGTAACAAAAACAGCATGTCATTGGTACCAAAACAGACTGGTAGACCAGTGGTACAGAATAGAGGACACAGAGACTAACGCATATAATTTAAGTTATCTTAGACTAGACAAAGGCGCCAAAAATGTACATTGGAGAAAAGATAGCCTCTTCAACAAATGGTGCTGGGAAAACTGGAAATCCATATGCAACAAAATGAAATTAAACCTCTATCTGTCATCATGTAAAAAACTCAACTCAAAGTGGATCAAGGATATAGGAATTAGCCCAGAAACTACACCTAATAGAAGAAAAAGTAAGCTCTAATCTCCTACGTGTCGGATTAGGCTCCTAGTTCCTTAATAAGACTCCTGTAGCACAAGAATTAATATCAAGAATTAATAAATGGGATAGATTCAAACTAAAAAGCTTCTCAGCAAAAGAAACAGTGAGGTGAATGGAGAACCTACTAATTGGGAGCAAATTTTTACCACATGCACTTCAGATAGAGCACTAATCTCTAGAATATATAAAGAACTCAAAAATATTAACACCAGAAAAACAAATAACCCAATCAATAAATGGGCCAAGGAACTGAACAGACACTTCTCAGAAAAATGTATACAATCAATCAACAAATACTTGAAAAAATGTTCAACATCTCTGGTAATTAGAGAAATGCAAATCAAAACCACTCTAAGATTTCATCTCACACCAGTCAGAATTGCAGCTATGAAGAACACAAACAACAATAAATGTTGGCGAGGATGTGGGGAAAAAGGCACACTCGTACATTGCTGGTGGGTCTGCAAAATGGTATAGCTAATATGGAAAGCAGTATGGAGATGCCTTGGAAAACTGGGAATGGAACCACCTTATAACCCAGCTATCCCACTCTTCAGTCTATACAGAAAGGACTTAAAATCAGCATACTACAGGGGCACAGCCACATAAATGTTTATAGCAGCATAATTCACAATATCTAAATTGTGGAACCAACCAAGATGCCCTTCAGTAGATGAATGGATAAAGAAAATGTGGTATATATACACAATGAAGTATTACTCAGCAATAAAAGAGAATGAAATAATGGCATTCACAGGAAAATGGATGAAGTTTAAGAATATAATGCTAAGTGAAGTTAGTCAATCCCAAAAAGCCAAATGCTGAATGTTTTCTCTGATATAAGGCGGCTGACTCACAGTGGGGTTGGGACGGGAGCATGGGAGGATTAGTGGAACACTAGAAGGGCCAATGTGGAAGGAGGGTAAGGGAGGAGGCAAAAGGTTAAAGAAGAAGAAAAAAAAGATGGTAGAATGAGTTGGATATTATTACCCTAAGTGTGTGCATGAAGCCACGCATGCTGTGAATATGCTTTGTATACAACCAGAAAAATAAATAAATAAATAAGTAGAAAAAGAAAAAAAGAAATACATATTCTTAACTATATAGTCAGTGGGAACATGAAAATTATAGTGGTTTAGAAAAATACAAAAATGTGACTTGCCTTCATAAAGACAGTTCAAGGAAAGTAAAACAAATTTGTCCTCAACGGGATATACTACAGACCTAAGAACTCATTATTCACCTAGAAGTGTTATTTCAATCAAGAGATTGCAATAACAGCAACCAGAAGGTCAGACTAAGGCAGCACTTCAATCAGTGCAGGAAGTTTAAGAAGGAAGCAGTTCAGTCCTTTAAAGAGTATCCAAATAGCACTTTAACTTTTCAGATTTCAGCCAGGATGTTTTCTGCCTTGATGAGTGTACAAAACAGTAAGAGGAAGGCACTAGGATACCCTGAGCTTCACATGTGGCAAATATTTTCCCAGTTTGCTAAATCCCTTTCTTTTCCTTTGAGTTTTCCTAATCATTCAAGAAAGAGATGCCACCACCAGCTCCTTAACCATCTGAAAGGGCCACCCATCTATATGGTAATGGTCTACCCTCAGGCTGTTAGCAAACAATGCTCTGGTCTGGGAGACACTAAACAGTGCCCAGATGTTTGAGTTTGGGTCTCAAGTATGAATGACTTACCCATGCAAATGGAATATAAAATATCCCTCCTGTGAGTGCTCTGGACACTGAAGTGAGAGAGAACATAGCTGGCAGGGAGATTATGTGCAGAACTAGTTGTCTAATTCCACAGATAGATAAAAGCAAAATTAGGTGTTCACACATAAGGCAAACATCATTATGAGCATAACATACGGGAGGAAAGGAAAACCTCTAAAATGACTGTGTTTAGAGAGAACACTGAGAAAATATACCAGAGAGAGTCAAACCCTGAAAAAACACAGCAGGAAGAAAAATAAAACTGCTACGGGACACATAAAACAGGATCCTGTGATCTAGGAGAAAAGAACCAGGATGTTAGACTTTACAATGAAAGTCTTAACCAGTTTTCTATGAGGAAGATTTGAAAATAACTATCTAAACATATTATAAATTATTCTTACTTTGTCATCTATTCATACATATAGTAAAATGTATATAATATGTGTGTGAGGGGGTGCTGGGGATCAAGCCCTGGGCCTCACACATGCTTGGCAAGCACTCTATCACTGAGCTACATCCCCAGCCTGAAATAAATAAATAAATACATTTTCATATATATATAAGAGATCTACAAAGAAGAATTAATACCAATACTCCTCAAAATATTTCATGACATAGAATAGGAGGTAACCCTTCAAAACTCATTCTATGAAGCTAGAATCATCCTGACACCAGGCAGACACATCAAGGAAAGAAAATCATAGACCAATATCTCTGATAAACATTGATGCAAAAATTCTCAATAAAATTCTGGCAAATCGAATAAAAAAACATTAAAAAACGAGTCCACTGTTGCCGCCTGCAGCTATCGCTGCCTGCAGCAAGGATACCATGGGAAAGAATTAGGAAGCAGACTGGAAAATAAATAGGCTCTTTATTCTTTCTTCTTCTAACTTCTCTCTCCAGCTCCAACAACCTATCCAACTCCAACCACCCCTCTAGGCAACCTCACCCAGTTAAATACTTTTTGCCTTAACAAGTATACACGTGTCAACAGCTCAAACTTACAGGTGCGTCACATAGTTTTCACGGGCATAGAAAGATTCTTAGATAAATGCATGAATATCAGGTGAAAATACTAAAACACCTCTTACGGCTCTCAGCTAGCCGCCATCTTAGCTATCTCCTTATTAGGGCTCTTACATTTCCCCCCTTTTATTTTAAAAGAGGGATAGTGCTAGGGCGTCTACATGTGCAACCAACATTCTTATCCGTCATGGGATAATCAAGGCTGTGCCCTTGACTCCTGTCTTAGGTTGATATGTCGGCCACATGAGACTTTCCTGTGGATGAGTGACGACCCTCACCACATCCGGATCGACTGTGCCTGTGTTAGGTTGTCCTCCTCTGGGGATCTTACCCATCATTGGCTACAAGCCGTCCAATCAAGCCAACCAAACATGAGGAGATGCTTCGGTTCTAAGGCAGCAAGCTTTGCGCTGACAAGCCAAGTTCCATAGTGTATCAAGTTTTTTAAACAAATCAGCTGCCCTAAGTTCCATTAAGTAATGCACTGAGTTCTCTAGACAAATACCCGCAAGGCATTGTCCCGTGCAATGTCCCAAACATAGAAATATTTATCAAATGTCCATTTGCTAACACGTTGATCTAGGAGGCCTCGTGCACATAGAGCAGAAGCCACACTACTGGTGAAGTTGTTTGATACTTGAGCAGCAGGGATGCTTGTAGCGATTGCGATCCCTGCAGCTGTAGCAGCAGCCATCTTTTTTATGTCTAGACAATGCCACCAGCAAATCTTCAGGGCCCGCTACCTAGAAACTCAAGCACCAATCATTAGAGGAAAGGCAGTGCCATTCCAGCACTGAGTCAAGAAGCAAGTTGTCAAACTAAAAAATAGAATTATTAGATCAGGTAATTGAAGTTGATCTCTGCTCACACACATTGCTGCTTGAGCTCCCACAAATATAAGCTGGCAAAATATCACATTCAGAATGGATTAAAGAAAGACTGAGGGTATTTAGCTGACAAGATATTATATTTAAGATAAATTAAAGAAAAGAGAAAAATAATTTGTTAGCTGGAACCCCTGAGCCTCTGCATACACAGCAACCTTCCATGAATATACCTGTTGAAACAATTTAAATTAATCAGCTATTTAACAAATAAAGTTAATTTCAAATAAACAATCCCATGTCAAACACCAAAATATCAGGTAATATAGAATTAGTCATATTCTTTGCTGAAGAGAAGTCCTAGAGACACCTATAAATTAAGATTAAAGGTACCTCACTTTTTAATTGTTTACCCAATTTGAATACTCTTAACTTAAATGAATTAAAGTTATTTGGATCCATATATATATATGTGTGTATACATACATATTTTTATATTATTAATTTTCATGATCACTCGGTTTTTGTTATTTGTGACGTCACATTGGACAGACACACAAACATAAAGACATATATTTGTGACGTCACATTTACATGAAATCTAGACAAGCGCACAGACATAAAGACATATATAAAAAAGAAAAAATACAACTGTGTGCACACTAAAGAGAGTTCTTCTCGTTCCGGCTGGGAAGAATGAGACTTACGTTGTGAATTTATTGAAGGACTCTTTTAAGGGAATCATTCCACAACAACTTCATCTTGGCCCTTTTGATTTTGTATTTGTTTTATTAATCTTGATTTTGCAACAACCTCATCTTTGTCCTTTTGATTTGGTACCTGTTTTATTAATCTTGATGGTATCCATACTGGGGAGGATTCGTGCTGTGGAAAAACACAAACAGATCCTCTCCCCCAAATTAATACTGGATCTGGGCCCTTCCATGTGCCTGAAAGAACATCCTTCCAGTAAACCAAAGGTTTATGTTGTTGGTGTGGATTCCAGTGTCTGTCTCCAGCCGAATATCCTTTAGAATCAAAAGTTAAACATTTAAAGTAAAAAGGGCAACGGCCAATCTGTCCCTAGGATTTGTCCAATTTCCTTCTTTTTGTTTCAAAAGCATAATTTTGAGTGTGTGATTAGCTCATTCAATTATACCTTGGCCTTGAGGATTATATGGAATACCTGTCTTATGGAGTATACTGAATTTTGCGCAAAACTGTTTGAATGATGAGAACGTATATGCAGGGCCATTGTCTGTTTTAAGCATTTTGGGAATGCCCAATGCAGCAAAAGCTTGCAGACAATGAGATGTCACATCTTTAACTTTTTCTCCAGCATGTAAAGAAGCAAAAATCATGCCTGAGCATGTATCTATGGTCACATGAATAAATCGCAATTTTCCCAAACTTGGCTCATGAGTGACGTCCATCTGCCACAAATGATTGGGCATTAATCCTCTTGGGTTAACCCCATAATGTGGATTGGGCAAATGTGTCACACAAGATTGATAAGCCTTCACAATTGTTTGACCTTGATATTTAGTTATTTTGAACCTTTGTTGTAAAGTAGTACTATTAACATGAAATTGAGAATGGAATGAGGTAGCTTGTTGGACTACTGAAAATATAAAGATTGTTTAAGTGAGGGTGTCGGCCTTTTGATTACCTTCATGGAGAGGACCAGACAAATTAGTATGAGCTCTGATATGTCCAATAAACAAAGGTTCTTTATGTTCCCATAGAAGATTTTGAATTTGAAAAAAACAATTTAAAGGCTGGAGTATGAGGTGCTATTGGACCTGCTAGCTCCAATTTAGGGACAGCACGTACAATATAGTGGCTGTCTGAAAAAATATTTATGGGGTGCTCTTTAAAACTTTCAAGAGATACAATAATAGCTTCAAGTTCAACTAATTGAGCTGATTTATGGGCAGTAATATGAATCATATTTTCCTTTTGAGTGACTACTGCAGCAGTACCGTTAGAAGACCCATCTGTAAACACATTTAATGCCTTTAGGAATAGGTTGATTTTTTATTACCTGTGGAAATATAATGGGAGGCTTAGTGTAGGGCGAAGCCAATTAATGTCTCCCAGCAATTTTTGTAAATTGTTAAGAGTGGCCAAATGTTCCTTATTTATTAAAAATTTTTGATGCCTAATAAAAGTATCCATAATTTGGAATCCTAGATATAATATTGGAGATCTAGTTTGAACCTTTTCTTCAGCAATGTTTAGTCCATATCGTTTCAAGTTTTCTGATATATCACTAAATATGGTGAATAAGACTTCTTGATTAGGATGAGTAAGCAAAATATCATCCATATAATGGAGGCACATAAGCTTTGGGTATTTGTTCTTGATAGGCTGAATAACTTTATCTACATAGATTTGACATATAGTGGGGCTATTAGCCATTCCCTGGGGTAAAACTTTCCATTGATATCTTTGATCAGGGCCATTATTATTAATAGAAGAAACTGAAAAAGCAAACCTGGGGGCATCCAGAGGATGTAGAGGAATAGAAAAGAAACAATCCTTTATATCAAGAGTTATAAGATGGAAATTTTTAGGAATAGCTACAGGATTAGGAAGTCCAGGTTGGGTAGGCCCATAATTTGCTTGGTTTTATTGATTTCTCTAAGATCATGTAACAATCGCCATTTTCCTGATTTTTTCCTGATCACGAATATGGGGGAATTCCAGGGAGAGTCGGAAGGTTCTATATGTCCTGCTTCCAGTTGCTCTTGAACTAGTAGGTGGGCCGCTTGTAATTTCTCTCTAGATAGGGGCCACTGAGGGATCCAAAGTGGCTTAACAAATAACCATGGTATTTTCAAAATTGTTTTCTCAGTGGCCCCTAAAAAAATATCCTTTACCTTTTCAGTGATGATTTCCTTTTGTAACACCTGCAGGCTTGGTTGTGGGATGTACTCCCATTTGTTGTAAAACATCTCTTCCCCATAAGGTAACTGGCAAGCTGTACAAAACATAAGGCTGAAATGTTCCTTGATTCCCTTCATCATCCTCCAATTTTAAAACTGTTGCACTTTGTTCTGGGCTATTAGAATATCCCAAGCCTCTCAAACTAGTTGAAGCCTTCTGCAGAGGCCAGTGTTTGGGCCATTGTTGTACGTTGATAATGGAAGAGTCAGCCCCAGTGTCAATCAATCCCTCCATCTCTATACCTTGAATTTATAATTTGCACATAGGCCTTTGTGAACAATCCTGAACCCAGCAAGCCATAGGTCCAGAGCCAGTGGAACCAAATCCTCTATTGTTCCTATTTTGAGGCATACTCTTTAAAGAGTCATGTAAACTGGGAAGGAGAAGAAGCTGAGCAATTCTATCTCCTTGGTTAACAGAGCAAATGCCTCCAGGTGAACTAAGCATAACCTTAATTTCTCCTTGGTAGTCTGAGTCTATTACACCTGGAGTCACTTGAAAACCTGATAAGCTTTTAGAACTTCATCGAGGATAAGTCCTACAGTTCCTAAGGGAAGAGGTCCTCTGACTCCCGTGGGAATCAGTTGAAACCCCATTTCAGATGTTAGCACTATCTAGGCAGTGGAACAGAGGTCTAGTCCTGCACTTCCTCTTGTTCCTCTAAAGAGGGAGTCAATGGGTAAGAGGGATTGTGTTGAGGAATCATCTGGATGGATGTTTGAGAATACTCTTCCTCTAATGCCTCGTACATTTGTGGGCCCCAGGGCATTGGGCCCCATGCCCCATTTTTTGAATTCCTAGACAAAATGTTTCCATAAATATCGAATTTAGATCTGCACTTATTAGCCCAATGGTTTCCTTTTTTACACCTGGGGTAGCATCCTGGGGCATGATATGAGCTTGGTCTTATTTTTCTTTGGGTATATTGTCTAGAATAACTTGATTGATTATAATAATTTTTAGGTTGAGCCCTTTTTGTGAAATTTTGGGGGAAAGCACCTCTCATTGCTGCTGCAATCACATTTCCTGTGACAAAGGCATCATTCATATCTTTGCATAATCTTATATATACTAAAAGGTCCCTTTTAGATTTCCAAGGTCTGATAGCGTCTTGACAATATTTGTTGGCATTTTCATATGCCAGTTGAACAACTAATGGCATAGCTTGATCAATGTCTCCAAACACTCTACCTACAGTTCGCAAAAACTTATCAGCAAAGTCAGCATATGGCTCATTAGGTCCCTGAATTACTTTAGACAAACTACCCTGTAAGTCACCAGTTCCTTGTAAAGTTTTCCATGCCTTAACAGCTGTGGTGTATATTTGAGCGTAAACTCCAGGATCATACTGAATTTGAATCTGTAAATCAGCAAACTGCCCTTCTCCAGTTAACATGTCTATGTTACAGTCTGGAAATCCTGCAGTCACATTTCTTCTAGCTGTTTCCACACAAAACTCCTGGAACTGTGACCTCCAAATCAAGTATTGTCCCCCGCTCAATACTGCCTTACATAAGCCTTTCCAGTCTGAGGGGGTTAAAGTGTTACGGGACTCCAAGATGCTCAACGTGAAAGGAGCTTGGGGCCCATAGGTCATTATTGCTTCTTTGAAATTTTTTATTTTTTGAAGTCTAAGTATTGGTGGTACCACTGCCCATTTTCATTTTCAAATACTGTCAGATCCCAATGTCCCTGCAGGTTTTGTTGTTCGAGGGCACGCAAGTGCTCAGAAAGACCATTAATCTCTGTTTCAAGGGCACGCAAGTGCTCAGAGAGACCGTTAATCTCTCTTTCAAGGGCATGCAAGTGTTCAGAAAGACCCCTCATAGTTTCTGTAATTGATTCAACCCATGAGGGAGCAGAGGGCACAAATGGTTCCTCTACTTGATGGTCCTTTCTGCTCTTAACTGACTCAGGCTGTGCTTTCATGGTTATTTGACTCCTCCTCACTACTATTACTTTCATTAGTAGTAACATCCTGAGTTCCACGTTCAACTGAGAGCATGTATTCTTCGGCTATCTCTAATAAATCTTGGATAGCTTTAGCAGCTCGGATCTTCGTCATTTTTGAGTTCACACCAATACTATCCTTACTGTTCCTATCTGACTCAGCGCAGGCTATGCTTTCATGATCGCTTTCCTCCTCACTATCAGCTACATCAAAGAATTCTTCCATAGCCTTTATCACTCGGGTTTTAGTTATTTTCGCACCCATCTTTAGAGACTTCTCAGTTCTTACCTGCTGATTCCGAATTCCCCATAAGGGTCATCACTTGTTGCCGTATGCAGCTATCGCCGCCTGCAACAATGATATGGCGGGAAAGAATTCAGAAGCAGACTGGAAAATGAATAGGCTCTTTATTCTTGCTTCTTCTAACTTCTCTCTCCAGCTCCAACAACCTCTCCACTCCAACCACCCCTCTAGCCAACCTCACCCAGTTAAATACTTTTTGCCTTAACAAGTATACACGTGTCAACAGCTCAAACTTACAGGTGTGTCACATAGTTTTCACAGGCATAAAAAGATTTTTAGATAAATACATGAATATCAGGTGAAAATACTGAAACACGTCTTATGGCTCTCAGCTAGCCACCATCTTAGCTATCTCCTTATTAGGGCTCTTACAGTCCACCATGATCAAGTGGGGTTCATTCCAGGGATGCAGAAATGGTTCAACATACAGAAATCAATAAATATAATTCATCACATCAATAGACTTAAAGATAAGAATCATATGATTATATCAATTGATGCAGAGAAAGCATTTGACAAAATATAGCACACTTTCTTGTTGAAAATACTAGAAAAACTGGGGATAGTAGGAACATACCTCAACATTGTAAAATCTATCTATGCTAAACTCAAGGCCAACATCATTCTAAATGGCAAAAAAATTAGAAGCATTTTCTTTAAGAACTAGAAGAAGACAGGGATGCCCTCTTTCACCACTTCTAGTCAACATAGTCCTTGAAACTCTAGCCAGAACAATTAGACATATGAAAGAAATTGAAGGGATACAAAAAGGAAAAGAAGAACTCAAACTATCATTATTTGCTGATAACATGATTCTATACTTAGAGGATCCAAAAACTCCACCAGAAAACCTTTAGAATTAATTAATGAATTCAGAAAAGTTTCAGGGTATAAAATCAATATACCTAAATCAAATGCATTTGTATACATCAGTGATGAATCCTCTGAAAGAGAAATTAGGAAACTACCCCATCCACAACAGCCTCAAGGGAAAAAAATTAAACAACAACAACAAAAAAACCTTTGGAATAAAATTAACAAAAGAGATGAAAGTCTTCTGCAATTAAATCTATAGAACACTAAAGAAAGAAATTGAAGAAGACATTAGAAAATGGAAAGATCTTCCATGCTCTTCAATAGGAAAAATTAATATTGTCAAAATGGCCATACTACAAATTCAATGCAATTCCAATTTAAATCCCATCATCATTTCTTACAGAAATAGTAAAAAGAATCATAAATTCATTTGGAAAAATAAGAGACCTAGAGTAGCCAAAGCAATCCTTAGCAAGAAGAGTGAAACAGGAGGCATCACAATACCAGACCTTTATCTATACTATAAGCTATAGTAACAAAAAGAGCATGGTATTGGCACCACAATAGACATGTAGACCAATGGTACAGAATGGAAGACACAGACACAAACCCACATAAATACAGTTATCTCATAGTGTACAAAGGAGCTGAAAACATACATTGGAGAAAAGATAGCCTTTTCAATAGATGGTGCTGGGAGAAGTGGAAATCCATATGCAGCAAAATGAAACTAAACCCTTATCTATGACCATGCAGAAAACTCAACTCAAAGTGGATCAAGGACCTAGGAATTAGACCAGAGTCCCTGCGCTTAATAGAGGAAAAAGTAGGCCCAAATACTCATCATGTCGGATTAGGCCCTGACTTCCTTAACAAGACTCCTAAAGCACAAGAAATAAAATCAAGAATCAATAAATGGGATGGATTCAAACTAAAAAGCTTATTCTCAGCAATCAATGAGGTGAAGAAAGAGCCTTCACTTTGGGAGCAAATTTTTGCTACACACATATCAGATAGAGCACTAATCTCCAGGATATATAAAGAACTCAGAAAACTTCACACCAAAAAAATGAACAACCCAATCAATAAATGGGCTGAAGAGCTGAATAGACACTTCTTGGAAGAAGATACACAATCAGTCAACAAATATATGAAAAAATGTTCAACATCTCTAGTAATTAGAGAAATGCAAATCAAAACTACTCTAAGATTTTATCTCATGCCAGTCAGAATGGCATTTACCATGAATACAAACAACAATAAGGGTTGGGAAGAATGTGGGGAAAAAGACATACTCATACATTGCTGGTGGGACTGTAAATTGGTGCAACCATTCTGGAAAGCAGCATGGAGATTCCTTAGAAAACTTAGATTGGAACCACAATTTCACCCAGCTATACCACTCCTCTTTCTATACCCAAAGGACTTAAAGTCAGCATATTATAGTAATGCAGCCACGTCAATGTTCATAGCAGCTCAATTAACAATAGCTAAACTGTGGAAGCCATCTAGATGCCCTTCAATAGACAAATGGATAAAGAAACTGTGGTATATTATACACAATAGAATGTCACTCAACATTAAAAGAGAATAAAATCATGGCATTAGCAGGTAAATGGATGGAGTTGGAGAATATCATGCTAAGCACAGTAAGCCAAACCCACGAAACCAAACGCTGAATGTTCTCTATGATAAATGGATGCTGATCCATAATGGTGGGGGGCATGGGAAAAATGGAGGAACTTTGAATGAGTAAAGGGGGGGAAGGGAGGGGAAGAGGTATGGGGGTAGAAAAGATGGTGGAATGCAATGGACATCATTACCCTAGGTACATGTATGACTGCACATAGGGTATGATGCTACATCCTGTACAATCAGAGAAATAAAAAGTTGTGCTGCAATTGTGTACAATGAATCAAAATGCATTCTGCTGTCATATATACCTAATTAAAATAAATAAATTAATTTAAAAATGTGGTATAGCTCAAAGAATTTCTTTCCTTTTTATTTTTTCTTTTGTATTTTGGATTGAACTGCCCTGCTGTTAAGTTGCCCAGGCTGGCATTGAATTATGATCCATCGGGCTGTGGTTCCAAAGTAACAGGTTACAGGCATGTGCCACCATGACTGGCAAAATTTCCTTTAAAAAGATTTAAGTCTGTATTTGTCACAAAGCAATCAGTTAAATCATAATTTATCCAAAGAATGGTATTTATAAAACAGAATTTATCCTAAATAAAGGACATTTTGCTAGCAGTTAGCTTTTCCTTCAGAATAACTTTGATTGCTATTTAAAACTAGTAATGCAATAATTACTTATGCTAAAGTATATTGCCCCTAAATATCCCTGCCTATTAGTTTCTTTTTCCCACTCGATTCCAATAATAAACTGGCTAATTTCTTGTTCTTTTCTAATCTTTAAGCTGTTGTTATATTTAAATAAATGACTTTGAGAGTTTGACATGTATCTATTTGAATAATTATATCAACATTTAAACCAGTTTATGCTATATGTTGGGGAATTGAGTAAAAACCTCAAGTCCAAGTATTACTCCAAAGATTTAAAAACTCAAGTTTTGGGTTTTCTAAAACATGGGTTTTCTAAAAATATGAGGAATTGGGGGAAAATGATTAACAATATAAAAGGGTCTTTTCATTAATACTTGCCATTACCTAAACTATATAACATTTTACTATATCCCTCAAGGCTTTAAGTAAACATCTGTTGAATTCATAGACAGATATTTGTTTCACTACATGTAGCATTGTTGGATCTAGAAATAGATCAACTATGCTTCATCATTGAGCATTCATGCCCTCCATAACTATTAATCATCTGTATTGGGTCAGATGCAGATAGGAATTTAGAGATACAGAGAGAATAGAGTCTCAAAACAGAAATCCTCTATGTTCTTGAAATGCAGAACAAACAACTCATGAGTGATCCAGCCTGTGACCTGATACCTAAATCCTTTTGCACGGCTTCCCTACTGACTGATGAAAGAGAGAAAAAAAAAAAAAAAAAAAAAAAAAAAAAAACAACCAACCAACCAAACAAACAAACAAAAAAAACACAACATAACCACAATGCATCTGGAGAAACCACTCATTTATGTGGCATGCACAGTAAGGTCTTCAGAGACCAATAAATGACCCTGGCCTCATTATAATATTAAGATGCACACAATTGGGTAGGGATTTAAGATACTAGTGAGATATGCTATGTAGTAAGTGGTATGATTATAGTATGCAAGGGAAGTGCACAAGTACAAGGAATTCTGGCATAGAATTGTGTAATCTTGCCTGACTTCAAGTGTAGTTCAGCCCTCCCCCAACCCAGTACCATCCTTTCATAAATGTTAAAACCCCAGACCAAGATGAGGAAACAAACTTTCTGAGATTGCCCACACTCCCATTCTCAAGTATGTTCTTCTCCTTTATAATAAATCTCTTGCTCTGATACTCATATCTGACACATTCTTAAATTTTTTTCTGCAATGTGGTCAAGAACCTAGAAGGTCCAAGTAGTTCGCCTCATCTCCAGGAGACCTCCATAGACCCCATTATGGTGACAAGATTAAGAATGACTATAACTGGAACCAGTAGAGAATAACTGCACAAATAGGTGATGTAGATCATGCTGACCCTAAATTTAACTTTAGATATTAACAATTGGTTTTATGGTCAAAGTTCAAATTCACCAGTGATTCCATTTAGTACTGACTTTGGGTATGAAGTTTGTCATAGGGATTTTGGGATTTGAGTGCTCTGAGTTTAGAAATGCTTATTAGAATAGATTTTTATAGTGTACTATATTTAGCTAAGATTGAAAGGACTTTCTCTCTTCTCTCATTTTTGGTCTATTAAAAATGGACAAGAAGTAGTTTTTAATCAAAATAATTAGAAAGTTGGACCAAGACAATAGCAATAATATGTGTGATTTAGTCAGCTATTTCACTGCTATGACCAAAAGACCTGACAAAAACCAATTTTAGAGAAAGAAAAGGTTAATTTGGAGCTCATAATTTCAGATTGCAGTTCATAGACAGTTGGTTCTGTTCCTTGGGGCTCAAGGGAGGCAGAACATCATGGTGGAAAAGCATGGAAGAGGAAAGTAGCTCAGGACACAACACTAGGAAGCAGGAAGAGAGAGAGCTCTGCTCAATAAGGATAAAATATACACCTCAATGGCATGGCCCCAGTGACCACCTCCTCCAGCTATACCCTACCTACCCTCAGTTACCATCCAATTAATCCCAACCAGAGAATTAAGATAAGGCCAATTAGGATAAGGCTCTCAGAACCCAATCATTTCACCTCTAAACTTTCTTTCATTTTCCAACACATTAGCTTTGGGGGACATCTAATATCTAAACCTTAACAATGTGACATGTGGAAGTTTTTGAAAACATCTCAGAATGAAATTACCTACTAGATGATTTGAAAAGAAGCCACAAATTTGGAATATTTTCTCGTCTTCTCTTGATATTATTGACTTCAGTTCTCTTGTCTGGTCAATGAACATAATAAATGCATACTGACTCTGCTAAACTAGATTTGTCCCATAGCATCTTCTGTGATGATGAACATGTATGTTTGTCCTACCCAATAAAGTAGTCCTTACCAAGCACAATGGGTGAGCACTTGAACTATGTTTGGTGTAGCTGAGGAACTGAATTTCAAATGTTACTTAACCTAAATAAATTTATGTAATCAAAATTTAAGTTTTGAGCCAATCACAGTGGTGTACACCTGTAATCTCAGTAACTTGGGAGGCTGAAGCAAGTAGATCACAAGTTCAAAGCCAGCCTCAGTAAGAGACCCCTATCTCTAAATAAAATTTAACAAGGGCTGGGGATATTGCTCAGTGGTTAAGCACCTCTGGGTAGTTCAATCCCTGATACAAAAAAAATTAATTAAATTAAATTTTTATTAATTAAAAATTAAGTTTTGAGGTTAAAATCTTTAATTTTAATATTTACATGTGACTTGTGGATATAATATTGGATAATGAAGTATGATGTTTTACACTGTGTGAAAATCAATCACCTGAACCATACTTACTTGAAGTCAACTTAGAAAATTTTTTAAAAAGTAAAAACTACAAGAACTTACAGCAGAACTTCTGAATTATCATTTCTTTGTGACAGGCCAGGAATTTGCATGTGTTAATAAGATTATAGAGTTTATATATACATTACTCAGGTCTCTCTTCTCTAATGTCTACATTTCAGGAAAACTTACAATAGCATCCCTAGTAACTCTCTAGCTATTTGCTTAATTTTTCTTTATATGCTTATTATTACTTGATATGATACTATCAAGCAGTAAAAAGTATATATAATATATGTTTCAGATTTTCTTCTAATAAAAAATACATATACATATATTTCAGATTTTCTTCTTTACTACCATAAACCTCATAAGGGCAAAGACTTCATCAGTTGTTTCTTCTCTTTCCTTGGTATCCAAAATGGATATAGTGGGCCTTAAATGGAGTAGAAATTCATTTTGGGGGGTTATTTCTATACTATTTACTATTTCAAATATACGATGAAATAAGTATTGATCATTTGCTTTGAGAGTGTGATATTAGAATGTATTCTATTCTGTTTAAGTATTTTTCCATTTTTATTAATCCAATATATTAAAATGTATTGTAGTATATTAAAATCAGAAAAATACATTTAAAATATTTCATTTAAAAGTTTTTATTTTAACATGTAGTGTACATTTTAGTTCACTCATTGTCTTGTGCAGGTGTGCTAACTCTGGTTGAATACTGTAATCAATACCAGGTACATTCTAAAATTCTCGAAAATTACACAGAGAGAATCCCAAACAGATTTTTAATTCACCACAATATAATTAATATAAGGTTTTATAGAGGAGACAGCTTATGGAATGAGAAAAGGAGTTAAAATTCAACTTATTTTTCTTTAAGAGGTTTAAATTCTAAGGATGGAGTGAATTCTGGAGAGGAATTATATTTGTGGGCTTTAAAAGTCAATTTAAATTCAGCTCACATTTCCAACTCCAGTACTTACAATTTAACTCAATATTTAACTGATTATACCCACACATAATTTCTAGATGCGTACTGTGCATAATGCTGCTGTTCTCGCTCTCAATGCATGACTCACAGGGAGATAAGAGTACTCTTTTTTGCATTTGGGGACCTAGGTGGTTTGTCCAACTGTGCATAATGCATAATCTGCCACTTGGTAGAGTAGTAAAGTGTAAGTTGTACTGGTTGCTGTTTGAAATACTGCAATCACTAAAATTATTATTTTTATTTTCTATAAAAATGATATGTGTATGCATGCATAACCAGAATTCCATTAAAATTAAATCACATTTATGTCACTTTTAATAATTGGCTGATCGTGAGATGTAATAAGGCTGATTATCTTGGATTTTCAAGATATTTAACTGTCAGATATTTAAAAAGTTAAAATCTATTACTAATTAATTAAAGTGGATTTTCTTAATTTGTAGTTTAGTGTAACACTTAACAGTTCCAAAGAAAATGCATGTAAAATGGAATGTTCTTTTCTCCATTATGGAATTTGTCTCTTGTAAAAAGTAACTCTATAAGTGATTCAAATGGTGGTCCAATGGATAAATTCTGGAGTGTGGAATTTGAAAGTAGAATGAAAAAAATATAAAAATGTATAAGCATCAGAATCTCTAATATTGGTGCAAGGATTACAGGTTATATTAAAGGCAAAGCATGAGCAAGAGAGTTAAGCAGCTAGAATTCAGACTATTCATTTCTGTTCCTTGGATATGAGTCCTTGGGCTAACTACCAAATCATTTACAGTTTCAGTTTACAACAGAAAAATTTAATAATTAGACAAAATTAGGAACTAGAAAATCATTTCACTTTCTAATACCATTTTTCTCTTATACTTTGATTAATTATATTTCAGGTAATTTTGTTATTTGTCCAGCAGAGGCATGATACCCATGTGGATTGAGTGTGGAGTTATGTTTTCAGCTTTAATCAGCATACTTTCTAAATGGCAGAGAAAGACTCATACATTTATCCTTTCTTAAATGCAATCACCCAATTTGGAAAGAATGATGATGAAAATTTCTTCTCCTGAAGAGAATTCAATAGCTGAGTAAGGTCAGTACTAACTACTGAAGGAGGACCTGTCACTGGCCTCTTTATAGCACAACTATCAAATGCCTTGGTTCTGTGCTAGAAAATAAATGCAATCAGTAATTTCTGACCTGACTTGGTTGTCAGAGGTACAAATTTATCAGAATGCTAGTAGTTTCTCTTTGCATTTGACTGCATAGCTTATGGCCTCTTTGAAAGATTACTTGATTTTGGAAATATAATAATTTGATTCACACAAATTGACATATTATGCATAAATTAGTCTTTGAGCTCAACAACTTTTCTTCAGTTTTTGTAAGACATTACAAACAAATGAATACAATGCATAGGAATCTAAGAAACTATTATTAAGAACCATAAATAAGACTTTGTGTTAACATAGATTATACAAGATGGCAGAATAGGACTCTCCAGCAATCATCTCTTCATAGAAACATCAATTTCAATAACTATCCATGCAAGAAATATCTTCACAAGAACTAAGGAAAACAGGTAAGATTTCATGGTACCTTGTTTTAGCTTAATAATAAGAAAAGACAAATTGAAAAAGATAGACCTCTCTCCCAACACTGGACAATTTAGTGTGGAGAGAGACACCATCTGCTTGAAGGAAGAAAATAAAAGTATGTATAATAAGACTTTTCTTTGGTACAGACTACTAGGTTTACCACAATAAAACTCATCACTGCAAACTGATTTGAAATTGTTGCCCATGCATGAGTCTCTTGGTTTCAAGGTGGGAATCCACCAACACAGCAGGACAGAGTTGGTTTTAGGCCTGTACCACCTCTGGCCAACAGCATTGGCCTTGGGTCTTGAATACACTTCAGTGTCAGGTAAGCCATAGCAACAGCATTAGGCATGCTGTAGTACAGCTCTGGTCTCTGAGGCTGTGCACTTTGGGTATGAACTAGCACAAAGCCAGCCTAGATGGCATTGTCTGCATCACCTTTTCCCCAGCCATGGGCAGCACAGTAAAGAGTAACACTTTCTACTTGGGGGAAATATAAATAAGTGAGCAAGAGACTTTGCTTTAAAACATAGTACAGGACCCACAAGAGTAAAACCCGTCACTGAGCTCAGTTTTCTGGACAGCTTTACAACACAGCTCAGAAATAACTTCTTGGGTCTTCTTCAGGTCTGTCCATGCCCGGGACCTTAGAGTCTATCCAAGACTCATAGTGTATCCTAGCTTGGTACACCTCTTGGTACTTGTGGCTTCAGTGACTGCAGGCTTAGAAAATATAAGTTAGTTTATTTTTAATTTCTGGAAGATTTGTGAATATGGACAGGAACAAACAAGGCCAGACTATGAAGACTGGAGTAAATTTCTCATTCTTTTATGCCCAGATAATTGACATATATCCACAAGCATGAAAGAACTTTCATGGCAATATGATCCTGCCAAATGGACTAAATAAGGCATTAGTGACTTTCCCTAGAGAGAGAAAAATGTGTGATCTCTCAGATGGTATAAAAAAATAAAAATTGAGATAGCAAAAAGTCAAAATGAGTGTAGGTAGATTGTAGTTAAAATTTACAGGTTTTTTTCCCCCTTCATTTTATTTGCAGTAGATAATAAGTTATATTCCTTCAAGATAACCTGCTATAAGACATTTTTAGTTAGTCTTATGGAAAAATCATAACAAACTACTATGAACAATTCGTTATATACTAACAAATTGAAAAATTGGTAAATTTACCAATATATCCAACCCATTAAGACTAAATTATGAAGAAATTGAAAAACTGAATGGTGAGTAAAGAGAATGAATAAGTAATCAAAACCTCCCAACAGAGAAAAACCCAGAACCAGATAGCTTCACTATGGAATTCTTCAAAATATTCAAGTAATTAACATAAAATTTGTTCAAACTCTTCCAAAAAATTAAAAAGGAGGCCAGCATTACTTTGATATCAAAGTCACACAGAGATGCTACAAAATAAGAAAAGTATGGGTCACTATCCTTGGTAAACATAGATGCAGAAATCCTTATCAAAGTGCTAGCAAACTGAATTCAACAGTATATTAAGGATTATATACCAAGTTCAAGTGGGATTTCTCCCTTAAATGCAAGGATGGTTCATCATATGCTAGTTAGTCTGTATGATATACCACATTAACTGAATGAATCCCATGATCTTCTCAACAGATTAAGAAAAAGCATTTGGCAATATTTGAAATCATAAAAATGCTCAGCAAACTTGATATTGAAGGAATGTACCTCAATATATCAAAATGTACGTATGAGAAGATCACAGCTAACATCATACTCAAACATGAAAAACTGACAGCCTTTCTTCTAAAATGAGCAATAAGGCAAGGGTGATGACTCTCCTCCACTCTACCCAACAAAGCACTGGAATTTCTAGCCAGATAAATTAGGCAAGAAGACAAAATGGAATGCAAATTGGAAAGGAAGATGTAAAACTATCTGTTTGCAAATGACCTAATCATTTCTGTAGCGAAAAACAAAACAAAACAACAACAACAACAACAACAACAAACAACAACCAACAAAAACCCAGACCTAATAAATTTAGTAATTTTCAGTTTACAATACCAACTTGCAAAAACAGGTGTGTTTCTACACACTAACAATGAACCATCTGAAAAGAAAATATAGAAAACAATTCCATTTACAATAACATCAAAATATTTAGGGATAAAACTAACCATAGAGGTAAACTGCTTGTTTATTGAAGTAGTTGCTTCAATGTCTTCCAGTTTGTGAATTTCATATTACTACTTATGCTTCTAATCTGAATTATCATAAACAAATACTATTCACCAAATGTCTCAGCATTACCTAGTCTATCTTGACTGACATGACCCTTCCTTATCTATTTTTAATGCACATTAGTAGCATTAAGAAAGTATACTTAAAATTTCAAGTGTTCATTTTTTACTGATACACTCTTTATAGTTTTCTTCAGCTTCTCTCAAGTTTTTGGAGATGTTGAATCAAGATATAGATAAAATTTTAGTTGCCATTATTATTGGGTATATATTTCTACAACATATAGGACTTTAACCTAAAGTTCAATAGCTACTGTCTCCAAATAACTGCTGATGATGGAAATATTAATTGATGCAGCCATTGTAGTAAACTGTATGGAGTTTCCTCAAAATATTAAAAATATAATTACCATATGACCTAATGGGTATATATTCCCACTTTGGGTATATATCCCAAGTAATTGAAATCAGAATCTCAAAGAGATATCTGTACTGTCATATTGATGTAGCCTTAATCATAGTACCAACACACAGAAGCAACCTAAATGCCTACATTGCTTTAGCGTGCAATGGGATATTATGTAGCCTTAAAGATAAAGGAAATCTTGCAATTTGCAATAACAGGGATGAAGGTGGCAGACATTATATCCTGAGTGAGGCAAGCCAGACCCAGAAAGATACATAACACATGATAATATTTATTTGATGAATTTCAAATAATAGACTCATAGAAACAGAGAGTAAAATGGTGGTTGCCAGGGACTGGGAAAACAGAAAGTAGAAAGTATTAGTCAAAGGGTACAAAGTTCCATTTGTATAAGTTCTAGTAAACTACTGTACAGCATAGTACTTACAATTAACAAAACTGTATTGTATTTTTTAGCTGAGGGAAAACTTTATGTTAACTGTTCTTTGTTAACTGTTTTTATGTTAACTGTTTTTGGGGGAGGGTGGGATGGGGGTTTAATTCAGGGGTACTTTGCCACTAAGCTAAAAGCCCAGTTCTTTTTTGATTTTGTTTTTAAATTTTGAGACAAGGTCTAAGTTGCTGAGGCTTCCCTGAAACTTGAGATCCTCCAGCGTTCTGAGTTGCTAGGATTACAGATGTGAGCCATCCTACCTAGTTACATGTTAACTGTTCATATCATACCCAAATAATAATACAGTAAGAGGCTGGAAGAACACTTTTAGAGGCAATAAATAGGTTTATGTTATACATTGTGATGATGATTTCATGGGTATGTACCTATGTCCCAAATGATCAATGTTTACATTGAATATGTGTAGCTTTTGGTATGTCAGTCATACCTCAATAAAAGGGCTAAAAAGAGAATTTTTCGATGTTATTTTAAAATCCCAATTTTGGTCCCTTTCTTTATTGGTTTGTGAAATATAGAATATATTTTCATGCTCCTGGAGAAGATGAAGAGATGTGACTCACAGAAACTATGCAGGAGATAAATCAACACAGTCACTTTATTAACAAGCTTATTTGGTGACAGTATAGTCATGGCTTCAATAAGAAAGTGGCAAACCATCAGGGACATTGAAATGTTGAGACTAAGGTAAAATTTCATGGGAGAACTCAGCTGTAAAATATGACACATGAAAAGAGATTAGCAGCAGTTATTGTGAGATGATGATGAATAAATATTTTTCAGAGTGTTTCTTCTTATGTGAACTTCTGCGTGGAATCCAGAAGCTTCTTACGTTGATGCAGGAGCCACAAACATGAAAGAGAGAGCAAGACAAAAAACACAGTTGAGTGACTATAGATAACAATTATGTACTATATCCCCCATAAAGAGATGATAGATGTTTGAGGAGATCTGTTTAACCTGATTCAAATGTAACACAGTGCCCCATCATTATGCACACTTTCAAGGTTTTTATGCATTAAATAAAACTTTTTTAAATTTGAGAAATAAAAGCACTCTTTTATGAAGTTCAAGAATTTATGTGTAAGTAACCCAAACACAGAATGAAATATAAAACATGGATTCATATATGAAAAAATTAGCCCTTAGACCTAGAATCAAACAAAACAACTGATATCTTTTGTAATTTAAGACTCTAGGAAGTAAATATTAAGAGCAATTCCTGGAAAGGCATGGATTGTACTTTTTATGAGATATCTTCATTTGTTTTTGGTTTTCTTTTCTCATTCTTTTACCTACATATCCCCCCAACACGTGTATGCATGGGTGCACGTACGCAGGCAAACACACACATACATATACCACATTTTTAAAATTAAATTATTTATTTATTCTAATTTGTTATACATGCTTACAGAGTGCCATTCTTTTCATATTACATATAAAGAGCACAGTTTTCAGATTTTCCTGCATATTTAGGAGCACCTGTGCAGGGTTACCCTCCCTGAAAAATGATCAGTGAAGATAAGGAAGCTTTCCCTGAATGTTCTCTTGAAATGCTCCTTAGGAGTTCTCTTCAAAGGGCCATGATCAAGGAATGCTTTGGGAGTATTTGGAATGCCTATTCTCTTCCTCCCATCTCCCGACCTCTCACGGCAGGTAGATTGAGGGCTTCTCTGCACTGAATGTCTTCTATCTGGCAATTTTGGAAACTTGGTGTTCAGATTGATGTTTGCAGATCTGGTGTGTGAAAAATACCTTGATAATTTTTCAGTTAATTATCCAAAATACATCCTATAAATGTAGGACTTACTCTTCTGTTATGGTTAGGATGTGAGGTGTCTCCCAAAAGCTTATGTGTAAGACAATGCAAGAAGGTTCAGAGGAGAAATGATTGGGTTGTGAGAGTCTTAACCCAATCAGTGATTTAATACCCTGATAGGGATTAACAGAGAGGTAACTGAAGTGGTAGGGTGTGGCTGGATGAGGTAGGAATTGGGTATATATATATGTGTGTGTATCTGCTGAATGAAGTTTCACTCTCTGCTTCTTGATCACCTGTGATCTGAGCTGCTTCCCTCTGACATACTTTTTTCCATAATGTTCTGCCTCACCTTGAGCCCTGAGAAATGGAGCCATCCTTCTATAGACTAAGACTCTGAATTCGTGAGCCCTCAAATAAATTCTTCCTCCTCTACAGTTGTTCTGTTGGATCCTTTTAGTCACAGCAGTGAAAAGTCTGACTAAAACACTCTTCCTAGCATAATCTAGTTCTAGTATAATCTTGCTTATCCTTCTCTGTGTAGGAATATGCTGGGAAAAACATTGCAGTTGAAATTCTTCTTTAACAACAATATTTTCTGTTGATCTTCTACATTAGCATTATTTTGCATGCATATACAGAATTTTCATAGTTCTGCAAGCCAAAGTTCCTTGGTTATTGATTTGCTACATATAAAATGTTCTTAAACTTATTACTCAGCAATTATTATAATGTGTTCTTTTTATTGTGGTTAAGAATACTTAACAAGAGATCTACCCTCTTGAATTTTTGAGTGCATACTATAATATTAACTACAGAAAGGGTTCCACTACTTTAATTCATAATGCAATTTCTTTATAACTCTAAATACTGTTACATCCTATAGGAAAACTGCCCCCATGTGTTCACAAAATACCTTTTTCATTCTCTATTACCATAATGTCTATATCCTCCATTCTAGACTTTGAATATCTTTAAAATGTGTGTACTATTATAGCAACTCCAGATGTGCTTTTGTAAATATTTAGCAACCAGTTCTTTTCCTCCAAGTAGTATGTACATGTAATAATTCTCTTGTATATATATATATATATATATATATATGTATATATTCATACAAATTTATTGATATAAAGAATGCTTAGAATAAAAAATGATGATGTATGCAATTCACAAATACAATAGTTAATATTCAATTTTTATTGCAAATTCTATTAGATGATTGATTCTAACAGAACATTTTTACTCATTATTCTTTGCTGAATTTTTGTGTCCATAGTCAATCTATCACTGCAATTAATGGGCAGAGTTCTTGTACTTTGGTTGATATTTTTATTTGTGTGAGCACATTTTATTGTGTTCAATGTAGGAATGTGTAACAATGAATCTCATTAGTAAGTATGATTATAATGCACCAATAACACTTTTTTAAAAAAATACCAAGACCTATGTTGGAATGTCATTTGTTAGTCACTAAAGTGAGTGACTTTTTTGAACTGCATGAGTAAATTGAATACTGTTAGGATAGTTCCTCACACTATTATGCTATGGACAATGCAGCAGCTACAGGCACAACAAACTTTTAGGTGAAATTTGGATTATTATCACATTCTCCCCTATATGCTATGTCTTGACAATCACCACCACATCAACACAACAACAACAAAAAAATCAAATATTGATTTAAAGACTGTGGTGCTATCTGTGGTATAAATGCTCCCACCACAGCCTATTCCAAATTATCAGTGTGACGTCACCAAGAGCAGAATTGGGGACAGATGCAGGCTGACTTTATTATGTATTTCCCTCAGTGTTTTTTTTTTTTTTCTTCATTTTTTTTTTCTCTTGTACCCTTTGGACTCAGCAGCCTAATTCCTCTTGACACCTCTTAATTCTTGAGCTTACTTTCCTAGAGATTAAAAAATCAAGTTTAACTGCCCTGCCACTGACGAATAAAATTAACAGTTTAAATGAATCTGTTTGCACACAGATGTTCAATTTAATACATTCATTCATAAATTACATAAATTATAGTTATTATTGCCATTGATGTGTGTGTGTGTGTGTGTGTGTATGTGTGAGTGTGTGTGTGTGTGAGAGAGAGAGAGAGAGAGAGAGCATGCGCACACACTAGAGAACATGGACTTTGGGTTCAGATAGACCTGTATTTACAATTTGACTTCTTATATTTTCTGGCTATGCATAATGGTTCAAACGTCTTAAATTTTGAGACTTTTAGTTAATATTGGACCAATAATATCTACTTCAAAGGACTGTGGAGACTGTTGAATTATATAATGCCTACAATATTCTTAAGGCACACCATAAGGATTTGGTAAAGGGTGATATTTGTTATTACTACACATTTAATTCTATGAATATAAGAATAGTTGTGAATATTTAGGTTCAGGTAAGGAACATAATTTTATCACTGAAAATAAAGCACAATTCAAATGTCAATGAAGTATATAATTATGAAAGAGAAGAATTTAATAAAAGAGTTAATAGAGATACCCTTACATCAGGTGTCATCTTTATAAGTGAACGGGGGAAAAGATAATCCAGGGAAGGTCCCTGGATAGACTAGGTTAAAGTCAAAATGCTCTTTCTTAAATACTGAATGCATAGAAAGGGAGAGAAGATTGGACAGTACTGGAGAATGGATACAGTTTTTAAAAGTGAAAACCTTTTCAAACTTACAGTATTTTAGGGCTTGATCTTCCCTCTCTGGGATTTCAGCTTGATTATATCTAGAGAAACATGACTGCTTTATTTAAAAGTAAAGTCCTGAAAGTATTTTAAAATGGTTCAAAAAGCTTATTTGTCCTGAACTAATGTTTTAGAAGTTTTAGAAGCAGTTGTTAAGTGACTTAAATGATAATAAATCAGGAGCATACTGGTAAAATTTACCCTGAAATGCCTATGGAATTAAATATTAGCTGGCAGAGAGATGGGAGAGACATAGTTTGGACATTCCCAAAGGCAATGCATGTGACCAATTACTTGAATAACTAAACAAAACAAGGACCATGGCTCTATCTTTTTGATCTGTGATGCTATTACAAATTGTAAGATGCAAACAAATTTAACATTGCTTCATATTTCATTGAAGTTTTTGTGTTTATTCATAAATATTATTAATTACAGAGACAAAGAATCTAATCAGGCAATCATTCTTTGTTACTACATTTTAAATCTTTTGTTATAACTGAAAGGTTTGGCAGTGAAAGACAATTTGGAAGTTGGATATCATTGTTAGAAATTTTTACCAACTCTGCATTTTTAAAAAAATTTGGTATATCCTTTCTCCTTTATCTAATCTACAGTTAGATTTTCTCTTTGTTTTAAATATAAGCTTACCTTGGCTCTCCTAGAATAATATATACGCAGTCAGAAATACAAATAAATTAAAATGCACATATTTAAATGTATTACAAATGAAACATGCCAAAATCTATCGATTTATTAGCTAGGAATAGAGTTGGACTTCTTGAAGTAAAATTAGTGGACTTGAAGAGATTAGAGTAGATGATTCCATTTATTCCAATCTTCAGTCTGTAGAAGCAAATTGAGTTGTTATTGACAATCAGTGGAAGTGATGATGCTGGCTGGATATGTGAGCTGCTATGGTGGGGACCAAGAAGGAGGAATGTAAGTTATCCTAAGGTCTGGAGAGATGATGACTTGTGCCTTCAAGTACCTTGCAAACTTGGTCACAACAGAGCACAGATACTGTCACCCTGGAAACTACAGTAATAATATTTTAACTTCCTTCTTTTGAAAGAGATGGACACAAATCATTAGCTATTCCATCAGAGTCCTACAACTAGCCAAAGTAATGACCAACGTGGCCTTGAGAAGACTTAATGAAGCCTAACTAATCTAATTTGATTTTATGATAGAGTGACAAGTTGAATAAGTGAGGAAATTCATTGAAAGTTGTTGACTAAGTATAAATTCTACTTTTATTTAAAAGACAATGTGATTTTCTTTAAGCCAATATTTTACATTGAAGTATCAGTTCTTTTACTATTTAAATTATAAAATTTAAGAGTTGAAATATATCCTCTATCACCTTTAACCAGACTAGAAATAGACACCCTCATTTAATTCTGAGTTCATATTCAGGAGAGATACAAAAGGTGATTTCTGCCTCTCATTGAAGTTATAAGACCCTTACAGACAGAACTTATTAAATGAAAGAATGATAACATTTTGACCTATTGGGTTTCACAATCTTGTGTTGAAGAGTATTTCAATAGTTCAGCTTCACAATAGATGAACAACTGTTCTTGGTGTTCTCTGAGGCAAATTTCTTTTTTACTTCCCCTTTGAAACCAAAAGATGTTTAGAATAGTCTTTTGAATGACTCTTTATTTTAAATACAGCTAATGTATTTTATAACAGAACTACTGGGAATCCCTTAAAAATGTTTAACCATACTTTTGAAAACCACCCAAATGCAAAATTTGACAACAGGCATAAACTATTTTTAGTTCTCAGTACTGATTTTCATGTGAGTGAATTTTATATGATTAAGCACAAGTCAAATGTGTAATTGATTAATTAAATATATATTTATTTGCCATCTGTGCATTCTTAGTTGCTGTGCTAGGCTCTGGGTACAGGACCTTGGGTGAGAGACATATAAGGTCCACCCTTATCTTGTGCATATATTAGCTGAGAAGACAAACAAACATGCACTAACATGTAAACATATAAACTGAGATTACAGATCTAGCAGGAATTACATGATGCAATAGAGACAACAGCAAACCAGAGGCAATTACATTATTGAGATTTGAAAGAAGAGCAAGGACTAATTTAGGAACTGAAAGACAATCAGTCCTTGGAACCCTGGTGTGAGGATAGGAGAGGCAAAATTGAGACTAGAGAGTAAGGTGATGAAGAGCCTGGTGTGTCACTCTAAGAAATTAAGCTTCATACAGACACCAACAGGAAGCTATTAAAGATTCGAAGCAGGGTGCTAACGTGATCATAATTGCATTATGTAAATAGGGATATTAAAATTATAATTTTTGTTTATGTTTTTGCTGAAACCCTAAGACTAAGTACCAAATTCTCCGAGGAATAGACCACCTAAGGAATATTTGCAAAGCACATGTCTGACAAGGAATTTTGCAACTTTAAGCTGGCCATCAACCTTCAGAAAAAGAAGTTGTAAAAAAGGCTGGAGACACTGAGCTATAGAAGTAAGAGATTGGAGAGATGATTTAGGAAAGTATGAGATGTGGCACTTCTCCCTTTGAGAGAGTTGGGGCTCCAGAGGGATATTGCATATAACTTAATTTTGTCCCCCATAGTTTGGGGGATGAAGACCTGAAAAGATAAAGGAAAAATATCTGGATGCAGTATGCAATAGCCTGTAACAGCAAAATATAAATATATGAATATATATTGTTTGTGTCCAACAGGCCCTTGTGTACATTTCACATTAATATGATGTATGTGCATGGGGGGGTGGCGGAGAAAGGAAATAAGAGAGAGGCATTCATTAATTGAATTACTTTGGGGTTATATTTCCTGAAGGGACTTCATCCAATTTGTGCCCATACAGGACCACTGAGAAGCAGGAACTAAGGAGGCATATTTCAGTGGCCCTGTAGCAGGTGTATCTCCCATGCCAATGAACTGGGAGTGGTGATCCCCAGAGATGGCCTGTATCAACAAACCCCACGGTTGGTGGGAAACCCCTTTTACAGCCACAGAAATGTAAATGTCAGTGTACACATGTGAACTACATGGAAAAGCCAAGGTACATTCAGCACCAGTCAAGGAGGCTTTTCCTGTCCCCTTAATTCTTTTCGTTTTTGTCTGCTCCAATCAGGGAGCTGGTGGAAACCACAAAGCTAGCCCAGAGGAAACTTGCATAGACTCCATGTGGCAAGTAGGGCTGATAGGGAGGAATCAAGTTTAAATTTCATAGCTTTTGTTATTTCCCGGGGAAGCACACATTAATTACAAATTCTTTGGGGATAATGTGACAAGACAGAAGGAAGGAGATCCAGCTCTACAAAACAGGTTTGTAGGGGAATAGGGAGAAAACAAATTTGCTTCATCTCTATGCCTGAGTGTGCTCCCATTTCAACATACTGGTTCCAATTAGAAGGCCTCCTGATTGCTGTGTGAGAATTTTTGCATCACCTATTCTGATGTTATGTGTATGCATATTAAAGATGGTTATGCTTTGTTGAAGAATTGACCCCATTATTATAGAATGCCCTTTTTTAATCCTTGACAATTTTCTTGTTCTGAAGTCAGCTTTGTCTGTAATTAATACAATTACTCCAGATCCTTTTATGATTAGTATAATATGGTATAATTTTACACCTTTCCTATTGTTTCCCTCAACTTTTCAATAGACTTATTTTCATATTTAATTTAACTTGTTATACATGCTTTTAGAGTGCAATTCCTTTCATATTTCATATAAAGAGCACAGTTTTCCAAGTCATTGGTTTTACACAAAGTATTTTCATACCATTTGAGTTTTTTATACATGCACTTAGTATACTGATGTCCAACTCCTTCTGCCATTGTTTTTATCCCCTTGCCCCTTTCCTTTCCTTCCTCCCCTTTATTCTATTTAACATTCCTTCATTCCTTTCATCCCTCCTCCCTTGCTACTATAATTCAGTATCATCATAGCGAAGGAATCAATCGAACTTTTGTTTTCTGGGATTGGCTGACTTTACTTGGCATTATTTTCTCCAACTCCATCCATTTATCTGCAAATGCCATGATTTTATTTTCTTTTAGTGCTGAGTAGTGTTCCATTGTGTATATATACCAAAGTTTCCCTATCCATTCATCTACTGATGGGCAAGGGGTTGTTTCCATAATCTAGCTATTGTGAATTGTGCTGCTATGAACATTGATGTGGCTGTGTCCCTGTAGTATGCTATACTTTATTTTTTTAGAGCAGTTTTAGGCCCACAGCAAAATAGAGCAGGAAGTACCCAGAGCTCCCATCTACACCCAGCTCCTGCTATAAATGTCCTGTATCAAAACTGTGTATTTGTTAAAAACGATGGAGGGTATAAAGCTCCCCAACTAGCAACAGGTCATATCAGAGTGGCATGTTTACTGCAAATGATAACACATGGTTTGTCCCAGAGTCCATAGTTTACCTTTGGGTTCAATCTTGCTGATGTCCCTTCTATAGGTTTTTGATAAATGTATAAAGGCATACATACACTTCTATAGTGGAAAGAAAACAGTTTCGCTGCTACAAAAGACCTCTGTGTTCCACCTTTGCACCTGTTCCTTCCCCTTATGCTTGGTGACCATTAATGTTTCCCTTATACTTTTGCCTTTTCCACAAGGCAAAAGAATGTGGTTAGAATGTGGTTAGAATCATGCAGTATGTATTTTTTTTTTCAGAGTAACTTCATTCACTGAACAATATGCTTGTATGTTTCCTTCACATCTTTTCAAGGCTAGAGAGCTCATACATTTTTTATACCAAATAATATTCCATTGTCTCTATATACAGCAGGTATTTTATTTTTTGATGCTTGTAGCTCGCTTTTATCTTTTGAATTTTTCAATGAATTTATATTTTTATTAGAGTTTTATAGTTATACATAGTAGTTGGTTTCTTCCAAATTCATACATGTATTGAATTCAATTTCAGTTCATGATAACTCCCCTTTTCCATTCTCTTTTCCCTTCTTCCACTTTCCTTCTTCTGCTCTGATAGATTTCCTTGCTCTCATCTATTTATTTATATTTGATTGGTTCTTTTTATTTATACATTAAGGTGGAATTCCCTGTGGCATATTTATATAGGCACATAAGGTGATTTTTTAAGAATTTTAAGAATGGGCCTCTCTCCTTACCCATTTCACTACTCTTCCTTTTGATATCTTTCTACATTACTGAACTTCCCTTTATCTTTGATATCATATCTTTTCCTACTCCTTTTCTTTGTTTACCATAGCTTCTACATATGAGAGAAAACATTTGACCTTTGAGTTTTTGAATCTGGCTTATTTTACTTAGCATTATATTCTCCATTTCAATCCATTTGCCTGTAATTGCCATAATTTCTTTGTGGTTGGGCAGAACTCCCTGTGTGTGTGTGTGTATGCGTGTGTGTGTGAGTGTGTGTTTCACAATTTCTTAATCCATTCACCTAGTGATGGACACCTGGGTATAGATTCCATAACTCAGCTGTTATGAATTGTGCTGATATAAACATTGAGGTGGCTGTATTGCTATAGTATGCCAATTTAAGATCTTTAGGAGATATACCAACATGTGAGATAGCTGGGTCACATAGTGGTTCCACCCCTAGTTTGTTGAGGAAACTCCAAACTGCTTTCCAGAGTGGTTGCACTATTCTGCAGTCCCACCAACAATATATAAATTTTCCTTTCTTCCTACAATCTCACTAGCATTTATTGTTGGTATTCTTCATCATTGCCATTCTGACTACAGTGAGATGGAATCTGAGTGTAGTATTAACTTTCGTTTTCCTGATTATTTTGAACATTTTTTCATGTATTTATTGGCTTTTTGATTTCTTCTTTTAAGAAGTTTCTGTTTAGTTCTTTTGCCCATTTATTAATTGGGTTCTTTTTTTCTTTTTTGGCATTAAGTTTTTTGAGTGTCTTTTTTTATAATTTTTTATTTTATTCCTTTTATTCTAAGTTGTTATATATGACAGCAGAGTGCATTACAATTCATATTACACTTATAGAGCACATTTTTACATATCTCTGGTTGTATGCAAAGTATATTCACACCATTTGTGTCTTCATACATGCACTTAGGGTAATGATATCCATCTCATTCTATTATATTTTTTCTTTTTTTTTTTTTTTCATCCTTTTGCTCCTTCTTTTCCCCTCCCTCCCCATTGGCCTTTCTAGTATTCCTTTTTGAGTTCTTTGTATATTTTGCATATTAATCCCCTATTGGTACAGTGGCTGGTCAAGATTTCCTCCCATTCTGTAGGCTCGTTTCCTTAGCTGTTCAGAAGCTTTTTAATGTAATGGCATTCCAATTATTGATTGTTGGTTTTATTTCTTGTACTGTGGGGGTCTTGTTAAGGAAATCTATGCCAGCACCTATGATCAAGTGTTGACCTAGTTTTCTTCTGGCAATTGTTAGGTTTCTGGTCTAATTCCTAAGTCTTTGATCCATTTTGATTTGAGTGTTGTGCAGGGGGGAAAGATAGGAGTCTAATTTCGTTTTTCTACATATAGCTATCCAGTTTTCCCAGCACCATTTGTTAAAAAGACTGTCTTTTCTCCAAGATACATGTTTCGAACCTTTGTCAATTATCGGTTGGCTATAGATTTGTGGGTTTGTCTCTGTGTGATCCTCTGTATTTCAAAGGGTCTGTTGTGATATATACTATTTAATCTTTAATCTTTTTTATTTTGGTCTTCTGTTTGTTAGTTTTGCTAAAGGTTAATCAATCTTATTTATCTTTTCAAAGAACCCACTCTTGAGTAACTTGATCTTGTGTAACGTCTTTTCTTATTCTCAATTTCATTGATTTTGGCTCTGATTTTAATTATTTCCTGTCTTCTACTGGGTGAAATTAGTTTTTCCTTCTTTTTCTAAGGTCTTGAAGTAAAGCATAAGCTTATTTATTTGAGAGCTCTATGTATTTTTTAATGAAGTCACTCAGTGCTATAAATTTTCCTCTTTGGATTTTGATATGTTGTGTCTTTTTTCTCATTCATTTCTAAGAATTTCTTGATTTCTATTTTCATTTATTTGATCTATTCTTCATTTAAGAGAGTATTGCTAAGATTTACAGCCTAGAATATGGTCTCTTTTGGAACAAGTTCCATGTGCTGCTGAAAAGAAGGTAAGTTTGTTTGGGTGTTTGGGGGTAAAATATTCTATAGATGTCTGTTAGATCCATTTTATTCATAACATTACTTAGTGTTGGGGACGTTAACAACATGCCAGTAGATAGAAACTCTCTGGCTGCCTCCCACTTCCTTATACCGGGACTTGGCCTGGCCAAGGGGCCTTTCCCTGACATAAAATGAGAAATGAAACCACCCCAAGGATAGGCCAATGGCTCTGCCAATGGCATCCTCCCATGCTCCTTATGTGTCCCTATGATCTTTCTGCTGATTGGCCAATGTCCTCTATAAGACCGTCCAACTTCCTCAATAAACTGAGTTCGTGCCTTGACTGTTCTCCCTGGTGCGTCCCTGATTGTCTTCCATCGTGAGTGCTGGCATGGGCCACCAGCCAGCCCCTGCTGTTCCCAAGTTTGCCTCCACTGGAGCGTGTTCCCCCCATTCTTCTCTGCTGGCCGGAGGAGCCTATCCCGGGTCAGGGGAGGGGGAGCTAAAGACCCCAGAAACTCAAAAAAAAAAAAAAAAAAAAAAAAAAAAAAAACCAACACTTAGGTTGAAGATATTGTTATTGATTTTATGTTTTAATGACTTGTATTTTGGAAATCAGGGTGTGTTGAAATTACCCTGTATTATTGTTTTGGGGCCTATCTGAGATTCAATGTTATGGAGATTTTTTTTTTTTTTAATGTAATTGAGTGTACTGACATTTGGGACATAAATGTTTATGTTTATTCTAATTATATCTTGTTGGAATGTTCCCTTTGCCAGGATGTAGAATACTACAATTATTTCAAGTTCATTTACCTATTGAAGGACATCTTGTTTGCTACCAAGTTTGCTAATTATTAATAGAGCTGCCATAAAAACCCATGTACAGGTTTTTGTGTGTATGTATGTTTTTAACTCATTTGAGTAAACATCAAGGAGTATCACTATTGAATCATATGGTAAGAGTGTGTTTAGTTTTTTAAAAAACTTCCAAAATATCTTTCAAAGTATCTATTTTGCATTTCTATGCAATTAATGAGAATTCTTCTTTCTTCACATTCTTCCCAGTATTTGGTGTGGTAAGTGTTCTGGTTTTGCCCATTCTGATAGTATTATATCATTATAGTGAAACATATAGTAGCTAGCAGTCTCAAATTGTTTAAATTTGCAATTCCCTAATAACATTTTATGCAGAGTATCTTTTCATATGCTCATGTGCCATCTATATTTCTTCTCTGATGATGAATCTTAATTGGTTTTTTATTTTTATATTATAAACCATGGGGTCTCATATATTGTGGATAACAGTTCCTTGTCAGATTTACCTTTTTGAAATTTTTTTTTAGTTGCAGTTGGACACAATATCTTTATTTTATTTATTTATTTTTTTGTGGTGCTGAGAATCAAACCCAGTGTCTCACACATGCTATGCAAGTGCTCTATCACTGATGCACAACCCTAGACCTCATGACAGTTTTTCACAAAGCACGTTTTTAAAATTTTAGTGCAGTCTCTTTTATTAGTTGTTTCCTTTGTAGGCTATGAAATCAATCCAAAACATCATCATCACAACCAAGATCATCTAAGCTTTGGTGTATTATCTTCTAGGAGTTTTATCGCTTTGCATGTTATATTTACGTAGGTCTGTGATCCATTTTTAATTAATTTTTATGAAAGTTCTAAAGACTGTGTCTAAATATATATATATATATACACACACATATATATATGTATATATATATATGAATAATAATGGTTATAGAACATTTATAACCACCTCCCCTAACTTTATATATATATATGTATATATATAAAGCATATATATATGTATATATATATATAAAAGCATATATATATATATATATATATATATACTTTTTTTTTTTTTTTGTAATGGGAGTTCATTCATTATAGCACCATTTGTTGGAAAGATCATCTTATCTCCAGTAATTGCCTTTACTCTTTTGCAAAGATCAGGTAAATATATTTATGTGGGTCTATTACTGGGCTTTCTTGTCTGCTGTGCTGCTCTGTCTATTCTTTTTGCCAGTACCACACTCTCTTGATTAATCTATCTTTATAGTATGTCTTAAAGTTTGATAGTGTCAGTTCCCTCTCTTTGGTCTTTCCTCTCATTACTGTACAGTCTATTTTGGGTCTCTCCATACAAACTTTACAGTCAGTCTGTCAATAGCCACACAATAACTTGCTGGGATTTTGAATGGAATTACAGTGAATCTATAGATAATGTTAGGAAGAACTGACATATTGACAATGTTTAATTTTTTTATCCATGGACATGGACAACTCTTTATTAATTTAGTACTTTGCTTTCTTTTATCAGAATTTTGTGTATTTTTCCATCCCTTCACTTTTAACTGGATTCTTATGTTTAAGACAGCTTTCTTTTTGACAATAAATAATTGTTTCTTTTTTTATTGACTTTAACAATCTCTGACTTAAATTGGTATATTTATCTCTTTCAGCTATAATCCATTGTTATAAACTGGAGTCATGTTGATGTGATGGAAAGTTAGGGGAGGTAGTTATAAATGTTCTATAACCATTATTCAAACTCACTCTTTATAAACTCACTCATGTCCTTTGCTGTGACCATCATAAATCTATTATTATTCTGTTTAGCTATCTCCAAACATATCTACTTACCATTTAGTTTCAGTTTCTAAATTTTTAATCCTAGAAGTGCAGTTTGTTCTTGAAAAAATGGTGATTTTTATCTTTGCTTTAAGCCTACTTTAAGAGAAAGTTAAATATACCTTTAAAAGGACATTTATTTTACTTTAAAAGTGCCTTTAAAAGTACATTTTTTTTTTTAACTGCAAATCTAATATCTGAAGACTTTGTAGATTCATTTCTGTTGTTTGTTTCTGCTGCTTCTTGCTTACATATTTATTTTCTTTGGTGCTCTGTGATTTTCTTTTATATTGAGTTTTTAAAAACTTGATGTTTGTTAATTCTTTCCAACTGTGCTAAATGTATACTCTTCAAGAGAGATATTTCTTTGAATTTTAATCAAGTACATGCAAGTCCTATCATTTTAAATTTTAAATTCTTGGCTTCATATTTTTATTAATAGTCACTGTGAATTAGGTCTGAAAACTCAAGTGATGGGTTTTGGTTATTAATTTTCACAGAAGACATACCCCCACCCCAGTCTTTGTGAAACAATTAAAAAGTAAGACAGAATTTTATTATTTATGTATCAAGTTTACCAGATGTAGAGTGCTTTTTGTGCTGTTACCCTCATATTGAGTGAAGCCATGTTTTATTCCTTGTTTTGTATTAAAATCCAGCATGCTAAACTTTCCTTTTTGAAAGGGATTTGGGCATTCTCTTCTCTCCCACAACATTATTATCTTAAAATCAAAATAAATTTTACCATGTATTTTGCCTATCTACACCACTAACTTTTCATTAACCTTAAGAAATTTTTTTTCTTCACAACAGCTATTAAATATGTTTATGAACATGTATTTTCGTTTCATGTATCTGTTAATTAGGGGTTAGGGGATTAGTTGGTCATTCTGCTGAAGAAGAATATCAGTGATTCTCTGAAGGGTGGGAGTCTGGTCTATTATGCATTGCTTCTGTGTGGCTGGTTACAGATTTGCTTCTCATCTTCAGATCCACTCACAAGGTATTGATACATTCCTGAAATTACATATGTGTTTATCTTTTTATTTTGAAATTCTGACAGAGTTTATGTATATGATAGATAAAATGTGTATAAATTAGATAATGCTTTTTCATCTTAATCATGATTGACTTGCCATATGGCTATGAAGGATATAAAATTTCATTTTAGACAACCAATTCAAGTTCATACTAATAGACACTCATCCTGTTTTTCTGCCAGTGGTGCATATATATCTTTTCAAGGGGTTGTATTCAATACTTAAGATTTGTTAGCTGGTTTGAGGCAGTGACTCACATCTACTGAAATTTCAATGTGACAACACAACTACAATTTTTGCAATCATACTTCAACTTATTAGTTATGTGCTTTGGCCAATTTATAGACTTCTTTGTTCCTCTGATTTCTCATGTGTAAAATGGGTATAATAATGACACCTACCTCATACAGTTGCTGTGAGTATTCCAGACTGACACATAGAATGCACTATATAAATCTTAGTAATATTGATGACAGTTAAAATAATGATGATTTTTTTTGTTTATTTTTTATTTTTTAAAATTTTATTTTTATAATTTTTAATATGTACAACTCATAGTGCATATATTTAGTATCTTTTTACATACAACTGTTTGTATACAAAGTATATTCGTACAATTCAGGTCTTCAATCATGCATTAAGGAAAATGATATCTGTTTCATTTTTTTTCTTTTCTCCCCCTCCCTCCCCTCTTGCTCCCTCCCTTACCCTCCCTTCCCTTGACCATTCTAGTGTTCCTCTAATCCTCCTATGTACCCCCATCCAACAATACTTTGAAATAGCCTCCTTATATAAGAGAGAACATTTGGTACTTGGATTTTTGAGACTGACTAACCTCACTTAGCATTATGTCTTCCAACTTCATCCATTTACCTGCAAATGCCATTAATTTCTTTTCTTTTATTGCTGAGTAAAATTCCATTGTGCGTATATACTACATTTTCTTAATCCACTCATTTACTGAGGGACATCTAGGTTGGTTCCACAACCTAGCTATTGTGAATTGTGCAGCTACAAACATTGAGATAGCTGTGTCACTGTAATATGGTGTTTTTAAGTCTTTTGGGAATAGACCCAGGAGTGGGATGGCTGGGTCATAGGATGGTTCCATTCCCAGTTTTCCAAGAAATCTCCATACTGCTTTCCATAACGGTTGCACCATTTTGCAGTCCCATCAGCAATGTATGAGTGTGCCTTTTTCCCCACATCCTCTCCAACATTTATTGTTGCTTGTGTTCTTGATGGCTGCCATTCTGACTGGAGTGAAGTGAAATCTTAGAGTAGTTATGATTTGCATTTCTCTAATTGCCAGAGATGTTGAACATTTTTTTCATGTATTTGTTGATTAATCGTGTATCTTCTTCTGAGAGGTGTCTTCTCAATTCCTTAGCCCATTTATTGATTGGGTTATTTGTTTTTTTTAGTGTAAAGTTTTTTGAGTTCTTTATATATTCTAGAGATTAGTGCTCTATCTGATGTGCATGTATTAACTATTTGTTCCCAATTAGTTGGCTCTCTATTCACCTCACTGATTGTTTCTTTTGCTGAAAAGAAGCTTTTTAGTTTAAATTATCCCATTCATTAATTCTTGGTAGTAATTCTTGTGCTACAGGATTCTTATTAAGGAACTTGGGGCCTAATCTAACATTTTGGAAATTGGAGCTTACTTTTTCTTCTATTAGGTGTATTGTCTCTGGTCTAATTCCTAGGTCCTTGATCCACTTTGAATTGAGTTTTGTGCATGGTGAGAGATAAAGGTTTAATTTCATTTTGTTGCATATGGCTTTCCAGTTTTCTCAGCACCATTTGTTGAAGAGGCTATCCTTTCTCCACTGTACATTTTTGGCACCTTTGTCTAATATAAGATAGCTGTAATTATATGTATTAGTCTCTGTATCCTCAATTCTGTACCATTGGTCCACCAGTCTGTTTTGGTGCCAATACCATGCTGTTTTTGTTACTATTGCTCTATAGTATAATTTAAAGTCTAGTATGGTGATGCCCCCTGCTTCACTTTTCTTGCTCAGGATTGCTTTGGCTATTCTGGGTCTCTTATTTTTCCAGATGAATTTTATGACTGCTATTTCTATTTCGTTGAAGAATGACATTGGGATTTTGATTGGAATTGCATTAAATCTGTATAATGCTTTTGGTAGTATGGACATTTTGACAATATTAATTCTACCTATCCAAGAGCAAGGTAGGTCTTTCCATCTTCTGAGTTCATCTATAATTTCTTTCTTTAGTGTTCTATAATTTTCGTTACACAGGTCTTTCACCTCTTTCGTTAGGTTGATTCCCAGGTATTTTATTTTTTTTTGATGCTATTGTAAATGGGGTATTTTTCATCATTTCCCTTTCAGAGTCTTTGTTGCTGATGTACACAAATGTGTTTGACTTATGTGTATTGATTTTGTATCCTGCAACTTTGCCAAATTCGTTTACTAGTTGTAAAAGTTTTCTGGTAGAGTTTTTTGGGTCTTCTAGGTAGATTATCATGTCATCAGCAAATAGTGCTAATTTGAGCTCTTCTTTTCCTATCTTGGTCACTTTAATTTCTTTTGTCTGTCTAATTGCTCTGGCCAGAGTTTCCAGTACTATGTTAAATAGCAGTGGTGAAAGGGGGCATCCCTGTCTTGTTCCAGGTTTTAGAGGGAATGCTTTCAATTTTTCTCCATTTAAGATAATGTTAGCTCGGGGCCTTGCATAAATAGCTTTTATAATGTTAAGATATGTTCCTGATAGTCCTAGTTTTTCCAGTGTTTTGAACATAAAGGGGTGTTGTATTTTGTCAAATGCTTTTTCTGCGTCAATTGAGATGATCATATGATTTTTGTCTTTAAGTCTATTGATGTGATGTATTATGTTTATTGATTTCCGAATGTTGAACCAGCCTTGCATCCCAGGGATAAACCCCACTTGATCGTGGTACACTATCTTTTTGATATGTTTTTGTATCCGATTTGCCAGGATTTTGTTGAGGATTTTTGCGTCTATGTTCATTAAAGATATGGGCCTGAAGTTTTCTTTTTTGGATGTGTCTTTGCCTGGCTTTGGAATTAATGTAATATTGGCCTCATAGAAAGAGTCTGGAAGAGCTCCCTCTTTTCTATTTCTTGAAATAGTTTGAAGAGCATTGGTATTAGTTCTTCTTTGAAAGTCTTATAGAACTCGGCTGTAAACCCATCAGGTCCTGGACTTTTCCTTGTTGGTAGCTTTTTGATGACATTTTCTATTTCTTCACTTGTAATTGATCTGTTTAAATTGTGTATAGCCTCCACATCCAGTTTAGGCAAATCATATGACTCTAGAAATCTGTCAATGCATTCAGTATTTTCTATTTTATTAGAGTACAAGTTTTCAAAGTAATTTCTAGTTATATTCTGTATATCTGAGGTGTTTGTTGTGATATTCCCTTTTTCATCACGAATGTTAGTAATTTGAGTTTTTTCTCTTCTTCTTTTTGTTAGCATCGCTAAGGGTCTGTCAATTTTGTTTATTTTTTCAAAGAACCAACTTTTAGTCTTGTCAATTCTTTGAATGGTTTCCTTAGTCTCAATTTCATTAATTTCTGCTCTGATTTTAATTATTTCCTGTCTTCTACTGCTCTTGGTGTTGGTCTGTTCTTCTTTTTCTAATGCTTTGAGGTGTGATGTTAAGTCATTTATTTGTTGTTTTCTTTTCCTCTTAAGGAATGAACTCAGTGCAATGAATTTTCCTCTTACTACTGCCTTCATAGTGTCCCAGAGATTTCTATATGATGTATCTATGTTCTCATTTACCTCTAGGAAGTTTTTGATCTCCTCTTTGATGTCTTCTTCAACCCCTTGTTCATTCAGTAGCATGTTGTTTAGCTTCCAGTTGATGGAGTAGTTTTTCTTATTCCTTGTTTTGTCGTTGATTTCCAATTTCATCCCTTTATGGTCTGATAGCATGCAGGGTAGTATCTCTATTTTTTTATATTTGCTGAGTTGCCTTGTGACATAATATATGGTCTATTTTGGAGAAGGAGCCATGTGCTCCTGAGAAAAATGTGTATTCGTTTACTGAGGGATGAAATATTCTATATATGTCCGTTAGGTCTAAATTATTGTTTTGAGGAGGCTTAAAGTTTCTTTGTTTAGCTTTTGTTTGGATGATCTATCCATTGGTGAGAGAGGTGTGTTGAAGTCCCCTAGAATAACTGTGTTGTGGTCTATTTTACTCTTGAACTTAAGAAGCATTTGTTTGATGAATGTAGGTGCTCCATTATTTGGGGCATACAGATTTATGATTGTTATGTCCTGTTGATGGATGGTTCCCTTAAGTAATAAGAAATATTCATCTTTGTCCCTCTTGATTAGTTTTGGTTTGAAGTCTACCTTATTTGATATGAGAATAGAAACCCCTGCTTGCTTCCACCGGCCATGTGAGTGATAAGACTTTTCCCAGCCTTTCACTTTCAGTCTGTTGATGTCTTTTTCTATGAGGTGTGTTTCTTGGAGACAGCAAATTGTTGGGTCATTTCTTTTAATCCATTCTGATAATCTGTGTCTTTTGATTGGCGAGTTTAGGCCATTAACATTCAGGGTTATTATTGAGATGTGATTTTTATTCCCATCCATTTTTATTTGAATTATGGTCTTTAGCTTGATTTGGTTTCTCTTCTGGTTGGTATTTTCTTTAGTTTAATATCTCCCTTTGTTGATTTTCGTTATCATCTTTCTCTTCTTCTTCATGAAAAATGTTGTCCAGGATGCTCTGAAGTGCTGGCTTTCGAGTTGTGAAATCTTTTAACTTTTGCTTGTCGTGGAAGGTTTTTATTTCATCTTCGAATCTAAAGCTTAATTTTGCTGGATATAAGATTCTTGGTTGACATCCCTTTTCTTTCAGACCTTGAAATATGTTATTCCAGGATCTTCTTGCTTTTAAGGTCTGGGTTGAAAAATCTGAACATAGTCTGATTGGTTTCCCCCTATATGTAATTTGCTTCCTTTATCTTGTGGCTTTTAGTATTCTCTCCTTGCTCAGTGTATTAGGCATTTTCATTATAATGTGTCTTGGTGTGGATCTGTTGAGATTTTGTTTGTTTGGTGTTCGGTATGCCTCTTGAACTTGGTTTTCCCATTCATTCCTCAAGTTTAGAAAATTTTCTGTAATTATTTCATTAAATAGATTACTCATTCCTTTGGCTTGAAACTCTGCCCCTTCCTCTACGCCGATCACTCTTAAGTTTGGTCTTTTTATGCTGTCCCATAATTCTTGGATGTTATGTTCTTGATTTCTAGCAAGTTTTGCTGTATCGTCTAAATTCTTCTCTAGGACATATATTTTGTCTTCATTGTCTGAGGTTCTTTCTTCCAAGTGGTCTATTCTGTTGGAGATGTTTTCAATTGAGCTTTTATTTTGGTTTATTGCTTCTTTCATTTCTGGAATTTCTGTTTGGATTCTTTTTAGAGCCTCTATTTCTCTATTGAAGTAATCTTTTACTTCCTGTATTTGTTTTTGGAGTTCTTTGTCAAAATGATGTTTTGCCTCCTGTACCTGCTCCCTCATCTCATTTTTGAGTTCATTCTTAAGTTCCGTAAACATTTGGCATATGTAATTTCTAAATTCCATCTCTGGCATTTGACCAACTGTGCTTGCCATGACATCTACCGATGAGGTACCTTGATTTGTTTGTGTCATTTTCTTTCCTTGTTTTTTCATGTTGCTTGTGTGTCTATTCTTCCTGCACTGTGGGACCTTGACTATTTCGATTTTACCTTAAAGCCTTATGTTGTTCCTGTAGTACAATGCTATCAGATCACCTTATAATTCCTTTACATTTTTAAAACCTAACACTTTCTATTCAGAAAATCCAAGTTTTATCACAATGTACAGATTTTGTTAACCCAGATAGTATTTCCAATTTACTCTGTACTCTTCTGATAGGATTTTATAGCTTCAAGTATTGGATACAGAGGTGTTATGTTTAGGAAGAAGGAAGTGTCTTGAATTGTTCTTTCTTGGAAAGTATGAAAAGAGATATCTATTGAAGTGGTTTAGTGGAAGTGGTTTAGTATCAGTAGACGATGGAAGAAAGAGAATGGAGTTGACAATTAGGTGGAAAGACCAATTTATATATAAAGTAAGTTAGAAAAGAAAAAAAAATGATAGAAGAGTAGGAATTGGTGTAAGAGAGAGGAGAGAGAGAGAATCAAGGAAATAGAGAGTAAACTATATATAACACCACTTTGCTACCCAGTTCAATTGCGCCGGTTCTAGAAATCCCAAGTTCTGCGTATAACTTGTTTTTGCCTCTGTTTAGTATGCACTGGCAGGATGTAAACATGAAAGATGAAGGAGGAAGAAAAGATACAAGAGTGAGAAGGAAGAAAAGAAGGAAAGAAATAAGGAGCGGAAGCAAACAAACACACTAACAATCAATGCGGAAGGAAAAAAAAAGCAGAACAAAACAAAGCCAAAAAAAGAAAAAGAAAAATAAACAAACAAACAAAAAAAACCTCCCTGAAATCCAACAAAACAAGCAAACCTACAAAAAGAAAAGGGGAAAAAAAAAAAGTCGAACTCCAAGTCTCAGACAAAACGGGCCCTGGGAAGCCCCCCTCTTTTTTATCCTTTCCAGTTCAAACCAATTGTTATTGGATCACGTCTAGACAGTGTGTGATCCTGTTAGTGAAATCAAGGCTGCATCTTAGGCCAGTGGCTGTACGGTTCAGTGAAGGAGTGGCCCAGGGGGTTTGTGTGTGTCAGCAGATGAATGGCACCGGCAAGGGGACCCTCCAGAAGGCACCCCCTCCCCAAGCCCACCCACAGTTGCAGCTTCTTGTGGCTGCTGCGCTGGCCTCAGAAACGCCTTTCCCTGCTGACCACCCGAGCCTCACCTAATTGTGCGATGTCTTCAGAGAGCTGGAGGGTCCCTGGATGGCTGCAGCCGTCGCTCTCCGTCTCCTCCCCTTTGTCTGGGTCAGCCACTGCAGCTTTCAAAGATGGCGGTGCTCTCCTTCCAGTCAACAGCAGCTCCGCAGACTCCCGTATCCTCGCCGATCGATTGCAAAGCCGTTGGGTGGTTGTCTCCCTGCCGAAGTGGCACCGGGAAGCCACAACTGTGACTGTGGTGCAGACAGCGCTGCTTCGGACTGTGGCCCGCTCCACTCTGCCCCTGTTTGCTGTTCACTGATCTCTGCGCCGCTCTGTCCGGGGCCCCACTACTGAGGGTCGCGTCTGGCGGAGTGTGGATTTGAACTGGTGTTGTTGACCCGCGGTCTCCCGTGGTTCCCCAGCACCAATCCCGCCGGCTGTTATCGCTGGTTTTTATTGCCGGTTTCACGCTGGTGTGCCGTGAGTTTGGCTGGGGTTGCAGTAGTAGCGCGGTCTCCCCACACTGACTTTGTTTCGCAGGGCCTGTGCACCACCCAGGCGGTTTTGCAGGAGCCTCGCGGCTCCAGCCGCTGCAGACAGCTTGTCTCTTTCTCTCTCTGGTAGTGGTAATCAAACCATTCAGGAGATCGGTATTTTCAGCCTGTATATATATGATGAAAGGCAATTTATCTGCTATGTTGGATTCTTTCCACGGAGCTGCCCTGAAGTGCAGCTTCCTCTAATCCGCCATCTTGGATCCCCCCCAAAATAATGATGATAATGAAGGTGATCAGGTAATGTGGGGTTGAAGAAGAAAATGTTTGTAAGTTTTAGCATAACTGTGTTCCTATGCTTCTTTGTCCTGGTGTTTATTTGTATTCAGAATGCTAATATTAAGACTTCCAGGTTTAAATCTACAGAATGAAATAGATGGCCATTTTTAACACAAAGGATCTTAAATCATGTGATTAGAATGAGAATACTTTAATCATTTCTTCTCTTACTTGCTCTTATTTCCTCCTCACCGCAGAATCATCACTGACTTTATCGAACCTGATAATTTTGAGAAGTCAGGCTAACCTGCCCATTTTCTTGAAATGAGAAATTGGATAATAGTGATAATTCCTTCAAAATCTTTCAACCACTCTCCAGGGATTAAGTTAAGCCTTTACCATATAAGCTCCCTAAAAACTTGTCTTCAATCTCACTTTCCAATTTAACTTTTTCTACCTTGTACCTTGCAAACTAGGCTGCTCCTTGAATGTGTTATGATTTTCACATTTTTGTCTTTGAAATTTCAAACGTCTCATGAGGATGACTTTCCTTACATTTATTTCATTATAGATTGACTTCTCCTTTCTGCTTCCAGTTTACTTCCTTGAATTTATTCTTTATAGTCAACCAGAATGATCTTTGAAAAATCCAAATTGGTCATTCCAGATCCTGCTAAAATCCCTAAATAGTTATTAGTTTCTCTCATGACTGAGTTCAAATTCCTTAATACAGTATTATTTCTTAATGCAGAAAAATATTCTTTATTTTTCCCAGCCAACTTTGCTCAGACTGCCCCACAATTTGTTGAGTCATTGTGAGTCATTGTAGACTTTTTAGATGCTATTTACACTATCTCATATACTCTTCCATGTTATCCCATGTGACCTGACCATGGAGGAGCATGGGGCCACCCTTAATTCATCCCTCAGACTTAGGGCTGCCAAAGAAAACATAGAACAGCCATTCAAATGTTAATTCAAATAAACAACAAGAATTTTTAGAATATGTATGATAAGAAACATTTATTTGTTGTCTGTCTGAAGTTTAAATGGGCATCCTATATTTTCTATCATATTAATTCTTGTTTTAGGACAAAGTTAATGTGTTATTTTAACTTCTGTACTTCATGGCATTTACCACAGTGTACTAAAATGGTTACTTATCTGTCTCTTCTACTAGACAGATTTTTTTTTTTTGAGGGGGGAGATAAATTTCTGTATTTATCACTGAAATGTTTGCATCAATTGTTAGTGTGAGCCTAATGTGTAACACATAGAAATAATCAAATAATGGAATATTATTGGATAAGTGAATGGATGATGATGGAGAGACAAAGGAATAGGTATATTAGGACTCAAATTAAACACCTCTTCAATAAAAAATTCCCAGACATCTTCCCAGGAAAAACTATTTGGGAACCATTTTCTGAGTCTTGCTAATACATTTTACCTATTTATTTCATAGCATGTATAATACATGTTCCATGCATAAAACATATAGCTGTTTGTTTATATGTCTTTACTCCTTTCTTCTTGGAAGCATCTAGCAGTTACAGCTTTCAACTTCATCATCTCATAGTACTTTCTGCTTACCACATTGACTTGTTAATCTCTTATAGATACAGAACAATGTGATTTAAAGAAGGATCATATTGGTACACTTTTTTAAAGGAAGTGTTTAGCTGAATATAAATATGATATGCAATAATTTATGAAGAATGTGTTTTTTAGTTATGTTGATAGAAGAGTCATTTCTTCAAAATCACCTGTTGAGTAATTTGTTCAAATCAGCACAAACACTTTGGAAAGTAGTATGGAGATTCCTCAAAAAACTAGGAATGGAACCACCATATCATCTGGCTATTCAACTCCTTGGAATTTATTCAGAAGAACTAAAATCAGCATATTATAGGAATACAGGAACACTAATATAGCAGTGCAAATCATAATAGCCAAATTATGGATCCAGCTCAGGTGCCTGTCCACAGATGAATGGTTAAATAAAATGTGATATATATACACAATTGGCTTTTTTTTTCAAATTTATTTTTTTATTCTAAGTTGTTAGAAATGACAGCACAATGTATTACATTTCATATTATACTCATAGAGCACATTTTTACATATTTCTGGTTGTATACAAAGTATATTCACACCATTCATGACTTCATACATGCATTTAGGGTAATGATATCCATCTCATTCTACCCACAATTGGTTTTACTCAGTCATAGGAGAGAATAAAATTATGGTATTTTCTGGTAAGTGAATGGAACTGGAGAATATTATGCTAAGTAAAATAAACCAGGCTCAGAAAGTCAAGGATTGAATATTTTCTCTCATATGTAGAAGCTAGAACAAGGGAAGAGATTGGGGACCCTATGGAAATAGAAGAAAGATCAATGGAGTGGAAAAAGGGGATTAAAAGAGAAGGAAGAAAAATGTGAATAGGGAGGAATTGTGGAATGAAATTAAATTATGCTGTGTGTATGTATGACTATACCATGCTGAATTCCACCTTTATCTACATCTATAAGGCACCAATTTAATAAAATAAACAACAAATAAATAGAAGGAAGACCAGTGGAATAGAGAAAGAACAGCACACGGGGGAAGAAAAAGAGAGAAGAGAGAATACTAGGGACTGAAATGGAACAAATTATGTTCCATGCATATGTGAGTATGTCAAAATGAACCCCACTGTTACGTGTAAATATAATATACTTATAAAAATATAAAGAATTTTATACTCTATTTTAAGAAAGACTAAAAGCTGAAGATTAAATGTTCAAAATAATAACAACAGCTAATACTACATGAAAGTTGTGTGCAATAATTAAAAGAACAACCAAATAAATTTCATAATTGCCTTGTGAAGTAGGCATTACTCTCACTTATCTATATATTATATATGAGAAAATTAGACTCAGATATTTCTCAAGGCCTATATATATATGAAATATGGGAAATATCTAGGTTTCCCTGCTATTTAAAAAACCCCACATTATGAATAGTACAACTACCATGTAAATCAGTATAGCAGTTTCTCAAAATGCTAGGCAGGTAACCACCATCTGACCTAACTATACCATTACTCAGTGTTTATCCTGAGGAAGTAAAGTCCTCATAGTACAGTAATACATGAATAACCATGTGTTATAGCAACATAATTTACAAGAGCCAAGCTATGGACCAGCCTAGGTGTCCATCAGTGGTGTAATGGATAAAGAAAACGTGGTATGTATACACAATGCAATTTTTCTTTTACATAAATAAAAGTAAAATTACATAATTTTCAGAAAAATGAATGGAACTAGAAATCATCATGTTAAGCAAAATAAGTCAAAATTAAGGGTCATATGTTTTCTCTCATATGTGAAAAATATGAAAAGGAATAGTAAGATGGGTATGGAACTCATAAAAATCAAAGAGTGATTAGAGGAAAGGGACCAAGGGGTGGAAAGTGGGGAGGGAGGGAGAAAGTGCTGAGAGTGATATTGGCCAAATTATATTGTTATATTTTGTATTGTGTGCATGTACAAATATATAAACAAATCCCATCAGTATGTATACATGTGATGCACCAATAAAAAATTATAGGGGAAAAATCCAACATTACATAATATGGCAAATTGTTGAGGCAAAGTGCTTGTTGAGCATGAATAGAAAAAATGAAAAAAAGTTTTCTGGTTTTTGGAGGATCTGACATTTTTGTATTTCTAGAGAGCAGAATTAAGGGCAATGGGGAATATATATTTGGCTAGATTAGAGTGGGAATCTTCTAATACTTGATACTTTTTACACTTAAGTGTAAAAAACGTACTTAGACCTGGAATAATTGTATTTGGAATGTAATTATTTTGAGGCTATTTTATGAGAAAGCAGTTTTCACATTCTCAGAAGATTTAGAAAATGATACGGTAAAGGTAAGTTACCCAGGGGATTCAGCAAGTAGTTTACATTAAAAGAAAATATTGTACAGATTCACGATGAAAAATGGATAGGGCATTTGTTCTTTAAAGATATTGGATTTGATGATTATATCTGCTGTGAGTTCCCTGGCTGAAATGTCAGACATTTTTGTAGCTTTCTATATTAACTGGCAGTATCTGGGAAAAGATGACATTTTAAAGCTATAAGCTCTTTGAATCTCTAAGGTAAAGACTTAAATACCCCATTGGTCGTTCTGTTTCAATGTTTATAGTAACAGTTAAAAAGGATTCTTTATCAATGTGAAGTAAGCCTCCTATTGTTCTTTGGGGAAATTTTGAAGTAGCTATTAACTTTAATGAGGAAGTTTTAGAATGAGACAGGAAATGGTGCATCCAGGATTCTACATGGCTGTGCATTGTTACGACAGAACTCTGAATCTACAGTATTTTCCTCCACGAGGGAGAAGAACGTTTATTTTCTTTGTGCGAATTTAGATTATGATTTGCCCTAAAGAGTTTCCTTATTTGAAAATCCACTGACAGGACATATGAAATGGTATTCTAGAAGGCTGTAGGAAGAAATCATGCTGGATGTGTGTAGTTGAAATTTAACTTGTACTTCACCAGAAATGAATGGCAGGCATGTGGTTGTGATGGTTAGTAACCAGGAATTTATGGCATGTGCCAGTGTTGGAATGTTTTGTTCTGATATGATTGTGCTTTTGTAGCCACTAGATGAGAGTGTCAGTCTTGATTTTCCTGGATGGGCTATTAAATTCTACTGCCTATTGATCCCAAGATGAGGCAAATTCAGTCTGGGCCCTCTCTTTTTTCCCAGTTACTAAGACCTGATTCTGGGATTTAATTTTCTTTTTTAAGATATCCATTTTTTTTTTTTTTTTTTTTTTTTGTACCAGGGATTGAACTCAGGGACACTTGACCACTGAGCCACGTCCAGCCCTGTTTTTGTATTTTTGTTAGAGACAGAGTCTCACTGAGTTGCTAAGTGCCTCGCCATTGCTGAGGCCTCGCCATTGCTGAGGCTGGCTTTGAACTCCATGATCCTCCTGCCTCAGGCTCCCAAGTGCTGGGATTACAGGCATGCACCACCACTCCCAGCTAAGGTACCCATTGTTTGGTTAAAATAGTTCCTTTTACTAAGGGGAACAATAAAGACTGAATGTATTCTAAATGCCTGAATATGGAGGTATAGTTTCAAGGAGTAGTAGTTAGACCATGGGTTCTGGGAGTAGCACATGTCCTGTTAGCTATAAGTTACTGTGCCATGATTCTCTCATGTAAATTAACATAAGTTAAATAAATCTTATCCAAAGTTATGAAGTGTTTTCTTCTATATCAGAAGAACTAAGAGAAGGGTCAGAACCATTTCTAGGATATAATGAAAGTGAACAGGAAATAACTCTTTCCTTTGTAAGCCTCTTCTGCATTACCCTAGGACAGTGAACTAGTAATAGATTGCTAGGATGGTGGGTATTGCTGGAACCATCAGAGTCATTGTGTAGGACAAGAGCACAGAGGAGAGAAGTGAGGACCCAAAGAAGGCAAAGGTAAAGGCCAAGGAATGTAGACAAACTCATAAGATGTCACTGTGTCTGGAAGTACTAGGGGACCATTGTGGCCCTGAGAATGCTGACAGGAAATTCCACCAAGAGAGCCTGCTATGGGGAGCAGAAAGAACTGTCATCCTACCATCTGCCCATGGAGGTCCACCACAGGGCTAGTGCCTAATTCCTGGTTCTCCTAGCCTGCTCCCAGCTGTTGAATGAGCACAGTGGAGGAACCAGTGCCTGCTCCTCCTAATGGATGACATCATCAACCTGAGGACTCCTTATTGATCTGGCCAAAAGTTTTCTGAAACTAAGTTGTGGACTGAGTCTCTTCACTAATCTCCTTCATTCTCTCTCACCTGGCATCATAGTCTGAAGTCTCTGCTACTCCTGCTTCCTTCCCTTCAGTTCGGTCTTCAGAGGGTATTAATTTCTTCTTGTGGTCAGGACTAACACTAGGGTGGTGAGATTTTGCAAAAATGGCAATATGGACAGAGAACAATTGTAATTTTAATGTTAATATAATTGTGAGGAAAATGAGCTAGGCAATTTCAGTTATATATGTAAGTAGGTATTAATCTGGTAAATTGAAAAGTCACTTATGAAAGAGATCTTCTAGGTGGGAGAAACTGGAAAGGGGTTGTAAATTATATTATTGGAGTCACTGGAGAACAGCGGCATGCCTGTGGCAAAGATAAGTACTGAGGTGGGAGAAGAAAACACGTATATATCAAAAGCCTAAGAAGCAGAGTTAGTGTAAAAGAGGAAGTAGATAAAGAGAGGGTGAGAATAAAGAGGTCCAGGAAAAGCTTCCAAGTGTGGTGTAACATAGAGTGCATCAAAGATGAAGAAGATGAAAAGGAAGGGAAAAACATGGGACACAGAGGCAAGGATATAGATTCCAGCAAAAAATTAGAAATAAAGGAGAAATTGTGACCCAAATATATGTAGTACATTCCTAAAAGGTTTCTTTTGACCACTTTCTCATGAATACAAGAAAAGAAACTAAAGGATTTAGTGATAGAGTTGCTTTAAGGATTTAATGGGATAATGTAAGTCAACTAGGAAAAGGACAGATTAGGCCAATATGAAGGAAAGAATGTGAATGAAGTGTTTTGGGTGATCCCTGTTTGGAAGTACCTCGTTCCATCAGTAGAAGAGTGTTAAAGAATCACCATCATCACCAGCCTTTATATCTGCCTTTATATCAGGTTGGCACATTATGAAAACTCAAGTCTTCAGTTACTTGTTGGTATCAAATGATGAAAAATAATGTGAAATAATTGGATGTATAACATTTCTTAGACATGACAGTTGTGTGTTTTAGATATAAATGGATTACACTGCAATCTGAATGATGTTTCACAAGAATTTGGTTTAAAAATATTTCCCCTTATTAATAGTCCTATTTATGGACCAATATCATCTAAAACAATTTTCTCCCCAGGTTTACTTGTCTACCTGGAACCATGCATTTGAATGTGAGGGAAACACAGTTGAATGATCAGTGTTTGATTTTCAACAGGTTGCTGGTTGGCACCTGTAAAATCTATCTCAGGCAAGGAAAAGAATAGTTGTGGGCATAGAATGGAAAAAAAAAAAATTGCAACTTGGCTTTATTTGATAAAAAGCAGTGTAGAAATTCTAACAGACATGAATTGACACAAATTGGTTTGAGTCTGTGTAGTTGTTTAAAACTAACCAACACACAAAAGGCTTCTTTCTCCCATCACCAATTTTTATGGAGTGGAGTGGAAGTGCTCCCTTTATTTCAAAGAAATAGCAGGTCCAAATGTTTTGTATTACAATTGGTAATTGTTTTCTCTAGTGTAAAATGGAATATCACTAATGCCTAATTTACAGGGTTGTAGAGAAGAAAAAATGCCTGGCATACAGTCAGGATTCAGCATATGGTTGCTATTAACTCATTGGGAGTTAAAAAGTGTGGCTGTCATTAATAAACATTAGTTGAAGAAGAAAATGAACAGGATGGATATCTAGGGAAAAACGTCAAAGTTGTGCACAATAAAAAGGCCTAGAAGATAAGAAATCTAAATCAATATTACCAAGGTAGGACAAAAGCACATATAATCGAATAAATCATAAGCAGGCCTTCAAGAACAACGCATGGTTTGTGAAGAAAAATGGACAGTTTCATAAATATATGTGAAGTGAGAAGACAGGAAAGGAAGATTATAAGGCCCTCGAGAGAGATTGAAATGAATGCAATGACAGAAGAGGCAAATGCAGCAAGAAAAATGAATGACTTATTTGTTTTAGTGCTCACTGGGGAGAGCTTGAAGTTGTACTCGAAAGTGAAAAGTTTCCCTGAGGGAGATGGCAAACTCCTAAAACCTAAGAACCGGAAAATCATTTACACAGGTAACATCTCATTATAATGAAAATTACAGTACTTCTAAATTGTCTTATTGTGACAAAATTTTGTTGAAATGATTTCCGCTTTGAAAACCCATATTAATTGATAGAACTAGGGATAAAAGTCAGTGGATGGCCACTTGTTAAAAATTACTGAGAATAATCAAAGTACAAAAAATAATTTATGTTCATAGGTGTGCAGTTCAACAGTGCTTATAATAAAGAGGCTTATGGAAATTGTAGAAAATACAAAAAGAAAGGAAAAGCTAACTGTAAAACATATATGATGAGATATTTTGCCAAAAATTTATGCTTATAAAAATTTTAATAATGTCAGCAAATGCTTATCATAATAAATAAAATAAAATTGCATATTTAATTAAATTGCAGAGAATAAAATAATAAAAGAAAAAGACTGGGTAGATTCATAACAAAATGTTAAAAATATTGTCTCTGGATATTGAGGCTATTGATTATTTTTACAGTCTTGTTTGTATTTTCTGAATTTTCTAAAATTAGTATGTACTTTTTCATGCGCGTAACCATGTTAAATATGAATTTTATTTTATAAATAAGTACATGTATAAAGTTCAAAAATTCAACTAATCTTATAAGTCTTATCATTAATAACCTTGCCTTTCCCTACCTTTTTTGCTCTTCCAAGGCAGCCAAGTTCAAACAAGAACTGTTTCTTCTGATGATTATCTTCATATTTCTAAACAACTGCTGTTTATGATTTTAGGGATTATTTATTGACTTATTCACCTCAGAAGTGGAGGTACTTTTCTTATGACTTACCCCAATATCCATGCAAATATCCTTTCAATAGATATTCAAATATCCCCACAATCTCTTACATTTAATTTAAATGAATATTTTGTGTTTACCCATCATGTAGTCATAGAGTATAACATGATTGCTTTATGTTATTTCCTGCATAAATTTTTGTTATTCTTATGGTTTAAGAGTTACCTCTTTCTGTCACTGTTGTTTTCATGGAAAAACATTCTAAAACTGTCAGAGATGTAAAGCTCCTCTCAATGTATTAAAAGATATCAGATAAGGTCTTAGTTCAAGTTCCCTAGACACAAAGCCTGGGAAAGATTTGCAGCATTTAATTTACTGAATAAGTGCACTCAAAAGAACAGGAGTGAAAGGGGCACAGGTCTGGGACAGGAAATAAATAAATATATGGTCTTTCAACTGGGGTCTGATTTTATAACCTGGTCCCAAGGGCGCCGTTGGGACAGAGTGAACTCTGAGCACTTGGTTCTGGTCTGGGTGATAGGCAGATGTGAAGTTTGTAACCTCTGGGGCAGGATAACTTTCTCTTGGCTAAAGACAGTTCTCCTGAGGAACAGATAGCTGGGTGCCCTTATTCTCTGTCTGCAGGGGGATGGGTGCACTGGCCCAATAAAGTGGACTGGGGCAGGCTACCACAGTATGTTAGTCTGTTTTCTGTTGCTAATTATGCAATAGCACAGGAGACTGGGAAAGTTGTAAAGGAGAGAGGCTTATTTTTCTCTGGGGTCTGGTAGTGTAAGGTTAAGGGGCCACATCTGGTGATGGCCTTCAAGTTGGCAGAGTCCCAATGCAGTGCAAGGTATCACTTGGCAAAAGATCTAGTGTGTGTCTTCTTCTTCTTCTTTTTTTTTTTTTTTTTTTTTTTTTTGTGGTACTGGGGATTGAACTCAGGGGCACTCATCCACTGGGTCACATCCCCAGCCCTTTTTTGTATTTTATTTAGAGACAGGGTCTCACTGAGTTGCTAAGTGCCTCGCCATTGCTGAGGTTGGCTTTGAACTTGCGATCCTCCTGCCTCAGCCTCCCAAAGTGCTGGGATTACAGGCGTGCGCCACCGTGCCCGGCTAGTGTGTGTCTTCTGATCTCTTTCCCTTTTCTCATAAAGCCATCAGATTTTTATCATGTGGTTCCATCTTACTGACTTTCATCTTAATTATCTCCCTTAATTATAATCTCTAAACATCATGAAGAGGTTAAGTTTCCATCATATATACATATGTGTGTGTGTGTGTGTGTGTGTACATATATATCTATACATGTATATTGTGTATATATATATGTATATTATATATATTTGTAGATATATATGTGTATTGTATATACATATATATATATATTTGTAGATGGATGCAATACCTTTATTTTATTTATTTATTTTTATGTGGTGCTGAGGATTGAACCCAGTGCCTCACTCATGCAAGGCAAGTGCTTTACCACTGAGCCACAATCCCAGCCCTCCATCTTTTTAATACCTCACAATAGGGGTTAAATTTCAACCCATGAGCATTTGGGTGACACAGTTGAACCATATCCAAATCTTTGCAAACAGTGTCCGATGTAGGTAACGTCTCAGTTTCTTTTTCTCCCTTCCTTTCTCCCTCCCTTCTTTCCTTTCTGTCCATCTCTGTTTTGGGGACATTTTCCATTGATATTCAGATATTAGTACCTTTGGTTTTTCTCTTGAGATAGCTAGAAACTTAGAGAGTAATTTAGTCATTTTCTGGAACCATAAATGCCTTACTTTTAGCACTCTTGGAGCTGTGAAGCAGGAAGTAGTTTACTTGATCATACTTTTCAGCAAAGATTTTTACCTGTACCCCCTTTTTTTAATGTTTGTCCTCTCTTCTGCAACTCTGGATGCGACCTCAAGCCTACTCTTTTCTCATGGTGGCAAAGAAGCAATAAATGGGTAGAAAATATGGGAAGCAAATTGCTTTTTAAGTAGACTTTCAACACATACTTTTTTGTTGTTGTTTTGTTTAGTTTTTTGTCCTTCCTCTGTGTACCTGCCTTCACAAGTAACTGCTTTTCCCAATACTGAGCCGTTCCAGAGTTCTGTGACACAAAAAATATTGACTTTTTTCTCTTTCCTCTGAACTGCTGCCTCAACGTTCAACTATCTCTGGTCTGCTTAATAAGTTACAATGTGTTCTTCTGCTTTCCAGCTATAAAAATATTCCTGATATTATATCTGTTGTCATCCTTTTTTTTCCTCCCATTACTCTCTTATAGTCAATTTTAGGTGACAAACTCATATATTCAATTTACCATGTTAAGCTTTTAGACACTGGTTCTTTTAATATAATAAATTTTAAATTGCTTGCCTGTCACCTGTGTTTACAAAATTACAAAGCCACTTAGTAATCATATTTTAGCTGTATATTGGACATCTGAAGATTATCTTTGTTAAGCAAAGTGAAAAGCAAAATACAGTGAAATGAAAATGGCACCATGCTTTTCTTTATCAAAGAGAGTCCATAAACATGAATAAACACTTGAATTGATGGGAAAATTTGCTGTCACTTGCAGTTTTGGATTGTCTGTGCTCCCATGTAGAATGGGCATTGATCCTGTCTGATGTTCCAGTTAATATTGTGTCTCAGAAGTAGCATTCTTTGTGTGAGTCCAGGATGAGACCTTGGCATTGCAGCATCTCAGCATATGAGATTTTTGCCATATGCAAGTAGAGGATGAACTTCTCACTTTATCTAGTCCTTACAAGTAAGTTTGCAGTTGTTCCCAGAATGGAATTTTCCAGACTCTATCTTCACTGTAATATATGCCATAATAATAAGAAAGCTCTGGCTCTCTGGAGAGTAACTCAGCCAAGGAAATTCCATTTTCATGAGGAAGCATAGTCTCCCTTGAGAGATTTGGTTGGATTGAAGTCTGAAAACAGTTTCTGCAGGAGGACTGACAAGGGCATGTCATGATGATCCTGTGTTATTATCGTCTGATCCTGAAATAAAATAAGATTTGTATTAATCTGCTTTCATGATAATTAGATAATTGATGGAGAGAGTTTTGCTTACATTTATCACAATATTCTCTCTTTGGTTGATAGTTTTATTCTTTCTCTAGTCCTGAGAAATATGACACATGGCATTACTAATAGATAAAGTAACTGTTGAGTGAACTGCCAAATGTACCACAGCTCTGTAAGCAGCAGACCAAAGTCTAGAGCTGAGGTCCTGTGAAACGAGTCCTGTATTCTTTTAACTTCACAGTGCTGGCTCTTTTTTTATATGTTCCACACTCACAGATGCCTGACATAATTTGTTTTAAGACTGTCATTGGAGTTATGTTTTTTCTTTTAATATTTCTGTTCTTTTGTAACTACAGTAAAAGTTCTTTCAAGTTAAAAGATTATTCTCTCTAGACAATCAATTCTCTGTGTCATTCATTAAATCTATACTGAACTAATTAGTAATTATTAGCAACTAAACTTCTATTCACTATTTATGTTTCTATAAAACCTGACCTTTAGCCTTCTCAACATATTTTGAGGTATATTCATCTACCCCTGTGTTTCATTCATGATTTTGTACCATTTCTCCTGAAACTATCTTAAATTGTATTTGTCCTTTAACACTTTGCTATCTCCAAATCATTCTGGTTTGAGGAGACATCAGAAAAACCTTTGTTCACAAGGTAGCAGTCTTGACAATGGTTGGTGGGACCAGGTCAAGGGAAATCTGCAACTTCATCATAGGAGATAAGTTTACTGAGTGAAGGAGATGTTTCCCCTAGTATAGATTCATGGCTGTGGCTGTGAAGCATGGGCTAACTTGCAACAATATGTACTTAAAGAGCTATAGAAAATGAGAAAAATGTATCCATATCTTTGGGCTGTGGATGGCTTACTTGCATGTTATAAATAGACTTCTCACCAGTGTAGCAATGAAAGTATTCATATGTATATATATATATGCATATATATATACATGCGTATATATATGCACATTTATATATATTTACATATATATGGAATATGTTTTATGTATAGTATATATGTTGTATATGAAATACATGTATATGAAATACATGTATGTACATGTAGGTATGTTTGTGGTGTATGTGTGTGTATGTGTATCACTGAAGAGTCACTGAACAATTTCTAGCAACATAAAGAAATAGTTCCACTCTGAAATATGTCCCTTGTGGTTCTGGAAAATAGGTATGCAGTATAGGAGACCATTAATAGAGTTATCTGTGAATTCCATTTTCTTAAAACATAGTGTATAAAACAATTGTAAAACATTGTCAGTAGTGAATGTTGCTGCCCACAGAAGTGATATCTTCCTGAGTAGAGTGGTACAGCTGCTTATTTTCAGTGAGCTTATGCTAATTTTATCTGACTCTAGTCATACAATTCTTCTGTGCTTTAAAAGTGCTGCTTGAAAGAAGAATTCAGCATGGACAAGGACCTTTGCTTCTCCATTGTCGTTAGCTGCCTCAAGACTGATGGAGTGAACAGGTTGTTGGCTGCCCACAACTTTCTAGAATGCCTAATAATAAATAATGAGTACTCTAAAGCTCAAAAAGAAACTTACTGACATGTGATGATGAGACTAAGATGTGTTGCTTGCCAAAGTGGCTGGCATTATAATGGACAGTTAACAATGAGCCAGAAACACTAAAAATGTAGGTACCAGGGGCCCAGGAGTGAGGGGGCAGGATTTGGAAAGAAACAGGCTTCTAATTGAAGGTGGTATGGGAGTGTGAATCTAGTAGAGAGAAGCTAATGTGATGATAAAGAGAAATCAAGCTGGGAAAAGGTTGTGAGCTTTTCTGACAGGCCACTAGCTACCATGAAGGAGCTCAGTAGGTGGAGATGAGGAGAGAGTGACCTTGACTCCTCAGAGTCACACACCTAATCTCACTCTTTCCAGAGGGGAACTCCTCTGGAATTAGTGAAGATTTTCGAGGATTCCTACTTTCGTGTCTTCTGATTTGAAGATAACAATGGAGGAAAAGCAATCTATGTACCAGGCAGATGAGGGGCCTTGGTGAATCGGACACATTTTGAGTTATTGTCCCTTGCATTTTATCTACGTTGATGAGGTAGATTCTTAATCTTATATAACAGAATTCTATAGAATTAATGGCTGATAAGCAATTCAAAGTTATTTTCTTCCAGTTCTGAAATCTTAGAAGTCTATATCAAGGTACCAACTGATTTGGTGCTGTTGATCCAAGATGCAAAGAAAAGACCACCAACTCCAATTTTAAATTAAAGCAAGCTTATATTGTATACACACAAAGAGAGCTGGCCAGGGCTGCCCCTCCCAAACACTGGGCTTGGGGTCAGCCCCGCTCTCAGGGAAGACAAGGTTTTTATAGTTCAAAGAGTTACAAAAAATCTTGGGAACTTACAGCTAACAAGGTCAGACATGTGTAATTCAAAGCAAGTAGCAAACTAATCACCTACATGGCATTTCATTCCAAGGAAAAGGGGGTGTAGTCAAACCCCATATCAAAAGTTTATGAGGCACCGTTAGTTTTAGAGAGAGAGTTGTTATCTGGTCAAGGAAAGCCAGGCCTGAGTGAGCTCAAGGCCTGGGCATGAATGCCAGACAATAAGCTCAAGCCAAATAAGAATCCTAGCATTTCATAGAAAACTGAAGTGGGCTTTTCATAACTTTTTGACAGGATGGCTCTCAGTCTTAAGATGAAATTAGGCTGGTTTATCAGTGCCTAGTGAGAACATGCTTCTTCTTTCATGAAACAGCTGTCTCGTAGCCACATTCTTGCTGCATTCTTGCTGAGGAAAGGATCTGTTTTATAAGGGTACTAATCTCATTCATGAGTGTTCTGCACTTGTGACTAATCAACTGCCAAAGGCTCCACCTTCTAATATCATCACACTGGGGATGAGGATTTCAACATATCAGTTTTGAGGGTCCACAGTCATCTAACCTATAGGAGGTAGCAATGGTAAAACTAGTGACTAAAAGACATGACCAGAACAACTGTGAGGAGGAAAAGTTTATTTAGGAGCTCACAGTTTCAAAGGTCTCAATCCATAAACCACGGAGTTCATTTCTCTAGCCTCAATGTGAGGCTGAACATCATGGCAGAAGAGTGTGGTAGAAGGGAGCAGCTCACATTAAAGTGATTAGGAAGCAGAGAGTCCACTCTCTAGATACAAATATATATCCAAACCCAAGCCCCAATTCCAACCTCCTCCAGCCACACCCTACCAATTCAATTACCACTTAGTTAATCCCATCAGGCAATTAAATCATGGATTGGGTTAAGGCTCTTACAACCCAATCATTTCTCCTCTGAACTTTCTTGCACCATCTCACATTTGGGGGCCAACTCACATCCAAACCATAACGCAGCGTCAACTCTGAAGTTCCTATTTCACTATGAACCAAAACAAACTAAGTTTTTTAAAAACAATGTTTTAGGTTTTTAACTTTTAAACTTCTACAGTATTTCCCCTGTGTTAAGTAAAACAGATGCTTGATAAAGACTTGCTTTTATTAAAGAATTAAGGCAATATTCCTGGAGGGTTAAACATTTTAATGAGATAATTCTGAAAGAGAAAATGTATATACAATTCTGTTGTCTTATTGTTTTTTGTTGGTTTACAACAATTGTTTAAAATTAGTCTTAGGCTAATTGTGGCCATTGCTCCATTATTTTGCATTCTTTGAGAATGAGTAATCTATTTTGTAAGATAGCCTTTACTGTCTGTTGCTTAGTTTCCTCAGGTGTAAAATGAAAAGATTGCATGACATTATAGCTAAGCCATTTTTTGACCTGTTTTCCATTCTATGTACATTGAGTTTTGCTACTCCTGATGCATATTTAATTCCTTCATTTCATAAATATTCTCTTCTCTCCAACCAGGATTGCTTTATATTTATTTATTCTTTGTCTCTGTACATTAGCTATTTAGAAACTTGAAGATTCTCTGATATGCATATGTTACTATGTTACCATCTTTTGTTCTCTGAACTAAAGCTGAATTTGCAAGCCTATTCTTTGATTCTTTTCTATTTAGCACATAGGTCCCTGATGATTAGGTTGAAGTAAATTTCTTCATCTGTCAGTGGTTTATTTGGTCTCAAGACAGACATTCCATTTTTTAAGTGTAATGTTTCCCCCATTCTATTTATACAGTCTACTTCTTCAGTGCAAAGACTTAAATGATACTCTTTGCATTTTCTGTTGATTGCTGTGGAGGTTGGCCTAGTATGCCTGACGGGCTTCTGATATCATTCACTAACTCCTACAAAATTACATGTGTCTTTTTTTTTTTTTTTTTTTGAAATGTGAAAATTTATTTACCCAAACGATGAGACCCTTTTCTTTGTTTTCTTTTTGTTTTTCCCTGCCGAACACACAGAGCAACTTGTCTTTGCCTGTTTTTTTTTTTTTTTTTTCATTTTTTATCATCTGTTGAATTCCTGAGAAAAGGAGCCTTGGTGGAATTGAGAAACCGTGGTTTTGTTTGTTTTGTTTCTTGATGTTCTCCCTCTTGCACATTCATTATCACAGATCCTTGTTAGGGTGAATTTATGTTCAAGTTTGTTCTGTGAACAGTGTTTACCAGTCAGATATCTGTTCTCAGAGAATATAGAAAGAGTGTGAGACTGTTTTAAAATTCTGTATTTCAGAATATGGTCAATTATTTTGCAGTAGTGAGTTTATACAAACAAGATGGATTGTTTGATTCTTGGAGATTTTATTACAATTCCTAATATTTTTAGAAGGAGGATCAAAAACAATTTCAGGAAGGCTGATAAAGTTTGTAAAATTTTCTCTGGGTTTTTGTTCTGTAAGAGCCTTAATGAGGAGGTAGCTAAGATGGCGGCTGGCTGAGAGCCAAAGAGGAGGCGTTTAATTGTTTTCTCCTGACCTTAATGTATTCAACTAAGAATCCTTCTGTGCCGGTGAACACTGTGTGACGCACCTGTAAGTTAAGCTTGTGACACGTGTATACTTGTTAAGGTGAAGAGTATTTAACCAGAGGGAATTGGAGTTGGGGGTTGTTGTTGGAGTTGGAGAGAGAAGTCAGAAGAGAAAGCAGAATAAAGAACCTACTCATTCCCAATCTGCCTCTGAATTCTTTCCCACGGTATTGTTGCTGCAGGTGGCAACAGCTGCAGGCGGCAACATTGTTCTTCTGGATCATGCCCACATCTCTCATATATAGTAGGTCTATTCAAGTCAAAGCTCATTTTGCATTTTATATCCCCTTCCTGGGTAATCTCATAGTCTTAATGATTATGTTTTCTTAATCATGAGTTATTTGATTACAAGGAACAGACACCAATTCAAATTATCTAGGAAAGATTATAATAAAACCAGAGAAGAAACGGATACAAATAGAATGATAAAAAGCAAAGTTTCTCAAGAACTGGAGGATCATAGGACTTTGATTCTATTGTTCAAGGACTTATCATTTTGTCTGTTGGCTTCATCATTATCTCTTTCTGCAGACTAAGTTTTTTCTTCTTGCTTATCTATTGTCTATTAGGACTATTCCAATAGTATCCTCAGATCAAAGTAAGAGGAACCCTTTTCTAGGATCTGATCTACTTTGATTTCCTTCTAGATCAGACTCTGGGTACCTGGGTTTCTAGAATTCTCTGGTTGAACTATTCTTGAATATCCTACCAGTGTTTGTGGAATCTTCTTCCTTAGGCCTGCCCTTCTGAGGGCAGCCCATGTAGCAGGGGTGTGTATTCTTGGACACTAGTGTTGGCCATGGGATGAAAATGTTCAGCAAGTTGTTGGACCTTCAATATGTGTGTGGTTCTTGCTGAGAATCCTATATTCAAATCTGTTATCATAATGTTATATTTGTCAACAGCAAAGCTAGAACATTTTTTAAACAATGTGTTAGTTTAATTTTATAACTTTTAGATACATTTTTGAGTCACAATATATGAAGTTCTATTTGTATTTCTGTACTGAATGCTTCAAATTATGGGGAGGTCATGCCAATGTGGCTATCTTTGAAACATTCCCTTAGAACTCAGTAAATTGGTTTCTATATCATATCTCAGATTCTCTTGGGACAGATACCATTTTTTTTTAACTCAAATGCTTAAATGTTTTACACATATGTCAAGGTCAATTGTTTAAAGTTAAAAACATTATTTTCTCTTTCTAACACCCTACCCTATTCATTCATTCAGCACACTTTTATCAAGAACCTATTCGAAGCTGGGTACTTTGCTAGTCAGTGGGAACAAACTGATGAGCAAAGCCATAAAAGCCCTTGAACTGATGCATTGGAAGAGACAGGTTCCATGTTTGTTTTGGGAACACTGTTATCTATCGTCTAATGAACCCCTAGATCTTTAAATCATATATCATTTGAAATCTTTTGCTTTATCCATAGCCAGTCAACCTGGTTGATTTTACTTTCTAAGTTTCTTTTTTTCTTATTTTGTCTTTTATCCCCCTCCTCTGTGCTGCCATTTTCTTAATTCTGTATTAATGTACCTTTTCTCTCTAGATTCCCATTTGAACTTTTATCTGTTTTTTAAACGTCATCATTATTGTTTTTTCAAATATGTATCTAAAAAAGAAAAACACCATCTTATTTTCTTGATGCGCATCCATCCAACCTCATGGGCTCCTATTTTCTTACCGCGCTCACTCAACCATGCTCTCTCTAGACAAACACTAACTCCCAATGAAATAACATTTAACTCACCATGAGAGAAAATACCTTCTTAAACAGTTTCCATTTTTCCTATTTTGTTCCTTACTCTCTACATTAGAATATTAAACTTCAAAAGCACCAGTCTCTTATTTCTGTTCCTTTGCTCTTGAATATTTTCTCTACCTAGAAGTTTTTTCTCATTAAAATTCAAGTTTTTCCAATCCCACCTACATCTTATCCCAAATGTGCACAAAAACATGATTGGGTTAATTTTCAATGGATTTTTATTGCAACTTCTAAGGAAGTTTGTACATCACAGGAATAAAGGAAAAGCCTAGTGAAATTTTCTCTAGTTATACAGATGATAACTGAGTGGAATTCCAAAGACACTGACTCCCATGGTGTCTGCCTTCTACCAGGAGCCCAGCTACTTTAGGCAGGCTGTAGGAATGATTATTGGCATAACCAAGACCCAAAAGTCCCTTAGGTAGCCCTTAAGTTTTTTCTATATTAATTCAATAAATAGCAGCATGATTTATTCATTCAATTTGATCATTTAAGTCCAGGTAGATAGATCAGATATTTTGATATGGAATTTCATTTCCTTAGGTTCAAAATACTTTCTAATTATTATTTTTTTTTCTGTTTGATCAATGGGTTACTTAAAAGTGTTAGTTTTCATATACTTGGATGTTTTCTAGGTATGTGTGGTTAATAATTTCTAGTTTAAGTCTCATGTTATTTTATGATTTGAATCATTACAATAGAGATTTATTTTCTGGTCCAGAATAAGATTTATCAATATAGAATATATTAGATTTTTTTCCCTTAGGAATATTAAAACAAAGGGCGTGGAAAGCATTAGCAATTCACATCCTTTTTTTTTTTCTAGTAGATGTTTCCAATATATAATACATGTTACAAATATTAAAAGATGTATCTACTAAATTCTATAGAAGAATACTATTGTTGAGCTAGGGAAGAAATCGAATTCTCCTTTTGTTGGTACTTAGGAGAAGACAGGACACAAGGAAGATTCATTATATCTATCACAAGCTTAAGAGAGACTATTGTTTCTCTCACATTACATGAAAAAACATTGGAATTAGTAGAGTCAATTCAGTGAATCAAAGGATAATTTTAAGAGCTTGACAATGATAAGATGTTATTAAGTTAAGGCCAATGGAATAAAAATATATCTTCAAAGACTTAAATAGAATTTAAAGAATTTGCCTTAATTTAAAAATCAGGTGGATGAAAGTTTTAATTATATTCTATTGTATTCTAATATTAGACCAAGTCTCTTTGGACACAGAAATCCCTTATTCAATACTGATAAACATAATCTAAATGAAAGGCAACCTGTGAACCAATTAAGAATGCATTTTGTGAAAGTCTGCTCTTGAATCTTGAAGTATGCACCCAATTCACAATAGCAGATGCCGGTATGCAGCTGATATCTCCCTAACCAGGAGCGTATACACAAAGAGCCATGTAGTCTCTGGATAATAATAATATCATTTTGTTTTTATTGAGCACTTATCTCTGAGGAACTAAAGTGATTTACAAGAATTATCTCATTAGTTCATATAATATTCTTATGAAGCAAAGAGGTGGCAGCTGATGTTGTCTCTGTTTCTTAGTAGAATTCTCTAGGTGTAGCCTGGAAAATCTGATTAGATAGGTGAGCCAGATTCATAACATCCTAATCTAAGGAAAGCTTTCTTTTCAAACTTTGAAAGCATCATTAACATTCAGAACACATTTTTACAAGTACTAAAGTTCTCAGAATGCATGCCAGCTAAACGAGCCAGCCATTTCTACAGGTCTTTTTGACATGGTACATTCTTATGAACTTAAGATTTTTTTTAATAGATTTTCTATTAAATTCAGCAAGTGTATTTGAGAAATCTTCTATTTGAGAGGGAAAAAATCAAAGTAGGGTTTCTTTTGCTGAGATGTTTTGATCTTATTGGTAAAATAACTTACTAAAAGAAAAACTTAATTCAGGTATCACACACATATACACTATAGATATTCATATATATAAATATAAATATACACACATATATACTATATACATATAACATATATATGAAATATATACACATATATGGAACAAAATATCAAATAGACATAATGTGGCATAGAGGGTTATATACACTACTATAAGCAGATAATTTTAAGGAAAGTTTGAATTATAAACATAGCTCCCCAGTGTCCTTTAAATAGAAGGCAGATGCTGCATGATGGCCTTCAAGGCTGTACATGGACTGTCTTGATTACTTATCCAACCTCATCAAGTACAGAACTGTTTCATGTTTGCCCTGTCCTCAAACTTTTAACTCCTCTGCCCATGTCCCCAGCTTCAGCTGATGACCTTGCATCCTGTTTCACCCAGCAAATAGAAACGGATAGTAAAGCATTTCCATGAGCTGTTGCTGGCATGTTTGCAGACTTCACCTTGTCTGTCCTCATGTCCTCTGGCTCTCCTGCTTACCACGGAGGAGCCATCTGTGCTGTTTCTTAAGCCTGCTCTCCCCCACCACTTCTGTTCTAGATCCTTTCCCCTCCAGCCTTCCCAAGGCCATGCTCCAGGAGCGCTTCTCTCTCCTGATTCAGCAAATTTTCTTTACTAAATTAATAGGAAAACATTCTCTTACTTCTTTCATTAAAATAATAAAAAAACTATTCCTTGGTGTTCTTACTCTTACAGAAAAAAATCTTTTAAAGAGATGACTGTACCAGCTGTTTCTATTTTTTATTTTTTTCCTCTTCCAATTTTCTCCATGAACATTCAGGTTGTTAAAGTAGGCAGTGACTTACCTACTATTAAATCCAGTGATTGGTCTTTAGGCGTCTTCTTTGTTGATCAATTGGCATTTGATAATTCCCTCCTATACAAATACACTTACTTCATTCACTGGTTTTCCTCCTGTGTACTCAGACTCTTTTGCCATTGCTTCTTGGTCTTTCAAATCCCTAAGTATTGGTATGGAGGGACTGGAGGTTCATTGTTCATTGTGTATTATATTAAAATGCATTGATACTATCCACTGTTCCCAATCCATTAACAAACCAAACATGGTTTGTTTTGATGCTGTGGTTGCCAGTTTCTTTCTTATGACCTGAGCTACTGGAAGAGTTCAGAGAAGGCTAAGTCAAAACTTGAACCAGATAATCCTTTCTAATTAAATATTTTCACTACAGGTAGAACTCACAGATTCCTTCTCACTTTCTTTAAAACAGTTTAGCTGATAGTTACCCTATTGCAATAAGAAGGGCCAGCTTAGATGCTAGATTAACAGAGTAATTCCTAGAGGGATTCAAATATTACTTACCACTCTAGTAATTCTAGACTGCTGTCCTCCAACACTATGCACAGGACAGGGTCACAGGAATGTAGGGAAACCTGAGGGAAGAGAGGTCATCATGTGGGCAGTGGAAAGTTTTCACCTCATTATTGAGTCACTGAAGAAGGCCACCCTAAGCCCAAACCCTGAAAAACTTAAGGTTGGATGAGGGCAGTCAGAAAGAAAATAAATGAGTAAGAAGATGAACATTTCAGAGTTTGAGAGAGAGATAAAAATATTTAATACTGATATGGTGACTATCAGCTTATACAGTGATCATTGAAGTTTGAAGTGAAGATGAGCACTCATCTGAGGAAAAGACCAGAATTTTAGAGAATGCTCAGGAAATGTGGAAGGACGATCATGTAGATGACCAGGCAATATGGCAAGAAGGAAGATCATGTAGATGACCAGGCAATATGGCAAGAATTGGGAGAACCTCTACATATCCTCACTGAATTTGCATTTCTAAAATAATTTACGTATTTGGAAAGAAGGCAAAACCATACTTCAACACTATAAAATTGGACTTTGAATTCATATTTCTTCAGGGATCCTTAAATAGTTTTTAGTCTTTACAAGGCCACAAACTCATTGAGAATTTAATGAAAGCTATGAATCTTTCCTCAGAAAAACAAAAACAAGTGCATAGATAGACATGATTCTGCAAAAACAGAATCAGAGGACTCCTGGGTGCTGGCTGTTATTCACAGAGAAAGAAGGCTGGTGTTCTGGTGTTTCTTATATTCCGTTTGAGATTTTTGGTGCTGCTGCTGCTGCTGCTGCTTTCTTAGATTCACATGAGATTTTGTTGTAATGGTAAAAAAAAAAAAAAAAAAAAAAAAAAAAAAAAAAAAAAAAACCTACTGAAACAGAGTTCATTTCACTAAGTTCTGTTTTCTAATTTCATTACTGCTTTTTGTGATTATGCCATAAATGTACACACACACACACACATACACATGCTCTCTTATGTAAAGATAATAATATTTATGCTACCAGTGTTATATTATTTTAGGGGAAAGAACATGTTGAATAGAAACAATGTTCCTACAAACTCGTGAAATGACTGCTAATAATCTTCAATGGTAATTAAACCAGTCTGCCTTTCTTTGATAAATTAAATAGAGGAAGTAATACTGTTTTGTTTGTAGTTGAGATGTAAGTAGACAGCGTTATTTGTTTGATGAAATGTATTTCATAAACTTTAATAAAGGTTCGAAATAACACATTTGCTTTATTCCTTGTTTTCCAAATAAGAATGAGACACAAATGTTTCACCTGAGTCTAGGTGAAATATGAAATGATGTAGGAAGTACAGGCAGAGGGAGAATCTGTTTCAAATGGCAGCCAAAAAGGGAAAGGGGAGAGGAAAAAATGAGGTCTAGAACAATATGAAGTTTCAAGTCACTGTACGTAAATAGAAATTTTGATTTCATTATCTAATGTGGATTGGTTGGTTTAGAGAGCTCTTTTGGTTTCAGAAGCCAGAATTCATTTAAACAAAGTCAAGGGAGGTAGAAGTTAAACATCCTTAATAAAGTTACAAATATTGCTGCTATGAAATCTATTTAAGAATATTAAAAGTTAACCAAGTTTAGATATTAGGCATAAGGGTGATAGATAGAATCATACAGAGAAATTAGTGTGGTTCAAAATGTCCTCACTTTGATTCAGTGATGGTAGACCCCACTTAGTGATAAATATGATGTGCCAAAACAAACAAGGTCAAAAGATGACATTACCACTGCAGAAATCAAATGGTGTGATTTTTCTGTAAATCTGTATTTTATTCATGTTTGCATGTTTGTACTCTCTCTGTCTGTATGATTTCTCACGTGGTCTATTATATCTTCCCTTGAATACTTTCCTAGCTATATCAGTCACTGGAAACAATTTATGTGCTGTTTGAAAAACAGACACAGCAGTTACATGGATTAAAATGAATTTATTCCTAGTCTTTGAAGAAAATGATAGATGTTTATTTTAAATATCCAATTAGTTTACCTACCACCATGAACCCACAGACACATCTTAAGATCGTGGTGGCAGAAAATCATGTTAGCTCAGCACACTCAAAAAAATAGGGATTCTAAAAGGCTCTGTAGGTATTTTATCTGTGACAGTTGATGCTCATGAGGAATCATCTATTAGGACGTGGACTTGGAGTACAGAATAAATGGGCAAATAAAATTCTGTCCCTTGCGGAAGATCCAGAAGCTGTAGTAATAATCAACATAGAGTTATTAACCCCCATTTTCTCTTTCCAGCCTCATATAAAGCCTTGGATTGAAAACTGCCTTTAGTCATCACCAAACATAATGGAATAAAATAAAATACAAACTAAAGGAAGAAGTAACTGCTTTTCAATTTTAAACCTTGTGTTTATGAAACTTTTTCAGTCATCCTAAATAAACTTGATTATTCAGAACTTTCTAATGATCATATAAAATATTTCTTATCAAACTTATAAAACTTTCTTATAAAAGCATAAGAATATAATTCACACATTTAGAGAACTTTTTATACTTATGAACTTTTTTGTTTCACTTTAAAGCTTTTTTTTTTTTTTTTTTTTCAGAAAGAAGGGATGCACTATTGAATCACACTTCAACAGTTTAAATACTTACATGCAGTTTGATTTTTTTGTAAAGTAGCCAGGTAACAATATATTTGAGTGATATTTTTAAATGTTTAAGGAAAAATTAGTGTGTCCTGAAAGTAACTGTATTTGAGATGAGCATGTTAATATTCCCCAAACTTCCAGTTATATTTGCCCTAAAGATATACTGGGAAATATATTATCAAAGAAAAGTTTTCTGCACCACATTTTAGAGAATAATATACATATATTTGCTTACTATACACCTTCACCCAGATGTCTCCCATGTCCCTGAGGACTGACCATGTTGGAGACCAATTTTACTCTTTCCTCTAAGTCTGTTTCTTCAACTTGATTAGTGACATATTTTTCCCTATTTAGAGCAAAGTATCATCTTCAATTACTCCATCTTTTATCTATGCTACATCCAATCAGTCATCAAATGACATAGATTTTACTTCCCCCAAAGCTTTCCATTCCTCCTTTTCCTTCACTTCAGTACTCTTGGCTGAGTACTGAAAATTTTCCTTTTTTTTTTTTTTTTTTTAAATTAATCTATTATCTATACCTTAATGAGGCATCACTTGCTAATAGGCAACTCTGACCTATTACTACTTTGTAGCAGCTCACCGAGTTTTCAAAGTCCACTGACTCCAAGTCAGCTCTTGAACAGAGCTCAGAAATCCCCTCATAATGGGACCCAGCTGTGGCTTCTAGTTGCAGTCCCTTCCCTCCTGGCGTCCTGCTTTGCATTTCCAATTCTGCACACCACTGACACACACTTAGCATTTTTCTGCTTGGGAGGCTGCCTCTTCTTGATTGGCTATTAATTAAGATACAGTACCTAAAATTCATCTTGGATGATGAAAATATATTAAACTAAAATAACTATAAGAATTATATATATATGTCCTAGTGGGACAAGTATATCTGAAAGTTTTGGGTATATTTATATGCTCTTTTCAAATAAATTTAGTTTTAATATATGCCACGTTAATTTTCCTTTAAAAATTTTAAAAATGTTGGTCAAATCAATTGTTACCTCTCTACAGAGAAGTCAAATGCATATAAATATTTGAACTCTTGCAGCATCTCACCTACGATCTTTTTTTTCTCTCCTGAAGAAGCCCATTTTGAACTACTAAGATAGAATTATTCACCACTTCTTTGCTATTTTTCTAGCTTATATAGGTTCCCATTATTTCGTTTAATGAGGTAGTTTTTTTGTGTGTATATATACATATATGTGTATACATATACACAAGTGAAAAATACATATGTTTATATAAAATACTGATCGGTGTAACTTACAGCACTATGAAAAACTAGCTGAGTTTTGCCCTAATCTCTCTTGACCCAACCAGAATGATCTTTGTCACATTATTTTCTGTCTAAAAAATGTATTAAATCCAATCATTACGCCAGGGTCAGTCAGTTAGCTTGATCATCCTTCATGTAACTTTAAGACTCTGAAAACTGTGGCTTCAATCAACTATAACAATTTGGAATGGATTGCTTGAATATCTGCCTGAAGCAGACATGAAACCAGTTACATAATTAGACCCATATATATTTAAAATGTGAACATTATGCCAGTTGTGAGACTGAAAGCATGTCATGAAATACATGGATTTAATATCCAAAGGAGTTAAGGCAGTCAATACTGATGAAGTATTTTATGATTTTAATGCATAACTACCTCAATGCAATCAGAGTGGGAACTTTTTTACATTTTTCATTACTGACTCACATGTGTTCTGATTGACATTGATTATCACAAATACATATAGCAACTCATCTAACATTATACATTTCTTTTGTGAATGTACATGTATTTCTTATGTTTTCACACAAAAAATTGCCTTGCTTTTTTTTTTAATAGTTTCAGTAAAACATGCTTTGTGTCCTTTATGACAAGCATCCACAATCCAATAAGTTATGTTTTTTACACTCAATACTGGTATTACAATACTTATGTGAAAACTGTAATTCAATGTATCTTCAAAGAGCTGTCTCAGTTCCTTTGGCTCATTTCCACTCTCTCATAGAGGTATTCTCCTTCTTAAAATTTGGCTCAATGTCCAAAACAAAATATGGAATTGAATAGCTGGAGGACTGACCATCTGCTTTTTTGTTGTTGTTGTTGTTGAACATGAATTTATATCAATGCATTCTACAATCACATCAACTTTTACAAGAACTACATGACACACTGGGTTGCCAAGCTTCAAAGGAACAAAACGTGTAGGTATTTTTCAGACATGTTCTACCAGTAATACATGTTTTTCTCATGATGTAGTTTTTGGTAAAATGTAAGATTTATGATTATTAAGATATTTTTATTTTCTTTGTTTCTTTCCTCTTTTTGTTTATTTTTATTGTTGCATTACAAGTATACATAATAGTGATAATCACTATGCCATATTTATACATGCACATAACATAATTTGATCTGTCTCATTCTCTGGTACTTTCCCTTTCCCTTCTCTCTTCTCTCTCCTTGATCCCTGTGCTCTACTTATCTCCCTTTTATTATTGTTATTTTAATTATAGCATTATAATATATGAAAATATAAGTGAAGGATTCATTGTAGTATATTTGTTCAAAGACGTAGAATAATTAGGTTGATTTCCTTCCCCAGTATTTCCCCATGCCCTTGCCTCTTCCCTCTCTCAATGCCCTTTTTTTTTTTTTTTCCATTTTGTTAGATTATGTTCATATCCCATTTATCCAGGTTTGTTTTAATTAATGCATTTACTTTGTTGATAATTCAACTTTGAAAATTGGGAAAGGAATTCTGGAGAAGGCAATTCCTTTAAGATAGCAGATTATGGAGATTAATATCCCTATTGAAACTCTAGCCTTTTTCTCTTGCTCATAAGATTTTTATTTGGTCTAGGAAGAGAAAAAGGATGAAGAGACTGTCCCTTCTCAGAAAAACGTGGCTCCACTCTTTGCTCCTTCTTTGGGCTAGAGGGACTCCCCTGAAAGTAACCTTAGCTTTCACATTACTTTCTGAAAGTTTCTTTTATGGGCTTAAATTATGAAGGCATGGTCAGCTTTTGAAAATGCAAATTATAAGGCATATGCTGTGTCCATGTTGATGATTTTCATAAAAGCACTTGCCCCCCTGAAGCTGGGCAGGGACCTCGAGGCCTCACAAGGGAGCATAGGTGGCTTCTTCAATGTCTCTTGGTCAGTGTTGGACTCTGCTTTGGGCCTGACTAAGGGATGAGTAAGTTTGAATAGTAAATGTTACTGATTTGGACCTTATACTTTGGGAATTAATTGATATTTAAATTATGGTGGTGATCTTAGAAATTCAGGATCCAATATAAGGTCTTTAAAAATCCTCATCCATGCCCCTCCCTTCGTAGGTATTCATGTTAACACATGGAATGAGGGCTTCACTGATTCTCATTTAAGACGTCCAAAGCATTCTAATGCTGTCTTTTAAACTCAGCCTTATTATAGTCAACTGGAATTATTTCTGAAATCAGGATTTATAGATGGAACTCTTTTTTGGCAAATTAAATATCTCACAAGATTGTAGCTACATCCTTGAGATAAATGTATCCTAAGTTTTACATAGACTTCTAAGTAGGTGATGATGCAGATGATGGGTTGCACCAACATTTTTAGACACCTTGGACAAATCCTTATCTCTGGGAGTCTTGACACTTAATATGAAATAAAACAGGGTATGTATAACATAATATTTCTTATAATTGAAAAATGAGTTTAAATTGTGACTATTTTTTTCCCAAGATAGTTAAAACTATGTTCATCAATTCAAAAATCTACCTCATTTTTCCCAGAGTTGCTTCCAAATTTTAGGGTATGTTTTACTCCATAGTATTGCTGGGAAGGTGTCATCTTGTTTGAATAACCACTAGTACTCTAGAGTGAACCATAGAGTGCCCCTCTATGGTTTTTAGTCTATGAAGCCCATTTCTGAGTGGCCCCTTATTTCAGAACTATGGTCTCATTGAGGTTAAGCTGGGGAAGGATCTTTTTTCCAGGCTTATATAGTTGTTGGCTGCTTTCAATCTCTCATGTACTTTAGGACTGAGGACCTCATTTAGACTTTCAGGTAGCCCCATTGCTCTTTGTGACCCTAAGGGCCCTACCTCTTTTTTTTTTTTTTATGACATACTATGGCTAAGAAAAACCTCATGAGGCTCTCTCTGACTATTCCCTACTTCTGTACTGCTCCAAGAGTAGAAGAAATATGTACTGCACAACTTGCTGAATCCTGGACTTTATTGGAAAGAAAACAGTTTTATTCCATGCCAGAATCTCCCTTTTCTTTCTCTTGACCTCTCAAGTAGATCTGACATTTTTCCTCACTTTCATTTCCTATGGACTACGCTGTAGATGCAAGATTCTGTTTTCCCTAAGGCCTACACTGCTCATTCATTTCTTTCTTCTTTCCTGAGACTGTCCTTCCAGATCAAGGAAATTTTGTCTTATATCTGGATTTTGGGAGTTTCCTGCAGAAAGCTGTTTTTCTTGTGTTAATGTGAATCTGTCATTCATGCTCTAAGTTATTCTTATCCTCCTGAGATCTCAGCTTTTGAAATTCAAAAGTCAAGAATTGATGTTTTTATTTTATCTTTTTTCTGATGTGTCAACACTTTCTTGAGTGAACAACACAACAAAGAATGCCCTAGAGATTTCACAAATAGAAGAACAAAACACACTAGCTCATCTATAAAAATATTGTTCTGCAACAGATATATTATAACTATGTCTATATATATATACACCTATATGCATATTTATTTATTAGCATATGTTTATAATCTTTAAAAGTCCAGAAGTAATCTACCATTTACTAAAACATGATTTAAATATGTTATTTGAGTTCTTAAAGTTCTTTTTCTTTGTTTTATTGGCTAGAGAGAAGACAATGACAATATATATACTGATTTTGTTCACAAACAGTAATCACTTGATAATGTAATCATATGTTCCATTTCACTTTGGAGGTACTAAAGAAGAAAACTTAATTTAAAATATTAAAGTAAGTGACTCTGAAACAATAAACCATTATTAGAACAGGAAACCTATTTATTCTTCCAGATTTTCTCCCCTCAGTAAGATATGGAAGCTATAAAAATGGGTTTCATGGGTAACCTCATGCTAGTCACTGCCATTATCTGCCATTATCTTTTAGAGGGCATGATAAATCCACTGAAGCCCTGAAAGCTAGTTCCTCCTGCATCTAACTTCTGTGAACTTTCCTGCTTCTCTTGGTTTCTTTCAAATTTGTTCATTGTCATAGTCACCTAAGTTGTCCTCTACGTTGGAGGTAAAACTTCTCATGTGGTCTGAAGAATATTCTTTCCAGTAGCCACTGCTATGGCAGATAATCATAGCATATTTTAAGTACCAGAGCAGACCAGTAATCCATATCAGGAATGAGCTCGTTCAATAGGAAGATAAATAGATTTTTCTTTACCTTGAGTATTATAAGGCAAGTGGCCAGCTGCTTCCATTTATAGACATTTAGTTATTTGCCCATGTCAGGTCTTCACTGAAGGTAAAATTAAACCATAAACAATTTGGTTTCAATGCAAATTTTAATCAGAGCCAGCCTTTTTCCATTTGAATCATGAAAAAGCATGCACTCTTTTCTTTTCCACATCTCAAGACCTACTGCAATTTTTTGCAAGACTCATAACTTTCTAGATGACTGATATTAAATAATGTTAGTAGAGAGTAACACCTACAGAATAATATTATGCTTTGTCTTATTAAATATATTCAGTCATTGAGCCAAAAGAAATGATGCCTAATTTCTAATAATTAGGTTTTAGGAGTAAAAGTATTAATGACAATTAATCCTTATCTCCATAAACAAAATTAAGAAGGGGAAACTGGTACTTTTAAAATTTGAAACCAAGAAAATTGAATGTTAAAAATATGAATGCATCACAATTTGATATGACTGTGGGGGCACATGTACTCTGATAGATGATTTATCTGATGACATACACATTTGAATATAAGTGATACACAGGTCCATCATAGTCAAGCTATGGTCCCAGAGGAGTTACAGACATCTCTACTGCTAAAGAAAACTTCATGATAATGAAGTAATGGTTGTTACTTCTACCTTTATCAATGCTGTGTGCAACTAGAAATCTCTGTTATTTTAATTTGCTGACACGAGCTTTTAATTTGATTAGCTGATACATGGATAATGGAGGCTTATATTAAGCAATTTGCATTTTCTTTTAATTTCTCAAGTTATTTCATTAAATGCCAAGAATAATTTAATATTACTGCCTCGTTGTGAAACAACGCTGACTCTTATTGATCAGTTTCCTTATGTGTGGACAATACTTAGCTTTGTGATCTCCCTATTTTCACAGTATAAATTGATATATGAGGAAAATTTATTTTTTATTTTTTATTTTTTTATGATACTAAGAAGTGAATACAGGGCCTCAGGCATGATAAGCAAGTGTTACACCTTCTCGTCCCAGGAAAATTTGTTTTTGTCTAAGGAGTTTAGAATTTATATTTTATAAATAAGATGAAAATGGGTTATTCCTTTAACATTTAGCAATTTTATTTTGATAAAGTTCATTTTTATTTTTGGCTAAAATTAGATATCAGACAACCTTGAGAATTTTTGAAAAAAAAGCATAACAACACTTTTTCAGATTTTAGCATAAGCTTACTCATTTGGTGAAAGACAATAATCACATCCACCTTAAAGTATTTGGAGAAAAACTTCAATTTCTTTACTTTTCAAAGTCTAACCTCATTTGTCCTGATGAAAGTACATCCCATTATCAAAAGCTTTATGGAATTTTGCAGATTAGTGAAGTTTTTAGATTAATTGAATACTCATAGCAACAAATGTTTTGTTAACTGTATTATTGTGCTTTCTGTCACTGTGATTAGCTAAGAGATAAATAAACTTAAAGAAGGAAAAGTCTATTTTGGCTTGTGGTTTTAGCCCATGGTTGCTTGACCTGGTTGCTTTCAGGCCTGCCATGTGGTGATACATCGTGGTGGAGGAATGTGTCTTAGCTCATGGAGGCCGCAGCAAAGAGAGAGAGCTCATTTTATAATAAGTCCCTCCCTCAAACCTGATAAAGTCGTGAATCCATTAGTGGATTAATATATTCATGAGATCAAAATCCTCATGATCCAATCACCCCCCAAAGGCCCCACCTCTGAACATTGCCACCTTTGGGACCAATCTTTTAGCACATGAACTTTTGGGAAACATTAAAAAATCAAACTATCACAGCATTTAATTTGTAAATGAAAAAGTGCCTTGGTTCATTCATTTTCCTTAACAATTGTTGTTCTTAGGTACAATACTATATAATGTTATTATCTGTTTTGCAGATAAAACAAAAATCAATAAATGTTATGTCCCATTAGTTGAAGAACATTACAAGATATATTGAGATACATACTTACATCCTTTATAAACTTACAGTGTATTAGTGATATTTAATTCCAGGTTTTATATGCTACATTAACTTCTCTATTATTATCATCTTACATGTGTATTATATATAGCATGTACTTACTAATAATAGTATTTCTGCTACTAATAAAAATGTAAGATAATAATATTTTAATATACTTATTCAGCAGATTTTTATAATTATAAATAAAGGACAATACTTTAATGTCTTCATAAAAGATGTTAAATATTCCTTTGTATAGCAAAAATATGACCCATTTCACCGGGTGCAGTGGCCTGTAATCCCAGCGGCTAGGGAGGCTGAGACAGGAGTATCACGAATTCAAACCCAGCCTCAGCAAAAAGCTAGGCATTAAGCAATTCAGTGAGACCCTGTTTCTAAATAAAATACAAAACAGGGCTGGGGATATGGCTCCGTGGTTGAGTACCTCTAAGTTTAATCCCTAGTACAACACACATACACACACACACACACACACACACACACACACACACATACATCCCATTTGTTTGAATTCACAGTACATGTGCTTTACCAAATGTGTGATTAGGAAGAAAGACATAAAGTTCTTGTTTGAATACTTTAGTCATAGACAGAATGATCACTTCAGGAATTCTACAAGCTGTAGACAGCATCCTATTTCTATCGCAGTGTGAACTAATTTTCTATTATATTATTGGTTAAATATGGCATCCATATTTTGTTCCATTAGTAAGAGAGATGTTAAACGTGCATTTGATATTCTTAAAGTTTCTGCTCTTTAAAACTCTAATTTAGGAATATTTTTGCAAATGTTTGTTATTTCTTTAAATGCATACTATGTTTTGCCAGATCAGTATTTCTCAAAGTGAGTAATTAGATTTTAGAATCTCTTAAACTGATGTTAAAAAAAAAAGTCACACATTATTTAATGACAGGATATGTTCTGCGAAATGTCATCAGGGGACTTCATCATTTTAGAGCATCATAGCATGTATTTACACAAGCCTAGATTTTATAGCCTACTACATACATATTTAGGCTGTGTGTCATATACCATTGTACATGTAGTATGTCACTGACTAAAGCATTACTGTGCAGTGCCTGACTATATATGTATAAGCTTAACTTGAACATAGAAGAGAAATATTCAGAAATGCTGAGGCACATTAATATCAATTGTCTACCAATGAATAACAATACACCTAGAATATAACAGTAAAAAGAGAACATATTCTACAAAGAAGACTGTCCCCGTTTACTCTCTGAATATTAAAATATTTTTATTTAAGATATTCTTTTAATGGCAAATAAAACCTTATTAAACAAAATGTGAAAAATAAATTCCATTTTTTTATGCCTGTGTTATTTACTGCCCAGTAATACTGACTTCATGGAGAATCTAGGGAAAGTACCTTAGAAAACTTGATGGTCTGTAGTCTCCCTTTACTTTGAATTTTCTGGTAAGAAAACAGGAAATTAGACTTTTCAAATAATTAATTAGAAGAGCAAATATAACTCTCCATACTTTTCAGCACAAGAAAATTGTTTTCAAAACAGGCAACTTGTGAGTTCTTACATGGTTTTATCAAAAAAGATATAGACCCCTGCCCTTTTCAAGATTTTAGTGAACCTTTGCTGACAGGCTTTCTTAGTTGTCATTCCCGCCCCTGGCTCCCAAACATCTAGACTGTAAAATTTGATTCCAGCCTGTCAACCATTAAGCGGCAATAATTATTTCTCAAACAGTGAAGGTGAAGTGTGACAGTCATTTCATATCAACGGCCTTTTCCAAGCTTCATAAGACTTTCAGGTTTCTTTTTCTTTCTCTGCTTATGTACCAGCCAAGGAGAACAGAAAGCTAGGGGAAACAGAACTGAGGTTTCTTTACGTCCTGTTTTTTTTTTTTTTTTCCCCCATCAAACTAGACTTTTAAAATGAGATTTGGTAACAAGCACAACTAAAACACACTTTGTGGTTTCCCAGGCTCTTTAAACATAATTGTGATATTTTATTGCCCTCAATTAGACTACTGATGATAGTTTCTTTAAAACAACAGCATCACCACAATAACAAAGCCCTGCCATTTGATGCACAGAGTAATTTTTGCAGAGAAATTCTATACTTTGTAGAAAACATCTTTTACTATTGCAGTCTTGCTTGAATTTCTGTTATGTTATTGGTTAAACATGGCAGGCACATTTAATTACATTAGTAAGAGAAATGTTAATTATGAAATGGGCTAAAAGTTTCTGGTCTTTGAAAGTTTAATTTAGGAATAATTTGCAAAGCTTTGTCATTTTCTTTAAATGTATTGTTTGTTTTATAAGATTTGTATTCCTCAAAGCAAGTAGTTAGACATTGGAATCACTTGAACTGATGTTAAAAATATAATTTCTTGGTTAAATATTCTGAATCAGAGATGGGGAAGTCAAGGGGATTCCAGGCATTTACATACATTTTTGATACCTTGCTGTGATGCTAATGGACACCATTTTGAAAACTATTAATTAGATACAACTCAGATGTTAAGTTTTAATAGCTTTAGGGAAAAAAAAATACCAGATTAATTTACTCTTCTTTTGAATCAGAAAGCTAAGCTTTGTAAATAGGGACAAAAAAGTTTCAATTTGTATTTTAAGTATAAACTTAGAAAATGTATGCTGGAAATGTAAAGAATGGATTTCTATGGTCTGAATGTTGCTTCTCCTCAAAATTTGTGTGTAGACCCCGTGATCTCAATGTGATGGCATTAGCAAGTGGATTATTTGGGGAAGTGATTAGCTCATGCAGGTGTTTCCCTCATGAAAGGAATTTTTTGTCCTTTTTTATTTTATTTTATTTATTTCTTATTTATAATATTAGTATGTATTACAATTCATAATGCACATATATAGCATCTTTTTACATACAACTGTTTGTATACAAAGTATATTCATACCATTCAGGTCTTCAATCATACATTTAGGATAACTATATCCAATAAAAGAGGCTTCCGAGAGCTCATTTGCCCCTTCCAGGATGTGTTAATTCACTCTACGGCAGTTACAGAGAGAAGTTGCCCTCTATCAATCAAGAATGTGTCCTCACCAGATACTGAATCTGCCCATTCCTTGATCTTGAACTTGCTAGCCTCCAGACCTGCGAGAAATAAATTTCTGTTGTTTACAAGCTACCCAGCTTGTGGTATTTTGTTTATAATAGCAGGAGTAAACTAAGACATGGATCCTGCTTTTGAGAATCCGGATGATGATTCCCATCATGATGACCAAGAAATGGAAGCAACTAATACATGCATCAAGTCATCCACTGATGAATGCACATAGACTCCGTGGAATACTAATCAGTTATAGATAAAATGAAATCCTATCATTTGTGATGACATGGATAGAACTGGAGATTACTATGTTAAGTGATATAACCAGGTACAAAAAGACAAGTACCACATGGTCTCAATCATAGGTGGAATGTACGAAAGTTGATCTCATAGAAGCTTACCAGAGGGGTCAGGAGGGATGAGGAAAGGCTGATAAATGGGTACTAAGTTACAGTAAGATAGGAATAAGAATTTCTGAGGTGCTATTGGATACAAGGTGACTATAAATTATAATTATGTACTGTATATCTCAAAAAAGCTCAGAGAAAGAATTTAAATATTTTTACCATAAAAAGTGATAAATGTTTGAGTAGGTGAATGTATGTAATCTGATTTAAATATCCACAATGTTTGCATGTATCAAAAATCACATTCCCCATACTATGTATAATTTTTATGTGTCAGTTAAAAAGTAAATTTAATTTATATTAAAAAATTTAAAAAGTAAAAATCAGCATATTACAGTGATGCAGCCACATCAATGTTTAACAGCAGCTCAACTCACAATAGATGAACTATGGAACCAACTTAAGTGCCCTACAATAGATGAACAGATAAAGAAAATGTGGTATATATACACAATTGAATATTACTTAGCCTATAGTGTATTTTATGTATTATAGTGCAGTTTACTGTCATGTATAACTAATTAAAACAAATTTTAAAATTTGCCAAAGACAAAAATTATTTTTTTTTTCTATTATCCTGGAGAGACACAGTGCTTAGAGAGCACTGGAATATTGGGGCTTAATGTTTTTATCAAATTAATATCTCTGTATCTATACAGTGATTAATATTTGTGCTATATGCTAAGTAATAAAATTCTACAATTATTCTTGAAAAATTCTTATTTGATCCTAAGAGATTTTCTGTATTTTGAATTTTTGGAGTTGTCCGTTTTTCCTTATGTGTATTTCCCTACATTTGAGTAAAGGTAATATAGATGAATATAAGTAGACTTTCTGTAACATTAATAGTTTTCACTTGTTCTGACCTAATTTCTAGGCATTATACCTAAAAGTTTATATAAAATTCCCAATTATTAATCAGGAGAAAAGGTAACCTTATTTAGTAATTATAAATTTTTAGGTTCAAAGTCCTTAAGTTACTTCAAAAATCCTTAAGTAGCTGGAGAGGAAGTGGCTATTAGAAGTGTGAGTTACATAGCAGTGTGTTCAGCTATGATGTAATACTACTTCTGTGGGATTTAATGATGAAATTAGGAGGCCAGTCACAAACCAGGTGCCTGTGTGGACAGGCATCATCTCCTTTTCCTCCTGCTCTACTTGACAATTCCTGACTAAATTCATTATTCACCATTTGTTATTTATTCATTCAATTACTATTCTATTAGCATGGGCTATAGTGGTATAGAAACAAAAAATCTGCCTTTGTGGATCTACAGTCCAGAGGAAAACACACACACACACACACACAAAAAAAAAAAAAAAAAAAAAAAAAAAAACAAGGAAGAGAGGCATGCAGACCCACAAGGGAAAAGCATTGCTGGTGAAGGGAATGGTAAATTCAAAGACCTGAGGACACAGTGTGCTTGAATGTTCCAGAGACAAAAGGGAGGCTCATTGGCTGGAGTAGAGCCGGGAGTGGTAGAAGCGGAAGTTAATGAGAAAACAGAACAAGACATGTCCTTTTTTGAAGGCCCCAGTCTGTGAACTCAGGTTTTCTTTTGTGTAAGATAAGAAGCCAAAGAGTGCATGAAACAGAAAAGCAGAATATAATCTTACTTACACTTTAGGAAGACCATTCCAGATTGTACAGAGAATAGAGTCAGTTTGGTAGGATTGGAAGTGGGGACAGTTAATGCGAAAGTCCAGGTGGGCTGGAACGGTGGCTTGACTAGTGGGGAAAGGTCCAGAGGGTGCAGAGCACAAGGATTCTAAATGTACTTTGAATATCTACCCCAAAGATTTAGTTTTGGGATAAAAGAAAAAAAAAAAGAAACAAACTGAAGAAAATAGTAAAGATTTTGGCACGAAAAACAAACCAAGCAGCATTTACCAAGGCGTTGAGACTTGTGGGTGAGCCGATCAGGAGAGACTTTTGTGGTTATGTCGGAAAAGTGGGAGGAGACTCCACAGGTTTGTTTTAGCCACGTTAAGTTTGAGGCCTTTGTCACCTAGACCAGGACCTACAAACTGCCATCCATGAGTCAAGTCTTGTGTACTTACTGTCTTTATAGGGCCCACAAGCATAGAATGACGTTGAAATATTTAAAAGGTTGAAAAATAAACATTATTTTGTGACATGAAGTTTATATAAAATTAAAATTGCTACTTAGGAAGATTTGGCTTGAGCACGGTCAGACTCACTCATGCATGTTGTGGTTTTATGCAGAATGGAGTAATTGCAACAGTGACTGTCATGTGGCCTACAAAATTGAGAGTATTTATTATCTGTCTCTCAACAGAGCCCTGATCTTGATAGTATCACAATAATATGTAGCTGGAATTATGGGAATGTTAGCAGCAACTTCTGCATCATCACCAATCAAGAAAGTCCAGTATTTGTTCATTTCGTTAAAGACCTTAGTTATAAGAATATTTAAAAATATATGTAAGCTTTCAAGTGTATATCAAGGCCTTAACCAAAAATAGATTGTGGTGAAAATAAAACTCTACCAGAACAAAGGAGATACTGTATTTTTTTTTTTTTTTTTTAGAAGTCATTTGAATTCTCCAAATTGTGTCACATATGGTCTGGCTTATTCACCCAAGAAAGCACTGTCCTAGTCAGGAACGGCCACTTTCACAAAGTGGCACACCTGTTGTGCTGTCTCTGAGAGAATGTGGATCATCAGAAGTGGATTAGAGAGGAAGGCTTTTCTGCTGTCTTGGGACCCACCAAGGACAAAGGAGAAATTCAATACTTTATTTTTACTGAGTTCTCAGATTCATCTTTCTATAACTCCTAAAAAGAGTGAAGGAACTGAATTCATTTATATTTAGAGAATAGTGTAGTGGTATTGGTATTATTAAAACAACAACAACAACAACAACAACAACAACAACAACAAAAACCCTTTCATTGCCCTAAGGTAAATAAGGTTGATAATTTGCAAGACTGAAAAACAATCTTCATTTTATGAGAACTGAACTCAATTGTTTTGTGTTTATGTGGGAATGCTAGGATCGAAGGACACAGTACATGCTGCAATGTATTTTTTCTCTGAATTTATTTTAATATTATTTTTAGGTATTCACCAATTTTATACATACAGAATTGCTTTATATTCACGCACAGGAAAAACTTTAGAACATATTCAATATGCGAACAGATATTTTCTTTAAAGCCTTTTATATCTAGTGGAGCTTTTTTCCCTTTCTATAAAAAGATATATGGGAGGAGAAATGATCAAATCCCCAGCAGGAAGTTAATACCTGCTGAGCTCCTCTGACAGCGGCAAGGCTCCCCTAAAGCCTCATAAGTGTGTGAGATCCAGTCTTCATAAAAATGAGTCAGGGCTTGCTTGGTGACAGGTACAATCTTCCATTTCTTAAGTTATTTTTAACTTTAGAACATGATTTCTGTGAATTTTATTCTATTGAACCTGTTTCCTAATACTTAATCATGTAAGAAGTTTTTGAAAGTATATAATATGCTGTTTGCTTTTTGAATATTTTATGACCTGAAAAAAAAGAAAAAATACACAATATGCCTCATTATTTTCTTTTATTCCTCTTTTACCTTAGAAGTGTTAGAAAAATTAGATAATATTAAATGTCTAAATACATGCCATGGTCATAAGCTGTGAATTACGGGGAGAGAACCTCCAAATCTCAATGATTTAGAGTACATGCAGATTTTATCATTATGATTTGCATATAATATTGTATGGTTTATACTGTTATTCTCATCAGAAGCATCATCATTACTCTATTATTCATTAAGTCACCATAGGAATATAAAACTTTGCTAGTTATCATGCAAATTTTAATTTTCATTTTTCCTTCTCTATTTTAGTGATTTCTTGACTTTTAATTTTGATCCAACAAAAATGTCTTTAATATTGTATAGTTTATAATCCCACCAGTAACATCAGATAATTAGGTTGACTTCTGTCAGAGAAGTCAGGAATCCCACTAGCTGAACAGAATGTCAGTAAAATTTTAGAACCTGTCTAATACAGTTTATTGGATTGCTAATTTTATAGGTTAATTGTTACAATAGGAATAGCATGTAATTGGTCTGTTTCTTGTGGACAGATTATTATGAGACTGGAAAAAAAAAACCATTAAGTCAATGCTAATAAATGAATATGATCACCTGCTACATAAGCCTTCATATTCTGTACTTCCATAACATTTCAGAAACTTTTGATCAATTATTTACATGACCTGCAAAGAAAGTTTCAGAATGTGGCAAGAATTCCAGGTTAGCCTGAGTTTTCAAATTTCTCTAGGTTTGTCTATTTATTATCTCATGAAAAGTTTTTTTACAAGGCAGGATATAACATGGTACAATCTTTTATAGCAAAATTGTTCAAATAGTTGAAGCAGGGCTGCCTGCTGGATGAGTGCTGGTTGTCCATTCATCTAGGTTTAGGCAGTAAGTACATTTCTTTGTCAGTATCTGTTTGCATCTGCTGATTTATAGTGTGGTCCAGAAACTTCCACAGGAAAATTATATCATCACTAAGTTTAACCATATCATATCATCACTAAGTTTAACCATAAATACTTTTTTAAATTGGTGCATTATAATTATTCACAAAAGTGGGATTTGTTGCCACATATTCATAGGTACACATAACATAATTTGGTTGATTTAATTCCCAGTACTTCCCCTTTCCCTCTGTCCACAATTACACTGTAGACATTTGCATGGGGGAAGAGTGGTCCATGATGGTCAAGAAAGCAGCAAAATCCAGTATCCAGGAACTGACTGCAGAGAAGAGAAGAAATATTTCATTTCAATAAGCTACATCTGGCAATTAGACACTCATTTTTTGAGAATGGCATTTCTGGTTTTGCAATAATGGCTGCTGTGTGTAACCCATTCAATATGGTGCTCTGGGAAGTATGGATTAGCTTGGGGATTGTATGTGGATATGTTCTCCATAGCTTTTGCAGTAATTTCAGGAAACAAGCCCTAGACTCTGTTACACTTTAGGGCCCAGGCAGCCTTTACACTAGGCTGAGCTGTCTCATCACTGTATTTATAAGCCTTGGTGATTGAGGAAGGGTCAGAATTGGGCCTCAGAGAGATCAGTGGCCTGAATGCATACTGGAACAAAGACACCAGGGCCTTGTCTATAATCACCAGGAATATTTGGAGATGAGGAAAATGTTGATCTCCCCAAGGAAAGAGCTAATAATTCAGGTGTTCGGCTTATTGCAATCTTATACCTAAATAAATTATGATTATGTTTGGTGGCAAACTCAAGACTGTAAGGATCAATGATCAATTCACTAAGTTTAACCATAAATATTTTTTTTTAAATTGGTGCATTATAATTATTCACAAAAGTGGTATTTGTTCCTACATATTCATAGGTACACATAACATAATTTGGTTGATTTAATTCCCAGTACTTCCCCTTTCCCTCTCCTCCTTCCTCCACCCTGATCCTTTTCTTCTTCTCCACTGGTCTCCCTTCTGTTTCTTTGAGATACCCGCTGCCCCCTTTTTTCCTCCATACATGAGAGAAAACTTTCAACTCTTGAAAACTCAAGTTTTCCTAACCATGGATACTTTGGCATAAATTTTATTATTGTTCATAAATATAAAGTAATATCTTTTCAAACTTATGTATCCACAAAATTGTTTACTCTTTAAATTTTTGTACAAAAACATAGGTTGTAATTCTGGAAAATTTTCCCTTTTAATTGGCAACTAAATTCAAAAAGAAAGTTTCAAAAAGAACACTTCAGATGAATTATTATGTATTTAAAAATGCAAATGAAAAACAGGAAGGGGTTGTGGTAAACTATTTACATGGTTTAAATAAAATCTATAAGCCTTGATGATATACAAGCCTGAGTCCTAAGGTAGTTTCATCTGTGAAAATGATTTGTTGACTTTTTTTTTTTTTTTTGGTACTGGGGATTGAACTCAGGGGCACTCGACCATTGGACCACATCCCCAGACATTTTTTTTTTTTTTTTTGTATTTTATTAGAAACAGGGTCTCACTGAGTTGCTAAGTGCCTTGCCATTGATGAGGCTGGCTTTGAACTTAGGATCCTCCCGCCTCAGCCTCCCAAGTGCTGGGATTACAGGCATGCACCATCGTGCCCTGCCTTGTTGACTTCTTTTTTTTTTTTAATTTTTATTTATAGTAGTATGTATTACAGTTCATACTATACACATATAGCATCTTTTTACATATAACAGTTTGTATACAAAGTATATTCGCAGCATTCAAGTCTTCAATCATGCATTTAGAATAATGATATCCATCTTATTCAACCACGTTTTTCCCCCTTCCCGCCTTGCTCCCTCCCTTCCCCTCCCTTCCCTTTGACCATTATAGTGATCCTTTAATCCTCCTATGTACCCTGACCCATCAATACTGTGAACCGGCTTCCTTATATCAGAGGAAACATTCGGTATTTGGATTTTTGAGATTGACTGATTTCACTTAGCATTATATTCTCCAACTTCATCCATTTACCTGCGAATGTCATAATTTTATTCTCTTTTATTGCTGAGTAAAATTCCATTGTGTATATATACCACATTTTCTTTATCCATTCATCTACCGAGGGACATCTAGGTTGGTTCCACAACCTAGCTATTGTGAATTGTGCTGCTATAAACATTGAGGTAGCTGTGTCACTGTAATATGCTGTTTTTAAGTCCTTTGGGAATAGACCCAGGAGTGGGATGGCTGGGTCATAGGGTGGTTCCATTCCCATTTTCCTGTTGCTGCCTGAAGCAGAAACCGCTTGGAGCAACGAATGCCGCAGGAAAATTCGGAGGCAGGATGAAAATGAAAAAAGGTCTTTTCTTCTTCTTCTCTCTCCGGCTCCAGCAATCACTTCAAATGCTCTAACTCCAACCACCACCTTCTTCTTCTTCCCACACACTCTAACCAAACTCACCCAGTTATATACATATAGCTTTAACAAGGACATGTGCTTACAGCTCGAGCTTACAGGTGCATCACGCAGTGTTCACGGGCATACAAAGATTCCTTGAATAATTTATAACTATCAGGTGGAAACTAGAACATCTTTTATGGCTCTCAGCTAACCGTAATCTTTAGCTATCTCCTTGATTGTAGCTCCTTCATTTCCCCCTTTTAGTTTTAAAAGAGGGGATGTTCTAGGACGTCCATGTACAACCGACATTCTTACCCATCATGGGAGTCTAGGCTGTCCTGACTCCTGGCTTAGGTTGACATGCCGGCCACATTAAACTGTCCTGTGCGACTGTGCCGTGTCTTAGCTTGTCCCCTTCTGGGGATCTTACCTGTCATAGGCTAACCAGCCATCCAATCGAGCCCTTCAGGATCGACTGTGTGTTGACTAACAGCCGTCCAATTTTTAGGAGATGCTGCGGATTTAAGGCGGTAAGCCTACTGCTGACGAGCCAAGTTTCCATAGCGTATCAAGTTCTTTAAGCCAATCAGCTGCTCTTAGTTTCATCAAGTAATGCACTGAGTTCTCTTAGACAAATACCTGCAAGGCATTGTCCCGTAATGTCCCAAAATAATGGAAAATCAAAATGTCCATAAGTTATAACACATAGATTCAGGAGGCCCCATGCATGCAGAGCAGAGGCCATACTGCTGGTTAGGTTGTTTGATGCTTGAGCAGCAGGGATGCTTGCGGCTACCGCGGTCCCTGCAGTTGTAGCAGCAGCCGTCTTTTTTATGTCTAGACATTTCCACTGGCAAATCTTCAGGGCCCGCTACCTAAAAACTCAAGCATCCATTATTAAGGGAAAGGCAGTGCTATTCCAGCACTGAGATCAAAAGGTGAGCTATCAAACTAAAAAAAAGAATTATTAGAGTAGAAAATAAAAGTTGATCTCTGCTCACACACATTGCTGCTTAAGCTCCCACAAACATAAGCTGGCAAAATATCACATTCAGAAATAATCAAAGAGAAACTGAGGGTGTTTACTGCATTAAAGATAAAGAAAATCTAAAGGCACTTTGGAAAAATAATTTGTTAGCTGGAATCCTCGAGTCTCTATATACACAGCAATCCTATACCTGTTGAAATAATTCAAATTAATCAGCTATTAAACAAATGAAGTTAATAACAAATAAACGATCCTCTGTTGGAACAACAAAATATCAGGTTATACAACATTAAACATATTCACAGCTGAAGAGAAGTCCCAGAGACAACTATAAATCAAAATTGAATATCATTATAATTGATTATCTAATTAGAATATTCTGAACTTATATGAATATCTATCTATCTATCTATCTATTGATTATCTAATTAGAATATTCTAAGCTTAAATGAATTAACGTTATTTGGATCTATATCTATTTTTTTTTTAAGCGCTTAATTATTTGTGACGTCACACTAGACAGACGCACATATAAACATATATTTGTGACATCACATTAACATGAAATTTAGACAAATACACAGACATAAAGACATATATAAAAGAAAAAAAAAATACAATTGTGTATACACTAAAGAGAGATCTTCTTGTCCCGGCCGGGAAGATGAAATTTAAGTTGTAAATTTAATGGAGGACTCTTAAGGGAATCACTCCATACCTTCATTTTGGTCCTCTTGATTTTGTACTTGTTTATTCAATCTAGACTCCTCAATAACTTCGTCTTGATCCTTTTGACTTTGTATCTGCTTTATCAATCTAGACGGTATCAATATTGGAGAGGATTCGTGCTTTGGAAAAACACAAACAGATCCTCTCCCCCAAATTAATACTGGGTCTGGACCCTTCCATGTACCTGAGAGAACATCCTTCCAGTAAACCAAAGGTTTATGTTGTTGGTGTGGGTTCCAGTGTCTATCTCCAGCCAAATGTCCATTAGAATCTAAAGTTAAGAAATTTAGGGTAAACAGGGCAACTGCCAATCTGTCCTTAGGATTTTTCCAGTTTCCATCTTTTTGCTTTAGTAACATATTTTTAAGTGTCCAATTTGGTCTTTCAATTATTCCTTGTCCCTGAGGATTATAAGCGATACCTGTTTTGTGGATAATATTGAACTTTGTACAAAATTGTTTGAAGGATGTGGATGTATATGCAGGGCCATTATCTGTTTTAAGCATTTTGGGGATGCCCAATGCAGCAAAAGCTTGCAGACAATGAGATATTGTATCTTTAACTTTTTCTCCGGAATGTAAAGAAGCAAAAATCATGCCTGAGCATGTATCTATGGTGACATGAATAAATCGTAATTTTCCAAAACTTGGCTCATGTGTGACATCCATCTGCCACAAATGATTGGGCATCAAACCTCGTGGGTTAACCCCATAATATGGATTGGGCAAAAGTATTACACAAGATGGACATTCTTTTACAATTCTACGAGCTTGTTCTTTTGTGATTTTAAATTTTTGTCTTAAGGTAGTGCTATTAACGTGGAACTGGGAATGAAATAAAGTAGCTTGTTGTACTGTAGTAAATATAAATATTGTTTTAGTGAGGGCATCAGCTTTTTGATTACCTTCATGGAGAGGACCAGGCAGATTAGTGTGAGCTCTTAGGTGACCTATAAATAAAGGTTCTTTTCGTTGCCATAGGAGATTTTGGATTTGAGAAAACAATTTAAAAGCTGGAGTATGTGGTGCTATTGGACCTGCTAGCTCCAATTTTGGGACAGCATGTACAATATAATGGCTGTCTGAAAAAATATTCATAGGCTGTTCTTTAAAATTTTCCAGAGCTATTATTATAGGTTTGAGTTCCACTAATTGAGCTGATTTTTGATTAGTGATATGAATCATTTTTTTCATTTTGAGTGACTACTGCAGCAGTACCATTAGAGGATCCATCTGTAAATACATTAAATGCTTTAGGAATGGGTTGAGTTTTTATTACCTGTGGGAATATGATAGGATGATTGATACAAAAGGACAGTATAGGAGATTTAGGACTATGATTGTCAAAATTTGCAGAAGTAGAGCATCTAGCTATAGCCCAATCATTATCATTGAAGCACAAATATTCAACCTGTGACGATGAATAAGGAGTAATAATAGTAGCGGGATGAATTCCAAATATTTTAGTAGAGGTTTTAAGTCCTTGAAGAATAAGTTTAGCCACCATGGAGGTATAAGACTCAATTGTACTTTTAGGAGAGACAGGCAAATGTATCCATAATATAGGTCCCTGTTGCCAAAATACTCCTGTTGGTGTATATTGTGAAGGAATAATAATCAATATTAGTGGTTGTGCAAAATCAAATCTATCACAATGGGATTTTTCAATGGCCTGTTCTACTAATTTTAGAGCTCTCCTGGCCTCAGGAGTTAATGTTCGCGGTGAGGATGGATCAGGGTTCCCGCGAAGGATGTCAAATAAAGGTTTTAATTGTCCACTAGTGAGGCTTAGTGTAGGGCGAAGCCCATTAATGTCTCCCAATAATTTTTGGAAATCATTGAGGGTGGTCAAATGTTCTTTACTTATTAGAATTTTTTGGGGTTTAACAAAAGTATCCATGATTTTAAAGCCTAAATATAGTATAGGTGATCTGCTTTGAACTTTTTCTTCTGCTATATATAATCCATATTTTTAAAAATTTTTGTTATTTCACTAAATATATTAAATAAGGTTTGTTGATTAGGGTGAGCTAATAAAACATCGTCCATGTAGTATAGACACATGAGGTCTTGATATTTGTTTTTAATGGGCTGTATAGCTCTGTCCACATATAGTTGGCACATTGTAGGGCTATTTGCCATTCCCTGTGGCAATACTTTCCATTGATATCTTTTATCAGGGCCATTATTATTGATAGAAGGAATTGAAAAAGCAAAGCAAACCTGGGGGCATCCAGAGGATGTAGGGGAATGGAAAAGAAACAGTCCTTTATATCAAGAGTTATAAGGTAATAGTTTTTTGGAATAGCTACAGGATTAGGAAGTCCAGGTTGGGTAGGTCCCATAATTTGCATTGTTTTATTAATTTGTCTTAGGTCTTGTAATAGTCTCCATTTTCCCAATTACAAATATGGGAGAATTCCAGGGAGAGGTGGAAGGCTCTATGTGTCCTGCTTCTAATTGTTCTTTAATTAATTGATGGGCCGCTTGCAATTTTTCTTTGGATAGGGGCCACTGAGGGACCCAAAACTGGCTTATTAGAGAGCCATGGTATTTTTAAAATTGTTTTCTCAGTGGCCCCTAGAAAAAATGTCCTTTGCCTTTTTTATTATGATTAGGATTTTTATTCTTAACACCTGCAGGCTTGGTTGCTAGGTGTAGCACCATTTGATGTAAGATATCTCTTCCCCATAGGGTAACTGGCAAGCTGTTTAAAACATAGGGTTTGAATGTTCCTGTATGGCCTTCATTGTCTTGCCAATTTAAGATTACAGCACTTTGTGCTGGGGTATTACTATATCCCAAGCCTCTTAGACTGGCTGAGGCTTTCTGTAGAGGCCAGTGCTTAGGCCATTGTTGTAGATTTATGATGGAAGAGTCAGCTCCTGTATCAATCAGCCCCTCCATCTCTATACCTTGAATTTTTAATTTGCACATCGGCCTCTGTGAACAATCCTGTACCCAGAAAGCCATAGTTCCTGAACCAGTGGAACCGAATGCTCTGCTATTTCTATTTTGTGGCATGCTTTTAAAAGAACTATGGAGACTGGGAATGAGGAGCATCTGTGTGATTCTGTCTCCTTGATTTACGGAGATGATGCCCCTGTGTGTACTTAGCATTATTTTAATCTCTCCATTATAATCTGAATCAATAACCTCTCGTATAACATTAAAGCCTAATAAACTCTTGGAACTACACCCAAGGATTAGTCCCACAGTTCCTGAAGGGAGAGGTCCCCTGATTCCCGTAGGAATCAGCTGAACCCCCATTTCAGGTGTCAGGACCATCCGGGCAGTAGAACAAAGATCTAATCCTGCACTTCCTCTTGTCCCTCTGATAAGGGAGTTAATGGGTAGGAGGGATTGTGACAAGGAATCATTTGGATCTGAGGGCATTCCTCCTCTAGTGCGCATTCCTCCTCTAGTGCCTCGTACATTTGTGGGCCCCGGGGCATTGGGCCCCATGCCCCGTTTTTTGAAATCCTTGATAAATCATTTCCATATATATCATATCTGGAATGGCATTGATTGGCCCAATGTATACCCTTTTTGCACCTGGGGCATCGGCCTGGAGCGCGGTATGAATTTGATCTTATTACCCTTGGGGATATTGCTTAGCATATCTTGGTTGATTATAATACTTTTGTCTGGAATATCCTGTTCTAGGTTGAATCCTTTGGGAATTTTGAGGGGAGGAACTTTTCATCACTGCAGCAATTACGTTGCCTGTGATAACAGCCTCGTTAATGTCTTTGCACAGTCTGATATAAATTGATAAGTCTTTTTTACTTCTCCATGGCCTTATTGCATCCTGGCAATATTTATTAGCATTCTCGTACGCTAATTGGACAACTAGAGGCATAGCTTGCTCGACTTCGCCAAAAACTCTAGATGTTGTTTTTAAGAGTCTATCTACAAAATCAGTGTAAGGTTCGTTAGGCCCTTGTATAACTTTTGATAGGCTGCCTTGCAGATCCCCTGTGCCTGATATTGTCTTCCAGGCTTTCACAGCTTCAGTGTGTATCTGGGCATACACACCGGGATCATATTGTAGCTGATTTTGTAGTTCGGCGAACTGACCTTCCCCTGTGAACATATCTATATTGCGTTGAGGGAAACCTGCTGCAGCATTTCTCTTTGCTATTTCTGAACAAAGTTCCTGGAATTGAGTTTTCCAGATTAGGTATTGTCCCCCACTTAGTACCGCTCTGCATAGACTTTTCCAATCTGAGGGGGCTAAGATTAGGGTGTTAAGTGACTCTATCATACTTAATGTGAACGGAGCTTGAGGCCCATAGGTCATTACCACCTCTTTAAAATTCTTTATTGTTTTAAAGTCTAGGGACTCGTGATATCTTTGTCCCTCTTCATTTTGAAATACTGGCAGTTCTAGGTGCTCCTGCAGTCTATGTTGTTCGAGAGCGTATAAGCGCTCAGAAAGGCCGCCAATTTCTACCTCAAGGGCACGTACACTCTGATCAATCCTCCTTATTGTTTCTGTTAGGTATTCTATCCATGAAGGAGCAGAGGGCACTAGTGGTTCCTCTATTTGACGGTCTTTTCTCTTTTTTAATTTCTTTTTGTTCTTTTTATTGGAGACTGTGCTCCCTGAATCGCTTTTTGATTCCTCCTCACTACTAGCTTCATAATTCCTAACTGGCTCAGTGGAGGAGACCGTACTCTCATGGTTTGGCTCCTTGTTACTATTATCACTTTCACTAGTATCTGAGTTTCAGCTTCTAAGGAGAGTACATACTCCTCAGCTAATTTTATTAAACTTCTGATGGCTTTTGCAGTTCTTACTTTTGAATTTACATTACTACTCTCCTTGCTGGTCTCAACTGAGTCAGAGGATATGCTTTCTTGTTCACTTTTCTCACTATCCTCTGAGTTCTCAATATCAAAAATTTCATTCGTGGCTTTTATAAACCAACTTTTTGTTATATTCACTCCCATATTTTTAAATTTTCTTTTTTCTTACCTTGCTGCTGAATTCCCCGTACAGGCCACCACTTGTTGCTGCCTGAAGCGGAAACCGCTTGGAGCAATGAACGCCGCAGGAAAATTCGGAGGCAGGATGAAAATGAAAAAAGGTCTTTTCTTCTTCTTCTCTCTCCGGCTCCAGCAATCACTCCAAACGCTCTAACTCCAACCACCACCTTCTTCTTCTTCCCACACACTCTAACCAAACTCACCCAGTTATATACGTATAGCTTTAACAAGGACACGTGCTTACAGCTCGAGCTTACAGGTGCGTCACGCAGTGTTCACAGGCATACAAAGATTCCTTGAATAATGTATTACTATCAGGTGGAAACTAGAACATCTTTTATGGCTCTCAGCTAACCGCAATCTTTAGCTATCTCCTTGATTATAGGCTCCTTCATTTTCCCAAGAAATCTTCATATTGCTTTCCATAATGGTTGTACCATTTTGCAGTCCCACCAGCAATGTATGAGTGTGCCTTTTTCCCCACATCCTCTCCAACATTTATTGTTGTTTGTGTTCTTAATAGCTGCCATTCTGACTAGAGTGAAATGAAATCTTAGAGTAGTTTTGATTTGCATTTCTCTATTTGCCAGCGATGTTGAGCATTTTTACATGTATTTGTTGATTAATTGTGTATCTTCTTCTGAGAAGTGTCTTTTGAATTCCTTAGCCCATTTATTGATTGGATTATTTGTTTTTTTGGTGTCAAGTTTTTTGAGTTTTTTATATATTCTAGAAATTAGTGCTCTATCCGATGTGCATGTATTAAATATTTGTTCCCAGTTAGTTGGTTCTCTATTCACCTCACTCACTGTTTCTTTTGCTGAGAAGAAGCTTTTCAGCTTAAATCTATCACATTCATTAATTTTTGGTATTAATTCTTGTGCTACAGGATTCTTGTTAAGGAACTTGGGGCCTAATCCGACATGTTGGAAATTGTAGCTTACTTTTTCTTCTATTAGGTGTATTGTCTCTGGTCTAATTCCTAAGTCCTTGATTCACTTTGAATTGAATTTTGTGCATGGTGAGAGATAAGGGTTTAATTTAATTTTGTTGCATATGGCTTTCCAGTTTTCCCAGCACCATTTGTTGAAGAGGCTATCCTTTCTCCACTGTACATTTTTGGCGCCTTTGTCTAATATAAGATAGCTGAAATTATATGTATTAGTCTCTGTGTCCTCAATTCTGTATCATTGGTCTACTGGTCTGTTTTGGTGCCAGCACTATGCTGTTTTTGTTACTACTGCTCTATAGTATAAAGTCTGGTATGGTGATTTCGCCTGCTTCACTTTTCCTGCTCAGGATTGCTTTAGTTATTCTGGGTCTCTTATTTTTCCAGATGAATTTCATGACTGGTTTTTCTATTTCTTTGAGAAATGTCATTGGGATTTTGATTGGAATTGCATTAAATCTGTATAATGCTTCTGGTAGTATGGACATTTTGACAATATTACCTCTACCTATCCAAGAACAATGTAGGTCTTTCCATCTTCTGAGGTCTTCTACGATTTCTTTCTTTAGTGTTCTATAGTTTTTGTTATAGAGGTCCTTCACCTCTTTCGTTAAGTTGATTCCCAGGTATTTTATTTATTTATTTTTTTTTTGATGTTATTGTAAATGGAGTAGTTTTCATCATTTCCCTTTCAGAGGCTTTGTCACTGATGTACAAAGATGCCTTTGACTTATTGGTATTGATTTTGTAACCTGCTACTTTGCTGAATTCATTTACTAGTTGTAAAAGTTTTCTGGTAGAGTTTTTTGGGTCTTCTAGGTATATTATCATGTCATCAGCAAATAGTACTAATTTGAGCTCTTCTTTTCCTATCTGGATCCCTTTAATTTCTTTTGTCTGTCTAATTGCTCTGGCCAGAGTTTCCAGTACTATGTTAAATAGCAGTGGTGAGAGGGGGCATCCCTGTCTTGTTCCAGTTTTTAGAGGGAATGCTTTCAATTTTTCTCCATTTAAGATAATGTTAGCTTGAGGTTTTGCATAGATAGCTTTTATAATGTTGAGATATGTTCCTGTTATTCCTAATTTTTCTAGAGCTTTGAACATAAAGGAGTGTTGTATTTTGTCAAATGCGTTTTCTGCGTCTATTGAGATGATCATATGGTTTTTATCTTTAAGTCTATTGATGTGATGTATTATGTTTATTGATTTCTGAATGTTGAACCAGCCTTGCATCCCTGGGATAAACCCCACTTGATCATGGTGCACTATCTTTTTGATATGTTTTTGAATCCAATTTGCCAGAATTTTGTTGAGGATTTTTGCATCTATGTTCATTAAAGATATTGGCCTGAAGTTTTCTTTTTTGGCTGTGTCTTTGCCTGGCTTTGGAATTAATGTGATATTGGCCTCATAGAAAGAGTCTGGAAGAGCTCCCTCTTTTTCTATTTCTTGAAATAATTTGAAGAGCATCGGTATTAGTTCTTCTTTGAAGGTCTTGTAGAAATTGGCTGTAAACCCATCAGAACCTGGACTTTTTCTTGTTGGAAGTTTTTTGATAGTGTCTTCTATTTCTTCACTTGAAATTGATTTATTTAAATTGTGTATAGCCTCCTGTTCCAGTATGGGCAATTCATACGACTTTAGAAATCTGTCTATGCTTTCAGTATTTTCTATTTTATTAGAGTACAAGTTTTTAAAGTAATTTCTAATTATCTCCTGTATATCTGAGGTGTTTGTTGTGATATTTTCTTTTTCATCACGGATGCTAGTAATTTGAGTTTTTTCTCTTCTTCCTTTCATTAGCATTGCTAGGGGTCTGTCAACTTTATTTATTTTTTCAAAGAACCAACTTTTGGTTTTGTCAATTCTTTGAATCGTTTCTTTAGTCTCAATTTCATTAATTTCAGCTCTGATTTTAATTATTTTCTGTCTTCTACTGCTGTTAGCATTGATCTGTTCCTCTTTTTCTATTGCTTTGAGGTGTGATGTTAAATCCTTTATTTGTTGTTGATTTTTCTTTTAATGAAGGGATTCAATGCAATGAATTTTCCTCTTACTACTGCCTTTATAGTGTCCCAGAGATTTCTATATGATGTATCTGTGTTCTCATTTACCTCTAGGAATTTTTAAATCTCCTCCTTGATGTCTTCTTCAACCCCTTGTTCATTCAGTAGCATGTTGTTTAGCTTCCAGCTGTTGGAGTAGTTTTTTTTTTTTTTTATTTCTTGTATTATCATTGATTTCCAATTTCATCCCATTATGGTCCAATAGAATGCAAGGTGGGATTTCTATTTTTTAATATTTGCTAAGAGTTGCCTTGTGACATAATATATGGTCAATTTTGGAGAAGGAGCCATGTGCTGCTGAGAAGAAAGTGTATTCGCTTACTGAGGGATGAAATATTCTATATATGTCCATTAGGTCTTAGTTATTAATTCTTTTAACAAGGCCTAATGTTTCTTTATTTAGCTTTTGTTTGGATAATCTAGCCATCGGTGAGAGAGGTGTGTTGAAGTCGCCTAGAATAACTGTGTTGTGGTCTATTTTACTCTTGAACTAGAGAAGGGTTTGTTTAATGAATGTAGGTGCTCCATTATTTGGGGCATATAGAGTTATAATTGTTATATCTTGTTGATGAATGGTTCCCTTAAGTAGTAAGAAATATCCATCTTTATCTCTTTTGATTAGCTTTAGCTTGAAGTCTACTTTATCTGATATGAGAATGGAAACCCCTGCCTGCTTCCACAGCCCATGTGTGTGATAAGATTTTCCCAGCCTTTCACCTTCAATTGCTTGATGTCTTTTTCTATGAGGTATGTTTCTTATAGGCATCAAATTGTTGGGTTGTTTCTTTTAATCCAATCTGACAATCTGTGTCTTTTAAATGGTGAGTTTAGACCATTAACATTCAGGGTTATTATTGAGATGTGATTCTTATTTCCATCCATTTTTAAATGTATTATGATATTTAGCTTGATTTGGGTTCTCCTCTAGTTGGTAATTCCTTTAGTTTACTATCTCCCTTTGTTGGTTTTCATTGTTATTTTTCTCTTCTTCTTTGTGGAAAATTTTGCCCAAGATGTTCACAAGTGCTGGCTTTCGAGTTGTGAAATCTTTCAACTTTTGTTTTTTGTGGAAGGTTTTTATTTCATCTTTGAATCTAGAGCTCAATTTTGCTGGATATAAGATTCTTGGTTGACATCCCTTTTCTTTCAGAGCTTGAAATATGCTATTCCAGGATCTTCTAGCTTTTAAGGTCTGGGTTGAAAAATCTGAGCATAACCTGATCGGTTTCTCCCTATATGTAATCTGCTTCCTTTCTCTTGTGGCTTTTAGTATTCCCTCCTTGCCTAGTATATTAGGCGATTTCATTATAATGTGCCTTGGTGTGGATCTGTTGTGGTTTTGTACGTTTGGTGTTCGGTAAGCCTTTTGAACTTGGTTTTGCCATTCGTTCCTCATGTGTGGAAAATTTTCTGCTATTATTTCATTGAATAAATTACTCATTCCTTTGGTTTGAAACTCTGCACCTTCTTCAACACCAATCACTCTTAAGTTTGGTCTTTTTATGCTGAATTTGGTCTTTTAATTCCTGAATGCTCTGCTCTTGTTTTCTTACTTCTTTCACCGTGCCCTCTAGATTTTTCTCCAGGATAAATATTTTGTCTTCATTATCTGAGGTCCTTTCTTCCAGGTGATCTAATCTGTTGGTGATGCTTTCAATTGAGCATTTAGTTTGGTTTATTTCTTCTTTCATTTCCAGAATTTCTGTTTGGTTTTTCTTTAGAATCTCTATCTCCCTATTGAAGTAATCTTTTGCTTCTTGTATTTGTTTTTGGAGTTCTTTGTCAAAATGCAATTTTACCGCCTCTATTTGCTCTCTCATCTCATTTTTGAGTTCAATCTTAAGATCCATAAACATTTGGAATATGTAATTTCTAAATTCCATCTCTGGTATTTGACTAACTGTGCTTGCCGTGGAATCAATTGAGGGGGCCCTGTTGGTTGGTTTCAGCCACTTTTTTCCCTTGCTTCTTCATAATGCTTGTGTGTCTATTCTCCTAGCACTGTGGGACCTTGCCTATTTCAATTTCACGTTATAGCTTTATGTTTCTCCTGTGGTACAATGCTGTCAGGTCCTCTTATAAATACCTTATACTTTAAGCTCTAACACTTTCTTTATAGCAAATCCCAGTTTGATCACAATGTACAGATTTAGTTAACCCAGATATTGTTTCCAATTTACTCTGTATGCTTGCGTTGGGGTTTACAGTTTCAGTATTGGATACAGAGATGATATGTTTAGGAAGAAGCAAGTGAGATTACTGAGATGTTCTTTCTTAGGAAGTATAACAGTAGAATTCTATAGAAGTGGTTTAATATCAGCAGACAGGAGAGAAGAGAGAATGGAGTGAGCAATTTAGAGGAAAGACGATTTGTATACAAACCAAACTTATTTAGCCTTTGAGAGAAGAAATATAAAGAAAGATGGAAAAGAAAAAATAAAAAGGAACAATGAGAGATAACAAAGAATTAAGAATTAGTGTAAGAGAGAGGAGAGAGAAACTGAGTGAAGAAAAATAGAGATTAAACTATATATAACACCGCTTTTCTGTATATTTCAATTGCCCCAGGCCTAGAAGTCCCAATTTCTGCGTATACCTTGTTTTCACCTCTGATGAGTACACAATGACAGGGTGTAAGTAGATAAGATGAGGGCAGAAGAGACTAAAGTGAGAAGGGACTAAAGGAAAGAAGAACACAGACACACAAATAATCCCACTATCAAACAGAACAAAAGCAAAAACAAACAAAAACAAACAAAACAAACAAACAAAACCAAAACAAAACAACAAAAACAAAAACAAAACAAACAGAGTCGGAGTTTAAGCCAGACAGTCACAGTGGAGTCTAGTCTGCAGCTTTGGCCAGCGGCAGATTGGCACAGAGGAATAATGGCTGGGGGGTGGGGGAGGGTGTCAGTACGTGAATAGCATCAAGAAAGCATTCATCAAAAAGGCATGCATTCCCCACGCCCGCCCCCGCTTATAGCTCTTATGGTTGCTGCGCTGGCCTCAGGCAGGCCCTTTCCTGCAGGCTGCCTGTGCGCGTCTCACCCAGGTGTTTGCTGTTCTCCGGGCCCTGGACTGGTCCTTGGATGCCTGCAGCTGTTTTTCTTCTCCGTTTCTTTGTCCCCGGTCAGCCGCAGCCCTCCTCCAAAATGGCGGCGCCTTCCCTGGTCCGGACAGCAGTATCCTGGTCCTGTGTGTCACTCCAAGGTCCCGTTCGGCGATTTACGCGAAAGAAGTCTGTGAGGCCGCTGCTCGTGTCTGGCTCTCTTTTTACTCTGCACTGTTCGAGGCCGTGGTCTACACTTCCCGTACTGCAATGCTACCACGGAAGCTGCGCCGCTAATGCTGGTTCGGCCAGTGGGCCGCTGGCACTGGATTCCGTGTGTCAGCGGTCTGGAGTTCCTTGTGTTTTCACCATCTAGATGTGCGTGGATGTCTCAGCTCCCTTCCAGTTTCGGGAGTGTTGCTAAGAACGCCTTCAATCTTCCCGATAAGCCTCTTTTATTGCCAGTCTCCCTAGCATGCTTCTCTGCTGTCCGCCATCTTTTTCCATCCTGCCTTGTTGACTTCTTTATGTTCAACAATTTTCCAGTCTTGATTATGTTACCAGACCTTTTTTTTTGGAACCTCCTGTTATTCCAAACTTCTTTGTTGATTAATGTCAAAGTTTACTTTAACAAGAACCAAGCTAGTTACACATGCTTCTTTCATCTAAAAAAAAAAAAAAAAAAAAAAAAAAAAAAAAAAAGATTACAACTATAAAACCCAATTTCTGAATTTTATTTTATCATTTTGTGTAACAAGCCTTTAATTCCCTGCCCCTGTCTCTATTTTTCTGGATGAAAATAATATATTTTGGAGAAGCATTAAATTTTTCTGAAATGTATTTAAGAATATCAAGCTTGTAATAAATATTATATATAAAAAAAGATCACTAGCTACAAAAATGAGAGTAACTTTGGAAAACCCAGTTGCTCTAACTATAGAGATTTGATAAGATGATGTTATATATACTGAAAAATATCTCAGGATTCAACAAACATACATAAAATTCTAAGAATTATGTCAGAGCAAAAAGAAACTAGAAAAAACACAAACATTTTTGAAAAAAATGTGAAATAGTTTTACTTTAAACATAAATAATCAAAGGAAAAGCAGGTCAGGAGCGATTCTTCTTTGGCAGGAAAGGAAAATCAGATAGATGGTAACATACTTGGTGCAGAAAAGCAAAATCTGCCAGTACAACATGTAACATGCCCCGAGAGGTTTCACAGACATTTAGATCATTAAAAACTAGTGGGGACATCTTTTAAGTGGACAAACTAGAAGATTTGAGATTTCAGATGGAATTTTATCACTGTCTTCCAGCCTTAAAAATTGAGTGTTGGAAGAACACCTAGTCTCAGGGCTGCGATTCAGTGAACCATGCTCCTGTGGTTTATCCAGATGTCAATTACTCCCAGGGAAGTAAAATGAGTTTCAGTGTCATCCTCAAATTTGATCTATGGTAGAAATGTTTAGAGAATCAGAAACACTCTGACTTGGCAACCTCAATGAATTGTAACATCAAAATTATAAAACCTAATGACTCAAATTGACCAACCTTTCTGGCATCTGCATTTTACTCTGCTTATGGACATTTGTCTTAATTATCCTGTGTTTCACTTTTTATGCAAAAACATTTGACATTACTGATAAATTGTCTGCTTTAATTGTCATCATTTACCCCAAATACATTATTGCAGTTTCATTTATTGAAGAGACAGCTTTTCTGATCCTCAGATAATGCTGCGATATCAACAATTAAAGCTAACACTTATGGATCATTTACCACGTGCCTGATAAACCTGATAGAAACCTGCCCCATACATTTCTTAGGAAACCTAGGTACAGTAGAGTCATGGAAATTTCCTAATGTAATATGCTTATAAAATGTGGGATCAGGTTTTATATCAAAGCAGTGTGGCTTCATAGTCTCTGCTTTTGATTCCTCTACGAGGTGGCCTCCTGTACCCACACCTACATCCACACAGTGACCTAAAGTCATTTGGTTTACACACAAAAATAGTTGTCTATTTTATGTATTTGAATATTTCAAGGCTTATTAAACCACTTAAGAAAAACAAAAGTCTTCCACCACAGAAAGTTACATAATCTACATATTCTGATAACAAACTCCTTATTTTTTCCCTTTGTTTCAGTCTTTCTCTTTATTTTTGAGCCAGTTTTAGAGAAGGATCTTGTCTACTATTTACTCAATTCCCCCTAGCTCTAGTCCAGTTTTATGGACACCTTGGAGCTCAATAAATACTGTCTTGTTGATGTCTTGGTGTTCAGGCCCTAAATCTTTAGAGAGACTGCCCAGCCTCTGTAACTCCAGGTGCCCTACGCATAATAAATATGAGCTCCTGACATTCCTGCTTCCTGCTTGTCCTGGGTCTGAGAGACATTTTTGGTCCTCAGACTTGCACTTTATTTCTCAGTGTGTTTCTGTCCTCTCAGCACTGAGGCACTTGTCTATTTCTTCTTTGTGGCACTCATATTCACTGTAAGATCTGCCATTAGGTAGCTAGAAACTCTTCCTTGGTACAAAAATCAGCAATTCCCAGTTAAAAAAACAAATGAGAAAAACTATAAGTGAACAGACTAGGTGAAGATCCCAGACTTCATCATTATCTTTCCCAGACCCGAAAATAGTCTTGAAAGAGTACCTAATATCAGGTCTGCAATTTAGTTCAGCTGTGGTGATCTCTGGTTGCCCTTTCAGGTATATCTGTTTCTATTTATTTGTTAATCAGGTGGAAGGAGGAGGAGCAGGAAGGCATGGGTGGTAAATGGGATTGGAATCAAGAAAATTACTTAGATGCATTTATGAATATGTAAAAATGATCCTCACTATTATGTATAAATATAGTGCACTAATAATAATAATAAGAATAATAGTCCCTTCTCATTTCCTGCCACTTTTTGCTGTCCTGGTCACATTCTAGATCACTTGAGACCCTCAAAACTGTCATTTGCCTTGGTTGCTTGTTTTATTATTTTATGTATCCTCATGATGTTGGCTTTGTGTTAAACATCCTCTCTGGGTGAGCTGAGTCTCAGGTTGACTTTCAGGCCTTCTAAATCTATGATGAGTTTTTTCAAGCTGCTTTGCTTGTGTGTGTGTGTGTGTGTGTGTGTGTGTGTGTGTGTGTGTGTGTGTCTTATTCCTTGACCATTTCCTGCTCTTAGCCACATTATCTTTCCATCCCTTCATTTGCTGATCTTCCCTACTGATGTGAATGACAAATATACATAGCCTTTTTAAACAAAATGAAAATAATAAAGACAATTGAATAAATTTTCTTTTCTTAATAAAACAATATATGACTAGCACATTGTTAAACATCAGCTCCAAGAAGTTAGCAAATAGAAGGAGTCAATTGAGCAAAATGTAAGAAACTCTAGAATTAACTGGTCTTCTCTGACTTTTGAAAGAAAAAATGTGTGATTTCACATTCTGGTTTTGATTACTAGCAAGGAAATGAATTAGCATTTCTTATTTTTTGCTTTTTTAAATTTAATTTAATTTGTTATACATGCTTTTAGGGTGCAATTCCTTTCATATTACATATAAAGAGCACAGCTTTCCAAGTCATTGGTTTTACACAAAGTATTTTCATACCATTTGAGTTTTTATACATGCACTTAGTATATTGATGTCCAACTCCTTCTGCCATTGTTTCTATCCTCTTGCCCCTTTCCCTCCCCTCCCTACCTTTTTTCTATTTAACATTTCTTCATTCCTCTCATTCCCCCTCCCTTGCCATTATAATTCAGTATCATCATATCAAAGAAAGTAATCGACCTTTGGTTTTCTGGGATTGGCTGACTTCACTTAGCATTATTTTCTCCAACTCCATCCATTTACCTGGAAATGCCATGATTTTATTCTCTTTTAGTGCTGAGAAATGTTCCATTGTTTATATATACCAAAGTTTCTCTATCCATTCATCTATTAATGGGCATGGGGTTGTTTCCACAATCTAGCTATTGTGAATTGTGATGCTACGAACATTGATGTGGCTGTGTCCCTGTAGTATGCTATTTTTAAGTCCTTTGGGTATAGACCAAGAAGTGGGATAGCTGGGTCAAATGGTGGTTCCATTCCAAGTTTTCCTAGGAATCTCCATACTGCTTTCCAAATTGCCTGCACCAATTTGCAGCCCCACCAGCAATGTAAGAGTGTGCCCTTTTCTCCACATCCACGCCAGCATTTATTGTTGTTTGTGTTTTTGATAGCTGCCATTCTGACTGGCCTGAGATGAAATCTTAGAGTAGTTTTGATTTCCATTTCTCTAATTGCTAGAGTTGTTGAATATTTTTTCATATATTTGTTGACTGATTGTATGTAATCTTCTCAGAAGTGTCCAGTTCCTTAGCCCATTTATTGATTGGGTTGTTTGTTTTTTTGGTGTAAAGGTTTTTGAGAGCTTTATATATCTTTGAGGTTAATGTTCTGTCTGATGTGCATGTGGTAAAGATTTGCTCCCATTCTGTAGGTTCTCTGTTCACCTCATTGATTGTTTCTTTTGCTGAGAAGAAGCTTTTTAGTTTGAATCCATTCCATTTATTAATGTTTACTTTTAGTTCTTGTGCCATAGGGGTCTTACTGAGGAAGTTGGGGCCTAATCCAACATGATGGAAATTTGGGCCTACTTTTTCCTCTATTAGGTGCAAGGTTTCTGGTTTAATTCCTAGGTCCTTGATTCACTCTGAGTTGAGTTTTGTGCATGGAGAGAAATAGAGGTTTAATTTCATTTTATTACATAAGGATTTCCAGTTTTCCCAACACCATTTGATGAAGAGGCTGTCTTTTCTCCAATGTGTGTTTTTGGCACCTTTGTCTAATATAACTGTAGATGTGTGGGTTAGTCTCTGTGTCTCCTATTCTATACCATTGGTTTACTGGTCTATTTTGGTGTCAATACCATGCTGTTTTAGTAGTTACTATTGCTTTGTAATACAATTTAAGGTCTGGAATAGTAATGCCACCAGCTTCATTCTTCTTGCTAAGAAATGCTTTGGCTATTCTGGGTCTCTTATTTTTCTAGATGAACTTCGTGATTTCTTTTTCTATTTCTATGAGGAATGACATTGGGATTTTGATTGCGATTGCATTGAAATTGTATAGTGCTTTGGTAGAATAGTCATTTTGACAATATTAGTTCTACCTATCCATGAACAATGTAAATCTTTCCATCTTCTAAGATCTTCTTTAATTTCTTTCTTTTGTGTGCTGTAGTTTTCATTGTACAGGTCTTTCACTTCTTTTGTTAGGTTGATTCCCAAGTGTTTTATTTTATTTTTTGACGTTATAGTAAATGGGTGGATTTCCTAGTTTCTATTTCTGAGGATTTGTTGCTAATGTACAAAAATGCCTTAGATTTATGGGTATTGATTTTATATCCAGCCATTTTGCTGAATTCATTTATTAGATCTAGAAGATTTCTGGTGGAGTTTTTTGGATCTTCTATGTATAGAATCATATCATCTGCAAATAGTGATAGTTTGAGTTCTTCTTTTCCTATCTGTATCCCTTTTATTTCTTTTGTCTGTCTAATTACATTGGCTAGGGTTTCAAGAACTATGTTAAATAATAGTGGCGAAAGAGGACATCCCTGTCTTGTTCCAGTTTTTAGAGGGGATGCTTTCAGCTTTTCTCCATTTAGGATGATGTTGGCCTGGGGCTTAGCATAGATGGCCTTTACAATGTTGAGGTATGTTCCTGTTATCCCTATATTTCCTAGCATTTTGAACATGAAGAGGTGTTGTATGTTGTCAAATGCTTTCTCTGCATCAATTGAAATGATCATATGATTTTTTATCTTTGAGTCTGTTGATGTGGTGAATAACATTTATTGATTTTCTTATGTTGCACCAACCTTGCATTCCTGGAATAAGCCCCACTTGATCATGACATACTATTTTTTTTATGTGTTTTTGTATTCGATTAGCAATAATTTTATTGAGGATTTTTGAATCTATATTTATTAGTGATATTGGTCTGAAGCTTTCTTTCTTTGATTTGTCTCTGCCTGGTTTTGGAATTAGGATGATATTGGCCTAATAGAATGAGTCTGGAGTGTTCCCTATTTTTTTATTTCATGGAATAGTTTGATAAGTATTGGTGTTAGTTTTTCTTTAAAGGTCATGTAGAACTCGGTTGTGTATCCATCTGGATCTGGGCTTTTCTTGGTTGGTAGGTTTTTGATGGCATTCTCTATTTCTTTGCTTGAAATTGATCTATTTAAGTTGTGTATGTCATCCTAATTTAGTTTGGGCATATCGTATATTTCTAGAAATTTGTCAATGTCTTCATTGTTTTCTATTTTGTTGGAGTATAGATTTTCCAAATAATTTCTAATTATCTTCTGTATTTCTGTAGTGTTTATCGTGATATTTCCTTTTTTATCACAAATATTGGTAATTTGAGTTTTTTCTCTCCTTCTCTTAGCATAGCTAATGGTTTATCAATTTTATTTATTTTTTCAAAGAACCAACTTTTGGTTCTATTGTTTTTTTTCAATTGTGTTTTTTGTTTCAATTTCATTGATTTTAGCTCTGATTTTAATTATTTCCTGTCTTCTACTGCTTTTGAGGTAAACTTGTTCTTCTTTTTCTAAGGCTTTGAGGTGTAATGTTAATTCATTTTTTTTTTTTTTTTTTTACCTTTTCTTCTTTGAAGGAATGAACTCCATGCAATGAATTTTCCTCTTAGTACTGCCTTCATAGTGTCCCAGAGATTTTGATATGTTGTATCCGTGTTCTTATTTACCTCTAAGAATTTTTTAATCTCCTTTTTGTTGTCTTCTGCAACCCATTATTCATTCAATAGCATATTATTTAGTCTCCAGGTGTTGAAGTAGGTTTTGTTTCTTATTTTATCATTGATTTCTAGTTTCATTCCATTATGATCTGATAGTATACAGGGTAGTATCTCTACTTTTTTATATTTGCTTAGAGTGGTTTATTGCATAATATATGATCTATTTTAGAGAACGATCCATGTGCTGCTGAGAAGAAAGTGTACTGACTTGTTGGTGGATAATATACTCTCTATATATCAGTTAAATCTAAGCTATTGATTGTATTATTGAGTTCTACATTTTCTTTGTTTAGCTTTTGTTTGGAAGATCTATCCAGCAGAGAAAGAGGTGTGTTAAAGTCACCTAGAATTATTGTGTTGTGGTCTATTTGACTCTTGAACTTGAGAAGAGTTTGTTTGATGAATGTGAATGCTCTGTTATTTGGGGTATATATATTTATAAGAGTTATTTCTTATTGATGTATGATTCCCTTAAGCAGTATGAAATGTCCATCTTTATCTTTTTTGATTGCCTTTGGCTTGAAGTCTACTTTGTTTGATATGAGGATGGAAACCTCTGCTTGCTTACATAGTCTGTGTCAGTGGTATATTTTATCCCATCCTTTCACCTTCACTCTGTGGGTGTCTTTTCCTATGAGATGTGTCTCTTGAAAGCAGCATACTGTTGGGACTTTTTTAAAAATCCAATCTATCAGCCTATGTCTTTTAATTGGTGAGTTAGGCCATTAACGTTCAGGGTTATTATTGAGATATGATTTGTATTACCAGTCATTTTAAATTTTATTTAATTCTATTTTATTTTTGATATTTAGCTTGACTTGATTTCTCCTATGGTTAGTTTTCCTTTATTGTTGTTCTTCCCTTTGAAGGTTTTCATTGTTGTTTTTTTCAATTCCTCCTCGTGGAATATTTTGCCAAGGATGTTCTGTAGTGCTGGCTTTCTTGTTGTAAATTCTTTTAGCTTTTGTTTATCATGGAAGGTTTTTATTTCATCATCAAATCTAAAGCTTAATTTTGCTGTATATAAGACTCTTTGTTGGCATCCCTTTTAGAGCCTGGTATATGTTGTTCCAGGCTCTCCTTGCTTTGAGGGTCTGGGTTGAAAAATCTGCTGTAATGCGATTTTTTTTTCCTTTATAGGTTATCTGATTTTTCTCTCTTATGGCCTTTAAAATTCTATCCTTATTTTGTATGCTAGGCATTTTCATTATAATGTGACTTGGTGTAGATCTGTTTTAATTTTGTACATTTGGATTCCTATATGCTTCTTGTATCTTCTTTTCAAATTCATTCTTTTGTTATTAGTTTTTTTTAATAGTAGTATGCATTATAATTCATAATAAACATATAGAGCATCTTTGTACAAAACACTGTTTGTATACAATGTATATTCGTACCATTCAAATCTTTAATCATGCATTTAGGATAGTGACATCCATCTTATTCAACCACCTTTTCTTTTTTTCCCCTCCATCCCCTCTTGCTCCCTTCCTTCCCCTCCCTCCCCTTTGACTTTCTAGCATTCCTCTAATCCTCCTATATACCCCAACCCAACACCACTGTGAATCAGCCTCCTTATATCAGAGAAAACATTCGGTATTTGGATTTTTGAGATTGACTAACTTCACTTAGCATTATATTCTCCAACTTCATCCATTTACCTACAAATGCCATTATTTTATTCTCTTTTATTGCTGAGTAAAATTCCATTGTGTATATATACCACATTTTCTTTATCCACTCATCTACTAGGGACATCTAGGTTGGTTCCACAACCTAGCTATAGCTTGTGAATTGTGCTGCTATAAACATTGAAGTGGCTGTGTCACTGTAATATGTTGTTTTTAGGTCCTTTGGGAATAGACCCAGGAGTGGGATGGCTGGGTCATAGGGTGGTTCCATTCCCAGTTTTCCAAGAAATCTCCATACTGCCTTCCATAACAGTTGCACCATTTTGCAGTCCCACCAGCAATGTATGAGTGTACCTTTTTCCCCACATCCTCTCCAACATTTATTGTTGTTTGTGTTCTTAATGGCTGCCATTCTGACTGGAATAAAATGAAATCTTAGAGTAGTTTTGATTTGCATTTCTCTATTTGCCAGCGATGTTGAACATTTTTTCATATATTTGTTGATTAATCATGTATCTTCTTCTGAGAAGTGTCTTTTCAATTCCTTAGCCCATTTGTTGATTGGGTTATTTGTTTTTTTGGAATTAAGTTTTTTGAGTTCTTTATATATTCTAGAAATTAGTGTTATCTGATGTGCATGTATTAAATATTTGTTCCCAAATAGTTGGCTCTCTATTCAATTCACTGATTGTTTCTTTTGCTGAGAAGAAGCTTTTTAGTTTGAATCTATCACATTCATTGATTCTTGATATTAATTCTTGTGCTACAGGATTCTTATTAAGGAACTTGGGGCCCAATCTGACATGTTGGAAATTGGAGCTAACTTTTTCTTCTATTAAGTGTATTGTCTCTGGTCAAATTTGTTCTTCTTGTTTGGGAAATTTTCTGACATTATTTCATTAAAGATATTTTGCATTCCTTTGGATTGATTCTCTGCACCTTCCTCAATTCCAATAAATCTTATATTCTTTTGATGGTATCTCATAATTCTTGGATATTTTGTTCATGGTTTTCATACCATCTTCACTGTATGGTCAACATTATTTTCAATAATATATATTTTGCCCTCCTTGTATGAGGTGCTATCTTCCAAGTGATCCAATCTATTGTTGATACTATCTATTGAGTTTTTTAAATGGCCTATTGTTTCTTTCATTTCAAGTATTTCTGTTTGTTTTTTTCTCAGACTGTCTGTGTCTTTCTTGAAGTAATCTTTTGCTACCTGTATTTGTTCTCTTATCTCTTTGTTGGTGTGATCGATGGTTGCCTGTATTTAATCTCTTATCTCTTTGTTGTATAGATCAGTTTTTGCCTGTATCTGCTCACTTAGGTCATTTTTTAAATCCCGAATCATTTTAATTATGTATATTTGGAACTCCTTTTCCGACATTTCACCTACTGTGCTTTCTATGGATTCTATTGCTGTAGTATCTTGGTTTGTTTGGGGCATTTTTCTCTCTTGTTTTTTCATGATACCTATGTGTTTTCTCCTGTTGCAGTGTAAGTCTGAGGTATTCCTGTTTCTGTCCTATTGTCTTATATCTTCCCTACAGGTTACCCGATGCCTCACTTTTAATGGAAAGATCAATGTTACAGCATTCAAAGTACCCAACGTATTGCCATATATCAGTTGGTTTCTATTTTTATATTTACAATTTTGACACTTTAACCATAAATAATGAGGTCAATTATCTTCTACCATTTAGTCAGTATTTTTGTGTGGTGGTTCACAGTATCTAATGGTAGAAGGGGGGACTTATGGGTTGGCTAAAACATTTGTGAGGTAGGATGTGAGAAGATAGAGGTATTAGATTATTTGACCAGTGAGAGGGTAATCATGGGAATTAGGGTGTTTGTTAGTAGGAGAAACAAAAGATAGTTATCCCCATGTAATATTCCCTGTTCCTGGGCCTGGGGCCTGTTCCCTGACCTGTAGGCAGAGGTGGAGAATACCTGTGGCTTCTGAGTGGGTGGGCAGAGCAGGGAACGGAAGCAGGTGGGTTGAGCTAGAACTCTTGTAGGCAGGCAGAACTGGAATGCTTTCAGGCAGGCCGAGTGGCAACCCTTGTGGGCAAGGACTTGTTCCCACTGTCTGCAGCAGGGATAGCATCTCTAAGGTGGGCAGGCCGAGCTGGGAAAGCACTCCAGAGGGTCTAGCCAGAACTATTGCAGGCCGGGGCTTGTTCCCCTGCCAACTGAGCTGGGATGGAGCCTCCAAGTGAATTAGCATTTCTATAGCTGACTTTTAAATTTCCATATGATTGAATGTGGTCTAGCACTGTATTTATAACAATCCGTGAAAATTCAGGACTGAATAAGTGACTTTCAAAATTATCAAAAGGATTGCTGACTATGTCTTAGTGTCTCTGAAAAAATGATCTGGGCAAATTACCTGGTCTGGAATTTAGGGAAGAAAAGAACTTTCACACCACAATTGTGAAAGGTGTTCATTCTATACCTTGTCAGTGTTTCAAAATGGGGAAGTAATTTTAGGAAGATTAATATTATGTCCATAGGCCTTATATGAATAGAAACATAAAGCAAATATTTAAAAAACAACATTTTTTGTAGTTCATGTCGTCTGTATTGCTGACCCTTAAGAGCAACTGAGGAGTCAACTGATTAAGAGACTAAGAGAGGGCCGGGCATGGTGGCGCATGACTATAATCCCAGCACTTTGGGAGGCTGAGGCAGGAGGATGGCGAGTTCAAAGCCAGCCTCAGCAATGGTGAGGCACTTAGCAACTCAGTGAGACCCTGTCTCTAAATAAAATACAAAAAGGGCCGGGGATGTGGCCCAGTGGTCAAGTGCCCCTGAGTTCAATCCCTGGTACCACAAAAAAAAAAAAAAAAAAAAAAAAAAAAAAAAGAGAGACTAAGAGAGTTTATTTGCTCTGATCAGAATTGCATGTTGGGAAACACCAATGGGAACAGCCTTGAATATGTGCTCTGAGTTCCTACAGATTTCAGACAAGTTTTAAAAGCACAATCCACAACTGGGGAGGGAGGTTACATCAGTTGTTTGCCAAGAATTTAGATTGGTGTAGATGGGTAGCAAGCTGTCTTGTAAGAAAGAAGTTTTATAATATAAGACATATATATGAAACAGAGCTCAGAAAGGGAGATAAGAGAAAGAAAATTCTGGGGAAAGGAAGGGACCCTGGTAACTATCTATAGGATTAGAATGTTCCACTTAATGAAAACCATAGCTCTCAGCATATGAACTATAGGAAGTAGTGAGTCCGGGCCTGGAGGGGTTTTGGTATGTTCTGGGAAAGGGATGTACCACTGCACAGAGTCAAAAATTCTGTGAGGTAGATGTGACTGAAACCTGATATCATGTCCTCACAGCCTAATATTTTGGGGGTGACTCAACCTGCTTTATCCTTTAATTTAATTTCTTCCATAGCATTCTGCCATGAAATAGGCACAATTTGTGTGTAGTTATACGTGGTTAGTGGAGCAGAACACCCGGTCATGGTTATGGTTATTCTGCAGTTCTACTTCACTGATTAACTTAAAAACATCAGTTGGTGCTAAGGCTCCAAGTATTCTAGACACTCATGTGGGTGCTATACCTACCAGGGATAGAATGATCTTTGGAATAAAGATATCAAACTTCAAATCCTTTGTTATTTCTTCAAGCTTTGTGATCTTGAATAAATCACTTCACCTTTCTGAGCCTTATCTGGAAAAAGATTAGAGCAACCATCTCCTTACTTGCTATAATTCTCTGGATAATTCTTCTTCATTCCTTAAAGTGGCTACTCCTGGCTCATCATCACTTTCTCATTACAAATTAAGATTTTGTTATGTTCATTCTTACACAGATTATTTTTAAAATGCCTTGGCTTTTGAATTTAGAAAAAATAATCTTACTTCCTTTCTGGCCTCATCAACTCACTCCGTAGTCATACTCTAGCCAGCACTGCTCAATATAGCAACCATTCACCACATGAGACTACTACAGTTAAAAAAGAAAAAAGAAAAAAAATAGTACTTCAGTCCCTCAATCACACTAACCACACGTCCCGTGCCCCATATGCAGTTGTGCCTAGTGACTACCATATGTGACCATTTGGTACATTTTCATTACCATAGAAAGCCTAGTGGATAATGGTGCCTCCCAGATCCCTTTGTTATCTATACTTAAAATCCCCTCATATAATTAGTATTATCCCTCCCACTTTTTAAAATATTTATTTATTTATTTTAGTTGTACACAATGTAATGCATTTATGTTTACGTGGTGCTGAGGATCGAACCCGGGTCACACACGTGTGAGGCGAGTGCTCTGCCACTGAGCCACAACCCCAGACGCCCCTCCCACCTTCTGATCCTTACTCTTTATATTTCTAGCCCACTGGTTCTAGTTCCCGGTTTTAGGCCATCTTTGAATTTTCTGACCATATGGCTCATCCATGCCTCTCATGCTTTTCTCAGTCTCTTTAACCAGCTTGAATTTTTTGATCAAATTTTATAACCCTATCTTGATTCCTCTTTCATTTTAATTATTTTTTCCGGATAAAATGTAATCTCATTTAAACTAGATGCCCACTTGTCTGTACCACAGCACCTACACATGGCTGGAGAAGGTTTAATAATGCTGCTTGGCTGGATGGTGCACCCATGAATCCTCATTTCAACACATAGCTAGAACTCTTTCTGAGATTAGATCATTTCTATTGCTTGAACTTTTGAGTTAACTTTCACTTTTTTCTACATTCTTCGAATTGTTGTTAAATTCATTTAGTAAGGTTTTATTTTCATGTTGCACCAATCTATTGTCAATTTTTTAATAGGTTATTTCGTAGGTCTCTTACTTGTCCATGTCTTCATCTGTTCATTCATTATCTCCATACATCCTTTTAGATCCTTGAACTTATTTATAACAGCTCAATGAAAGTTCCTATATGCTCATTTCAACATTGAATCATCTAAGAGTATATGGTCTTTTTTTTTCTCCTGTGAGAATGGGTTGAATATTCTTGCTTGTTTTGCAAATCAAGTAGTTATAACTCTACACACTAGATATTGAGAATGGTAGTTTGTAGGAAATGTAGACTATCTTTTCATTTATAGAGTATTGATTTTTGTTTTGGATGACATGTTGAAATACTGGCAGACATTTCAAACCTGACCGAGTTGGCTTTGTTTATATTGATTCTGGTGTGTTGTGTTTTTTTTATCCTGTTTTATTTTCTTAGTTTTGTGAGATTTTCATGCTGTGTTCAGGTTTTACCTTCAGTAAAGGAAAAACAGGGCAATAGAAGGCTTACTTTCTCCATTTCCCTTCTCTTAATAATCATGCAGCAGAGACAGCTCACAGTCTAATGCAAACTAATACTTGTCCCATTGTTTATTATTTGTTCTTCAGTATTGTAATTGCTTAGAGCAACTTTGTCATGAATGAAGGTAGAAGTTCATCCCACCTTTTCTTGTTTTTGCTTTCATTTCTGAACTTTATTTTATAAATAACACACATGCAGAGAAAATAAAATAAAGTGAACATTATGACTTAATAGAAAAAACCCACTAATGAAACTTCTACCTGGTTCACAAATTAGAACACTTTTACCACTGCAGAAATGTGTCCTTCAGCCATTTGACACCCATTAGCAGTCAAAACCCTGTCCTTCTTCCTTAAATGCGATCACTATCCAGATACTATGGTAATCATTCTTTCTTTTTTCATTGTAGTTTTGCCATCTCAGTGGCACTGCTAAAGACCGTGATTTAGTTTTGCTTATTTGTGAACTGTATAAATAAAATCAACCTTGAGTCAGTGTGCTTTTGTGACTGTCTTCTTTTCCTTAATATTATGTTTAATGAGATTTATTCATATCACTAGATATAGTTGTAAACATATTCATGTTCATCTATTTTTCTCTTTAATTCACTGCAATGAGTCTTTTTCTGCACTTTTCCACCTAAACTCTCCTAGTTAAAAATGCTTATTACCTTCATCAAGTTGGGCCATTTCTCTTCTCAATTTAAAGCACTATGTTCCTCCATTTCCTCCTTGTTACTTCTTTCTACCTCCAGTTTAATCTGCCCGGTCATAGATAGGTCCATAGACAGGTCCATAGACAGTATACCCACTGCCAGGACTGTAAGGAACAGAATAAATGTGCAGATCACTATGCTTTATGAGAACAAGAATTAATATATGTGTGCATGTCTATGAGTGTGTATGTGCATGTACATATATAGATGTAGTGTATATATTTGCCTTAGCTGTTCTGTGACATGCGGGAATCTTCCAATTAACCACATAATAGCCATGTCAAAAATTTTAAGTAAAGATTTGGCTGTTGTTTTAAAGACAAATTCTAGGAAGAAAAGAATACAAATGAAATCTTATATTCTTTTGCACGAGGTAATCACAGAGGTAATGCAGAAGGTATCTGATCATTGGCTCAGAAAAATTCCAGTTTTAGACATGAGAGAAAGAAACACTTCAGGGATGTGGGTGTTTTTAAACATGTTCATAATTCTGGAACTTCTTATATCTTTCATTGTAGTAGAGAATTGATCATTTGGGAGAGACATTAAGTGAAATAAAATTCTTTCTTTTATTGCTAGGGGAGATCTACTTCTTTAATTTCCTAGGCCGTTAGACTTTCTCAGAAGTCTTATCTTATATGCTAGAGCATATTTTTTGAATTATCCAAAAGGGTCCTGTTATTTTTCTCATTTTAGTTATTAGTCTGGAAATTGCCACTATTCTGGGATCTCTATGACATTTCTGTATTATAGCCAAACCCAAGAGCCAATTTACTTATTAGTGGCAAGTGAGTGAAGAGTGAAGAGACCATAAAGTCAGATAGTTTTACATTAGGCTTGGGATTGGTGCCCAGAATTACCATTTACGTGTAAGAACTACATTCCAAGTCTTGCAGCTACTCTTACCTCAGAAAATTAAGTAAAATCACCATTTTTCCTTAAATTACCTAGATAAATTTTCTTCTTTAAAAAGTACATTGAGTATATTAATTATCCTGATAATTTTAATATCCTTCATTTTGTTAAATAAGTTGTTGAACTTTTTCTATTTATGGTTGTTTTGCCACAAAACTATACCAAATCTAAAAAAAACATTGCTCTTTCCTCTGAATGCTCTTGATTAAGACAAACATGCTTCAAAGGCTGGGATACATCAAAAAGACCTAGGATGATTATTTGTTGCCCCAAATTCATCATAAAATTATGTGTTCCCAACTTACAGCAGCAGTCAGTACCCTCTGGAGAATAGTGCAGTCCAGTTCTATAATATAAGTGTGCTTTGCTGTCATTGGAGAGTCATAAAGGCTGTAGAGGTAAGGTGTGTGTGCTTCCACTGCCATTTCACATGCTTCTATTTTTATCAGCTTAAATCTGACTTAAAGAAATGATGATTTAGCTTTGATCACAGGGAGGTCATGGGAATTATTGATTGATACAGCCAATGCCTGGGAAGACAGACTGTGAACAACTTGTCATTCCAAGAAACACTCTGGAAAGACAGTGTGCTCTCTGAGAATCAGCTGATATAGTCCAAGG